>CAJGYO010000013.1:60313939-60513939 GCA_904845875.1 Miscanthus lutarioriparius
TTTACAATTGATAGTTAAGATGGAAGTCACACTTTCACAGCGTGTAAGAATATTCAATGGCTATACAAAACCATATTTTGGATGTTCGATTTTGTAAGTTAGAAACATCTGATGATGCATATGGAAACTGTCAGAATATGCAGTAGCCGTACTATTATGAGTGTTTGGTTTGGAGCGGTGCATCATTAATCCATTCATCAAATTTATTAGAATGACCTCATTCCACAAACTGTACTATTTAGGCCCTGTTTGGTAGCTGTGGCTTCTAAAAAACTGCTTTGAGATGTGGGTTGTGGAAAAGTTGTTGAGAGCTGTGAGAAAAGCTGAAAGCTGTATTGTTAGAGCAGCTGTGAGAAAAGTTATATGCAAATTGCTCCTAAAAACCTAATTTATTCACTGATTTGCATGTAAATGACTTTTGGAAAGGAAAAAAAACTTTTCCAAGTTTTGCATCCATCATTGTGATATGGTCCACATAAATAGAGAATACCATTTTACAAAAGATAAAGGGCTCATACAATGATACCATCCATAACATAATTATTATCCCCCTCTTGCACTTACATAAGCATCTGCTATCTTACTGTGGATGGTATATCCTCATCCTTCACATCTTGACTCTCATCTCCTTGTGTTGATGGCGTGCCACTTGTTGGTTGAAGCAAGTATTGCTCATCAGCGTCACATTAGAGAAGTGTATATCATGCAAATTGTTGTCACGAATAAAATTAGTCAACGCCATACAAGCAAGAATGATAAGTTTCTGAGTACGAGATGAGAAACTTGGCATGCCCTTCAAAATACGCCACTTCTTCAATACTCGAGAGCCCGCTCAATGACATTTCAAAGGGATAAATGCAAGAAATTAAACACCTCATACTTCCCTTAAGGCGGCCGAAAATTCTGGTACATGGTATGTGCTTCCTTTGAACTGTGTTCACGGGAAATGGGAAAACTTGTAAGAAAATAATATGTTCCTATAAAACCAAATTAGTATAAGGAAATAATAATACAAGTATTGCTAACTTAGTAAGGAACTGTGTTCATGGGAAATGGGAAAACTTGCCAATGCATGATTGAGGATACCTGTGTCATGTGCAGAAGCCGGCCAGCAACCGTAAAGATAAACATTATGTCAAAGTCACAAAAAAGTAAGCACATTCTGAGATGTATATCCATGACTGCATGTGTGGTTAACAACTTCTTCTGCTGGCTAAGTGGTATTAGTGTATTTAAGAGCTAATAAAAGCTTAATAAAGAAACTAAGACTACTAAAAATACTTATATACAATAAATATAAATATATATTGACTATTTTTGTTTTACACATTGGTAAACAATTTACTACTAAATAGGATGTTTTGGCTTTTTTAGGTACATTGCTTTTACTATGGATTTAGATATAGTGCATATCTAAATACATAGCAAAACCAACGTCCTTAGAAAAGCCAAAACATTTTATGTAATTTGGAATGGAGGGAGTAGTAAAATAAAAAATGCATTGCACAGACCATTTTTTCATCATTTTACTGCCCTATTGTTTATTCCCTCCGTCCCCTAAAACAAGTCATTACAGGGTTCATGTTGGTCAAACTTTCTAAGTTTGATTAGTTTTGTAGAAAATATTAGCGGCACTTATATCTCTAAATATTATTTTAGAAAAATATATTTAACATTCACACTAAATATGTAAAAAATATTAATATAGTTTTATATATTTGGTCAAAGTTAATGGTTGACATCTCGAAAAATGAAAATGACCACGTTTCATGGGACCGAGAGAATACATGACATTTTTGGAAACACCAATATGGAACCTTTAACTGAGGATGACCTAAGCCGTCTCGAATCCAGGTCACAATCGTCGACAATGTTAGGTAGGAAAGACTGCAAATGGGTAGGGCTTCTTCTCAAATGCTATTTCAGAGAAGTCGGAACACTTGATGAGCTTTTTTTTTTGACTCCTGTTCATCAGAAAACAACGAGCGTGCTAGTATATTTTCAGCTTGTTTTAGCTTATTCTCTCTCACAAAATACTATTTAATTCAAAAAAAAAATCTAAAAAACACTGTGCTACACACCATCCGAACGAGCTGAACAGCTCTCTAGTAGTCGTTTCCAAGAGTGCTGCTCGAGCCGGAGCCGTACCCCGTACCAAACGAGCCCTCGGAACTTGTAGCTACAACGTACCGTACTACTGCTAGCCTATTGTTGACTGTCTCGTAGTTCGACCGAAATCTAAGGCCATGTTTGTTTGGTTTTTTGGTTTTGGCTTTTGGTCCTAAAAGCCAAAAGCCTAACTAAAGGGATTGTTTTTGGAGGGTGCTTTTTCAGAATTAGTTGTTTTTCCGTAGTTCATTTTTGAAAGCTAGTTTGACCCTGCTTTTGGCTTTTGGCTTTCTGCTTTTCGAAATTGGTGGAATAAAAAGCTCTTTCATAGTTGTTTCAAGAGAGATAAAGATAAAAGGTATATTTTATACTTGTTTAATCAAACAGCTTTCAGCTTTTCTACCGCTCACAGCCCACAGCAGCTTTTTCACAACTCACAGCCCACAGCAGTTTTCTCCCACAGCCACAGCTCAACCAAACAGGGCCTAAAATTTGGCACTATGCAAAAAGAAGATTCTCCGTCATATCAAACTTGCGGTACATGCATGGAGTACTAAATACAGATGAAATTAAAAAACTATTTGCACAGTTTGGTTGAACTTTGCGAGACGAATCTTTTGAGCCAAATTAGTTAATATTTAGAGAATAATTAACAAATACAAATAAAATTGCTACGGTGTTCACCGTCACATCAATACTGTGCAAATGCCGAATCGGCAGCTAACTAAACGCGGCCTTGGTCCGCACGAACGGGTCGCCTGCGCCTCGCTGTCCTTGCGCTCCTCCAACGCAGCAGCCCGACTGAGTCAACGACCCGAATCTCCAAGGCTTCACACATGACACACCGGAAGCAGGACGGGAAACACAAAAAAAACAAACGAAGGCGGCTGCACTGCACCTGCCGCCCAAGGCCCAGCTCGTTGACTCGCTGTCGCTATCCTTGGAGGCAAGGCAACGCGACCATGAGACCAAACTCCTCCCCCAAGAAACCCAGCGCGCGATTCCATTCATCGCTCCTTCCCACCACCCAGTATTATCAAGTTTAAAAGTCAATGCGAGTAATAACTAAATAAAATTTCGGTTGCTTGGCTTGGAACCCAAAATTGTCTCATTTGAAAGATTATTTACAAAAAATCAGCCCATGTTTAGTTCCAACTCAAAATCCTAAAAATTGCTACAGTAGCTATCACATCGAATGTTTACGGTCCGTGCATGGAGCATTAAATATAGACGAAAAAAAACTAATTGTACAGTTTGGTGGAAAATTGCGAGACGAACATTTTAAACCTAATTAATTCATGTTTAAACATTAATTGCCAAATAAAAACGAAAATACTATAGTAGTCCAAAATTCCAAACTTCGTGAAACTAGACACGGCGTCAGTCCGTCCGTTACAAGCCCGCTGCGCACGCCTCAGTAAAACTCAATGTGGCTGCTCTGGAGTAAAAAGTAGTGAAACTGAACGAAACACATCGACAGCGACTGCAGTAAATTAATGTACATGTACAGTTGCAGTTCCTTCCTCTGTGGGTAAAAAAAAAATTCAAAGAATGAAACCAAAAAACGTGGCCAACAAAACTGTCGCGGCGGCAATGTTGCTGCGACTACGAGGAATCCGAGTATCCGACGACGAGCTCTCGATGGTCGATGCTGCTGTCACGGCGTTAATTAGCTCGACGCCGAGGACATGGCGGAGAGGCGGCTGGGCGTGGGGCGGAAGGCGTCGGCGCGGTGGCGCGTCTGGGAGGGCGGCGGGCGGACGAGCGCGGCCAGCGCGCGCCTGATGTGGTCGCCGCCCTCCACCGCCGCGATGCGCACCAGCGGGTTGGCCATCGACGCGCGCCGCGGGGCGCTGAGCCTGCTGGACACCGGCGCCGTGGAGGCCGGGAGCGGGAGCGGGGCCCCGGCCCCGCCGCCTCCGCCTGCGGCTGCTTGTCCTTGGCCCCTGTGCAGGGCGCAGCGGTAGGAGCCCGGGTGTGTGGTGGGCGAGCACGCGCACGACGCCCGCTTCGGCGGCCCCGGCGCGACGACCACGGGCATCGCGAGGCGGCGGCGGTGGTGGTGAGGCTGATGATGAGACCGCGAGAAGGCCCCGCGGCGCTGGGGGACGAGCGACGCTGCTGCTGCGGGCGGTGGAGACGCCGCCGCCGCCGCAGCAGCAGCAGACATGGCGCTCGGTGGCCGACGGGACGGCGCCGTCGCTCTTGCCATCTATCCGGCCGGTGTCCAGACGCGGATGCGGAGCACGCGGGAAGAGAAGGTGTTTGGTCAGTGGTGGACTGGTGGTGGCAACTGGCAATGGCCAACAGGTGAACAGGGACAGACAGATTCGCTGGTGGGCGTTTCGGCGGCGACGCGGCCAAACCTAGCGTGGCGGCCGTGGCGGGGTATTTGTAGGCGACGAACGGGAACGGCGGCGACTCGGTCCAAGTCCAACGCAAGGGGCGGTGGAGCGGGCCCGTTTCCGTTTCGGTTTAGTTGGGCCTCGAGAGGGAAGACTGTTTGATTGCTTTGGAAATTGGAATGGAGTCCTCCTTCTGGAACTTGGACTAGTCTCCTCCCCTTCCCCTTGCCTTGTGGGCGGCGTCTCACATGTGGGCCTCCTGCCTTTGTCGCCACTCGCCAGGGTCTGGCGGATCACTGGCAGGTTAGCTTTCCATTGGTCCCATACTTAAGATTAAGATTACTATACATTGCCTTGCCCCCATTACTCAATCCTCAGCATCCGGATCTCATCCTTTGCCTTGCCCCGAGCAGATCACTCTCATGTGAGATGTCCCTGCTCCATCAACTCTCGGCCGCAACTCCATATCAACTAGTAGGTACTACAAAAAGCCCAACGGTTCCAGTGGGTACCATGAACTGTCGTATTGGTGTTTCATCCGCTACTCAAATGGTGGTACTAGGAGGCATTTAGTAGGAAAATTTTATACTAAATTTTGAATACCAAAATGCTAGGAGAACTCCACTTCACTAGGAGAACTTATAAATTCTGGTTGTGATCGTAAGACAATATGCGATGCATCAATGCTGGGACAACGGCTACTACATAATCGTTTTTTTTTCAGAAGAACACTATGCGATGCATCAATGCCGGGAGCACTGCCACAAAAATGCCTTTTTAGAGGCGATCGGAATTCATTTGTAGAGGTGGTGACACTACAGATCGATTTGTAGAGGTGGTTTTTTTATCTGACCATGATTAGGAAAAAAAGACGCCTCTAAAAATCGTTTATGTTGTAGCGGGGGAACATAAAAGTTGTATCATCTCTCTTTCAGTAACAAATACAAAGGAGGAACAAAAATAGATAATGAATGCATGGAATAGAACATATTTAGACACACCACAAAGCAACTAAGAAATGGGAACGAAACATGATCAAAGTATGGCTTGCTTGCTAGTGTAATTGCCTAAGTTAACCAAAGCATGCCATGTTTCATTCAGGTATCCTTTGGAATGCAAAATTCTCAAAGTGCATGAACGAGAAAATGCAAGATTGGGGGATGAATCCTATGGAATGAGAATAGGAATTTCTTGAATGATATGTTTGGATGGTTAGATATTTATTAGAGAGAGAGAGAGAGAGAGAGAGAGAAAACGCATTGCAATTTCAAAGGAATTGAACTCTATTTTTCCTATGCAATTCTTTGTTCCAAATGACCCTTTAGAAGCGTAACATACTTGTGCATGAATGAAAATCCTCAGATTTTTTTAGAGAAGAGAATTAGTTCTAAAATAACAGAGAAGTGTGCCTGGGTTGAGGTTCAAAGTATGGGACTTGCTAAAATTCAGGTGTCCGAATTTTATTTTATTTTCAGGCGACGATTATTATATATATTTTATATTAAAATTGCACATTTCGTTCATTGCAATTTCTATAGATGGAATCTGCATTTTTCGATACCGAGAATAAAAAACCCGTTAGGCAAAACAAAAAACCCTCTGAGTTAGCCAAAGATAATTAACAATTTATAATTATTTCTATAGACAGACAAGGACAAAAAATTAATATGTTATGACACAAAGACAAATAACAAATCACAATAGTAACAATTTTCTTGTACTAATTGGTGGTACAAAAGTGTTGTCTAAAATCATCTTAAAATTCAGGCACCTGAAATATAGAAGTGTCAAAGTATAGTAGTGTAAGTTAAGCTGAACGAAGACACCGTAGGAATGGTGCAAATGTGGCCTCCCTGTAGAAACCAAGCAATTAACCGAAGGTGAGACCGTCAGAGGTTGGAGGAAAACAAACAGATCTTTGGGTCCATTGTTCTGCTGCAGGCTCTGATGATGAACCAGTCTGTTTCCTGCAACTCTCACTTGCAGCGCTTATATGGCAAATCAAATCTGTGTCGGAGAAACATCCTACGTGGCAGATGGCTATGACAGTCGATTTTGTCACACACAATCGGACCCGGTCTGGGTTAAGTGGACTTCCAGGGTTTCCATGACAAACACAAATGCCAATCTATGACGGCTCCATTTGGTCAAGCAAATGTATGACACGGGATACATGACCTTTTTTTGGATCGTCATGGTAAGTTAACCGTGACGGTTTTTAGTGTCTATGATAAAAGTAGATCGTCATGTATCGCCAAATTTCTTGTAGTGAATGAGAGGACGAGTGACCACAACACACGGCTAGTGATGTTAACCATGTACAACATCCCCACGTGGTTGTATCAGAAGTGAAAATACCGTTTGCTCACTATTCTCATCCAAGGGCCCAAATAAATAGACATTGATATAAATGTGTTCTTCAAGCGTTTGATGCAAGAAATGGAGATGCTATGAAGGCATGGGATGCCGATGTTCGATACGTTCAGAAAGGAGGATTTCATATGTAGAGCTATTACCTTTGTCACTACCAATGATTACCCCATGCTGTTTGCTTTGTCGGGACAGATCAAAGGGGAAGACATGATGCTTAGTATGCTTGGATTGTACTTCATGGGTGTACCTAGATGCATTTAAGAAGACCGTTTACCTAAGGTATCGACACTTTTTAAAGACAACTCAGACATATCGCATAAAGATGTTGTTCAAATTATATGACAACAAGCAGGAGAATGAATTCGCTCCGGAGAGAAGTCAAAATGGGGAACACGTGTTCCAAATGGTGAAAATTTTATATTTCGTCTTTGAAAAGAATAATTTGGATGGGACGAAACTGAATCCGGATGGATATATATCATATATGGAGGATTTGATGTGGTTACGTGTGAAGAGGCCTCTTGTCGCTGAATCCACTCGCCGAGCCGAAGTTGGGGATGCGCGTGTCCACACCAGGCGGGTTCCGGTAGTCGTTGGCAGCCGGGTCGTAGACGAGGCTCATCTGCTCCTTGAAGCACTCGAGGTAGTCGTGGGCCGGAACGTCCGTGGCGTTCTCCCAGAGCCCGAACCACGGCTTCCCTATCATCGCGCCGCAGCGCGGCACCGACGGATGGTACGCCTCGGTTAGCCGCGCCTCCACGTGAGGGCAGATCACCCCAGGTACCATGACTATGGGGTGGAGCACCCCGGTGGCAGCGTCGTCCTTTGCCCCATGCTGGATCTCGCTCGCCGAGAGGTACTCCCGGAGGGGAGGCGGGAGCAGCAGGAGGAGAAGAGGCAGCAGCCGCGCAAGAGTAGCCGCCATGGATTCTCCTAGTTAGCCTTCTCAGACTCCAGCACACCACCACTTGATGCTGAGTGTGGTGATAGAGGCCATTCCTTCCAAACTTACTTATAAACCCTACATAGAGACATATCTGAGGCCTCTTTGCTATGGATTCTGTTGCGGCACTATTTATTGGAGCCAGTTTTCACTCTCTTTCCTCTTCCTCTCACAGAGCCCATAGGAGCCGGTGAAGCTAAAAATTTTGTTGCTCTGTGAGAGAGGGAGGAGGAAGAGAGAGAAAACTGATCCAATAAACAGTGTAATGGGTCAAGAGAAACCGGAGCACCCAAGAATCGATTACAAAGAGGCCCTTGTCCTTCAGTCTCCCAATACGCCCTGTTCTCACCCACTCCCTGTCGGCTTGTCCTCCCTATATCAATACTAGTGATTAGTGCGCGCAAACCAAAGCGAGTTATTCTTTAGACAAACATAATTACTTACAGATAACGACATCCGAAATAGAAGCGCAAACCAAAGCGAGATATCTCAAGATTATTTGGAATCAAAGATGAACAATCACAGCTCGAAGCTTTTGTTCTGCAGCCGGACCCAAAATCTGTATAGCCATGTCAAGTCAAGAAGGTGATGCCATGGTATCAATGGGACTTGAGGAGTGCAGCAATGTAGCAGCATCTGTTTCTGTGACAGCACAAATGCGTATAGATAGATATTCTCCTTTGCAAAAAGAAAAATCTATTTCTGCTACACTGTCCCTTCATGCCATTGATGCCCTGTCCTGCTAACACTGTTGGAAAGCTGCACGGCACGGTGGGTACTGGGTACTAGGGTCTGTGTCACGCGGAGCAAAAAGAAAAATCTGTTTCTGTTACACTGTCCCTCCATGCCATTGATGCCCTGTCCTGCTAACACTGTTGGAAAGCTGCACGGCATGGTGGGGAATTTTTTTAAATAATAATTGCAAATCTAGAAGCTGTTATAGATTTATTGCAGGTGTAGCACCTTGTCGATAGGACCCCTGGACGGCAGGCCCATATCAGCACCTCAGGAGCCGATAAGGTTAACGTGGCAGAAAATCTAACTAATAAACTAAACTAACAAAATCTAACTAAACAAAAAATCTAAAAAGAAAATGAGAGACGTACCTGCGAGGGCCACCGCTGCTGGAGCAGAGCAGGTGGGGTGGGGGTGGCCTACCCCGCTGCTGCTGGGGCACGCCGGATCCGGCGACCGCCGACGAGGGGAGGGCGCGGCGACGGGGCGAGCGACGACGGCGCAGAAGCAAGCGCGTGAGGGAGCGACGAGAGAGAGAGAGAGAGAGAGAGAGAGAGAGAGAGAGAGAGAGAGAGAGAGAGAGAGGGAGGAAGAAGATTGCATAGATATTTTAGGACTGTCGGCCCTCCGCCGGCCGACAGAATCTTATCAGCTGCCCGGTAGCCGACAGGAGTGTCGGGCCGATAGGGCCTGTTGGGCCGTACTCTCCAGCCACGGCCGGCGTCTAGTCGGCTATTGGGATGTCGATAGGCTTCTGTCGTCCCTCCAGTTGCCGACAGGGTGCACCCCAGTAGCCGGCTACTATATTTACAATTCTTTTTATCCAAATACTATATTTGTAATTAATAATTAAAAAATATTATTTTAAAAAAATCGCATGGTGGGTACTGGGTACTAGGGTCTGTGTCACGCGGAGCTCGTTAGGCTTCCTCTCCTTGCTCGTTTACTGGCCGCGTCAGTCAGCCAGAGCCTTAGAGGCGGTCGTTGTCTCAGCTCCATCTCGACGTGGATTCATGGCCGACGCCTGTTCGCATCATCAGCTAGATTAAAGCCACAGCGGCTGCTGTCACAGTAAATTATTGAGAAGGGCTACAGTAAAAAGCTGCAGCCAACTAATGGCTTAAATCAGAAGCGAAATTCTGCACTTCATATCAGGATGCATATTGTCACCGACAGTGTCGGTGACAGAACCTGAAGCTGAAGAGCACCAAGACGCTGAGAACTCTGATGGCGCGATCACTGAAGGAGCACCTGAAGCTGTGCCGGTTGCTGTAAAGCGTTCGGATCGAGTCAAGAAGAAGAGCGCACGAGTCACTGGGCCGGACTGGATCAACTAGCCCAACAGGCCCTGCGTGGCCCATGACGGAGGCGGCCTTCCCCTTCTTGTAACGACATCCGGGAGAGGAGAAGGCTGACTTCGTCATTACTTTGAACCCGAGCCTTGTTGGCGACGGCGGCGGCGAGCACGGCGATAGCCGGAGCTCGAGACCTTGTTCCACCTAAACTCTACCAATATATCGTACATTGCTAGTAGTTCGGTAACATCTTGTATCGGATTCATTTCGATCCCGGGAGCCACAGATTTCCTTGCGTTCTGTCTCTCTTCCTCGCTGTTTTGATCCGGAGCCGTGATCCCCGACGGCAGGTTGTTTCGAAATCCCATAGGTCCGTGCCGAGGTTGGCTTGATCGACAGCGGCGGCAGAGTTGTGAGCCGTCATCCTAGCGCCTCACGCCCACCTCACAAGGCAGCAAGTCGTCATGACGCAGGGGGAGAAGTTCGGCCAAATCCTCGCTCTCCTGAGCGAGAATTCGAAGGGGATTTCGGAGTTGAAGGCGATGATGACCGAGATCAAGCTGGCAAAAGAGGAGATCGAAGCTTGGAAACCGGAGGTGGACAGTCGGATGGCGGATTTGGAGAGCGCCGTCTCCACTCTCGGTGAGCGCGTCAAGCACCTCACCGGCTCCAATATCTCGTCGGCGAACAAGGGAATCTCCATCGAGCAACCCGCGCCTGAAGCATCGAAGGCCGGGGGTACTGGGATGCCGGATTCTGCCCATCTGGGATCGACCCCGTCCGGGGTGGCGTCTGGGCCATGCGGCCACCGCGTTGAACATCGGCGCCGGGGAAATGTGTTCGGGGTGGTGTATGCCACCCTGGAAGCGTCCCCGGTCACAGGTGCGGATGCTACCCAAAATTCCCTCCCGTGACTTGTGCTCTGGGTGATTCTGTTTGTTGCGGTCATCATATTCATCCTGCTGTTACTGCTGCATTACCTGATCTAGTTTTCCTTCCCAAAGTTTGATGGCTCTAATCCTAGATTATGGGTGAAGCAGTGTGAAACCTTTTTTGATGTCTATGCTGTTGCTCCTAGTCTTTGGGTTAGTTATGCATCTATGAACCTGGTTGGCTCAACAACCCTCTGGTTCCAAACCTTACAAGGCAATTCCACTGATCTAACCTGGGATGCTTTTGTGTTATCTGCTACCAATAGATTTGATAGGGATGAGCACAACCATCTTCTTAGGCAATTTTTCCACCATAAACAGTTATCCTATGTCTGTGAATATGTTGAACAGTTCAGTGATATCGTGCATCAGTTGCTCGCTTATGATCCCACTTTTTCACCCACCGTTATCACCAATCGTTTTGTTGATGTCCTTAGAAAAGATATAAGAGCTGTTGTGATGATTCATAGACCACAAGACCTCGATACTGCTAGTTCCTTGGCTTTTCTGCAGGAGGAGGCACTTCAAGATCAAGTCATCAAGAGATCTGATTCTGGTCATTATTCTAAGAAGCATGGTGTTGAAACTCACAAACCCAATTTTACACCCACTGCTAAACCAGCTGAAGACAAGAAGGCTGTTCCATTAACTCTGTCCAAGTCTGATGAAGATAAGGTTTCTGCTCTGAAATCTTATAGAAGATCTAAGGGCCTATGTTTTAAGTGTGGAGAGCAATGGGGACCCCAACACAAATGTCCTTCCATTGTTTCTCTTAATGCAATGGAACAGTTGTGGCAGTGTGTTACTAAAGGAGAAGAACTAGAGTTTCTTTCTACTGAAGTGGATACAGAATCTGATGATGAATTGATGGCCTTATCAGTGCAAGCACTTAGTGGTACTGAGGGATCCAAGACTATTAGGCTCAGAGGTCACTATTACAGATTGAGCGATCACTGTCGCCACTTTCACTGCCGTAGAATACATAAGCGACGGTGCAAGGTTGGATCGATAGCGAGGCCTGGAAGGAATCAAACCGGCAAATGAAACTTCTAGCACTCACGGTTCAACCATCGATGTGGCGGTGATAGTGGGGTTGCATTTCTCCGTCGTATGGAACGCCAAGCCGACTGAGATACGCGTTATGGCCGCCGGCCCTACAACACCGTTTGGTCTACCGGCGGTAAGTTCAGCGTGAGTGTTGAATGTCCCAACTACCAAAACTGTTCCATCACAATTACTTCCATCGGGAGAAGCCGAAGCAAGGTTGCCCACCGCTCTACGTATTCTTCAAGCCCGCTGCCCTCTGAAACCAGCCCTCTTCCTTGTTCATCCCCTTCTTCCATCCGACCGGAACTATGTGCAGCCCCTGGAGCCTTACCAGCAGAGACTCGTCCCCCGACGAGGTCGAGGTCGACCCATCAGATGACTCCTCTAGCGACACCGACTCTTCTGAAGGGAGTCCTCCTGGAGTTGCGACGACGAGGGCTTCGAGGAGGAGGAGGATGACAATGACGATGACGACGAGCCTCCTCCCAAGCGACTGAGGTGACCATGATCCTCTCTTTGGAAGAGAGGATCCAGTTTAGATTGAATAAGTTTAATACTTTAGGTCTACTAATTATCTTTCTAGATGAGTAGAATCATATACTCAGTCCAAAATGTATCTATCTTTTGTAGTGATGAAGAAAATTTGTAGTCCGAGCAATGAATCTTTTGTAGTGAAGTAATGAAGCTACTGTCTCCTATTCGACACAAAAAACTATCATGTACTTAGTTGTTGAACAGCTGAGAATCACCGTATTATATGGATGTGTTAGCGTGGCAATGCTTACATTAATATGGACACCGTGTAACTTATCCCGTGCCATCTGATGTCCCTACCGATCAAATCTGGACCATGCGTTTCGCAAAAAACCTAGAATCATTCGGGCCGCTCCCCAACTCCCCTCGACCCCTGTCGGTGCCTTGGTGGTGGTTCGACCAACTAAAACACCCCACTGCGAAGCGCTTAGTTCTCCCCACCAGTTGCTTCATCTTCATTCTAACCCATTGCCTGTACTACGCTAGTTGCCCTGCATCGTGCACCTTGCATTGTTGTCCTAGACAATGCCCTGTGAAGGTTAGATGGATTTGGTCACCCCCTGTTTGCATTTGGTTCCAATTGGTTTTCGGTTGAGTATCAGTTTTGTTCATATTAAGAATTTCTTCATTGCAACAAAAGATACAAAACCGGTCTTCTTCTATAGGTGGATAGTACCCTGAACTGACCGTGACACAGCATCTCATCTTGGCGGGAGTGAGAGGGTTTTTTAGGACGTTGTTGGAGGGAAGCCGCATAAAGCGATGACAAAAGACTCGGGCCGACCTCATGACTCAGAGTGTGCAACACATTGAACCTAGACTGCTGGATGGCTGGATCTAGCTCCAACTCCTCGTAGTGGTCGGCACCACCCCTAGGCGGCATTGCGAGAAGAACACCGGCTTCCAGCAGAGGAGGCTACAACGGGAAGGGGCCGCCCATCGTGAGAAGAACACCGACTTACATATCCAATTCCTATGTTTTGCATATCCTATGTTCCAAAGGGGCTTAATCTGTGTGCCTTATTGTTCATCATCGAACTGAAGTTCGATTGCTTTGAATCAGTAATCTTGGCATTGTGCTTTCCTCGATTTTCTAAGTGCCCAGTTTGGCTTTGTTTCAATGTATACATGGTAAACGTTAAATCTGTGTGCCTTATTGTTTATCACTGTATCATATGGGGGTCTCTGGGTGCAGTGGTAATAGGACCTAGCCGCCGGTGATGGTACCGTGCATTCACCCCCACTTATTTGCAAAATTTCCATTCCCGCGTTTGAGCCCTCCCGCGTGCAATTACAAAGTCCTGATGAAATTTTGATTCCCATGGCTTGTAAAAGTCACGCAATTTCGCAAGCAACTCACTGTCCCCCTCACACACATACCTTGTCTCATCTTCATTCTTTGCTTCTCCGGGCGTCGCTCTTGGTCACCACTTGCCGCCAAATTGTCGACACCGGCGTGATAGCTCTTGCTCTGCGATGGTGCACATCGCCGGCTTGCCCGCACAGATCCACAGGTGACCAAGCTCATTGATGTCACCGGTGCTGCCACTCATGCTAACCACCACCGGATCCAAAGAAGTGTAATAGTCCTTACTTACATCGCCATCCGTTCTCGTCGAAACTCATGTCGTTAGTAATGTTTTCTATTCATGCAATTCCACGACAGTAGGGCGGCCTCATCTCTTTGGGGTTGTCCTACCTATTCCAGATGATGGAGGCCCCCAACAAGAGGAACGCCGTGGGTAGCTTCACAGACGATGTGCTTGTCAACATCCTCAGCCGCCTCCCTGCCCGGTCGTTGTGCTGCTGCAAGTGTGTCTGTCGCTCCTGGAAACGCGTCATCACCAACTCAGACCACCATAAGAAGCTTCTTCTATGAAAGCTAGTGGACCGGCAAGCGCCACTTCACCAGCATCACCGGTGAACGACCCTCCTTTTCCTTCTTGCCCTCCCCCCTTGACAAAGGCCTGGTCTCAGATAGCTGCAGTGGCCTCATCCTATGCTGGTGTGTTGGGCCTGATGGATTACGTCGCTATGTTGTCTGCAATCCGACGACCGAGAAATGGTTTGTACTGCCACATAGCATCCGTTCTGTTGGTCAGGCTCGCTTGGGTTTCAATCCGACAATGTCCTCACACTTTCATGTGATTGAATTTATGGAGGACGAGGGTGGGTGCGTAGGTGTGGAGATCTACTCATCTAAAACTGCAGCATGGATCTTTAAGGAATCTGAATGGGGCGTGAGTGTTGTACTACGTTCAAAATCAAGAAGTGTTTTTCTTAATGGTTTTATGCACATGCTTGACTACTCTGTGATAGTTGCTGTGGATATGGAGGGAAAGACATGTTGGAAAATTCCTAAACAACGTGGTGCTGAAATGTCTATCCATCAAGCTTAGGGTAACTTGTGTTTGTGTTGTGCTGATTTTCACAATATGTCCGAGCTTTCAGTGTGGATACTGGAAGACTATGGTACTACTAAATGGAGATTGAAGCATGTTATGACCACGCAGGAGCTGTTTGGACTGATCAATATTAAAGTAGGTTCTGAGCTTTGTGATGCGGACTACAGATTGATTACAGTTCACCCCGAATGGAATTTCATTTTCTTTGTTGGAGAGGATAGAACACTGATTGCATATGACATGGACCACATAAAGGTTCATGTCATTCATGCTTGTGTCATCCACTTTCGTAGACCAAGAGGCCGTCTCCATATGAACATGCCTTACTATCTTCCTTATGTTCCATTGCTCATGGAGTCACTAGCAGAGCAGTAAAGATGCATTTGTTGTATTTCGTTGTTATGACATGCCTTTGTTCCAGTAGGGAGTTGTTTTCATTGTACATATAGGCCAATTTTGGCTTGGTAATTGACTAAAGGAATGGTATGTTGAATATTATTAATTCTGCTGCTTTGTGCAGGTTGTGGAGTCTGAGTGCTTTTCAACAATTTGCCTATTGAAGAAGAGGGTTTCCATGGTGCATTGGCTACAAATCCGAAGGATGCAGTAATTATATTCACTTTGCCTTGCAAGCAGGAGTGCCACATTGGCTACCAATCCGAAGGATGGAGTAATTATAATCATTTTAGTTATGTAAGTCTAGAGATCAGTACCTTTAGTATGCAATCTATGTACCGCTTGTGTTAGGACATCAGTTCACATAGATGTTATGTTAGCGCCCATTGTTATTGTAAAAAGTACTCTTGTTTTTGAACATGATGTATTGATGTAATATATCTGTATGCTGTGTGTTCAGTAAGGTATTAAGGGCCCGCTGAATTAGTAAATATTGTGAAAACCGGATGCAATTTTGTCCAACACCGCCGCTATACGTATGATGCGGCAGGGATCAAAACTATATCACCACCGAATCGTTTAGTAACCCGACACCGACAAAAGGATCATCAAAGGCGGATTGTACTGGAAGCCGACGGTGACCATGCCCTATGACTCGGCGGTTCATACGGCGAGGCGGTGGTGATATTCACCTCGACGCAGATGGGTCGGCCGTCAACACGATGGTGAACTTGCCAACACGCAGACGGGTCGTTGTGCAAGGCGACGGTGATCGTGACTACTACACAGGCGATTCATTTGCCCACACTACGGTGATGTTTGCCTCTACACAAGCGACTTAGTGACCAATGCGACGTTGTTGAGGGTCCATCACCATCGGTTGTTAATCGATCGTGATGACTTCAACTATCACCGTCCACTGGTTACTGCTGAGGTCAAAATTCGGCTGCGATGGGGGGTTACGACGCGGCTGTGATAGGTCTGCTCTAGTAGTGGGTCATCTCCAAGGCAAAGAAGTGTTTATGCTGGTAGACTCAGGAAGCTCTCACAGCTTCATCAATGATCAATTAGTTCCACATCTGGATTCTGGACAAGCACTCACTCAACCTGTTAAAGTGCAAGTGGCAAATGGAGATTTACTGCATTGTACTCATCAACTTCCTAAACAGCTTTGGGGAATTCGGGGCCATTCTTTCCACACAACACTGAAGATCATACCTCTGAAAGGTTAAGATGTCATCCTTGGTATGGACTGGTTAGAATTACATAGTCCTATGGAAATTCATTAGGCTGAAAAGTGGTTACAGTTTACACACTGCCAGCAACTTATCAAACTCCAAGGCAGTTTACCTTCTACCAATCTGGGGGCACATGTTTCTCTTTACCAGCTTCAGGGACTGGATAAAACAGACTCTATCCTATACTTTGTGAAGTTGCAAGTACTGGATACTAACTTGAGCACCAACCAGACCATACCTTTTCTGCCTCCAGATTTGCAAGATGTTCTCCACCAGTTTGATAGTGTTTTTACCCCACCCATAGAATTGCCACCTGAGAGGCCAGGGGATCATAAAATACCTATACTAGATGGAGCTCAACCATTTTGTTTGAGGCCATACAGGTATAACCCCACTCAAAAGACTAAGACTGAGACTCAGATTAAAGAGATGTTACAAAAAGGGTGGATTCAAGTCAGCACTAGCCCTTTTTCTTCACCTGCTCTTCTAGTGCGCAAGAAAACTGGTGACTGGCGGTTATGTGTGGACTATAGGCACCTAAATGCACTCACCACAAAGAACAAGTACCATTTACCTGTTATTGAAGACTTGCTGGATGAATTACATGGAGCACAGTGGTTTACTTCACTAGACTTATGTTCTGGCTTTCATCAAATTAGAATGGTTCAAGGAGAAGAATTCAAAATAGCTTTCCAAACTCATAGTGGACACTATGAATACAGGGTCATGCCCTATGGGGTCACAGGGGGACCAACAATCTTTTCAGGCTGTGATGAACATCATTTTGGAACCTTTACTGAGGAAATGTGTGGTGGTCTTTATAGATGATATCATAATATACAACAGGTCTTGGGAAGAACATCTTCAGCATATTCAAGAAGTTCTAACTATTCTCCAAAAGAACTAGTTCCATGTCAAGATGGCTAAGTGTTCCTTTGCTAAATAACAACTCACCTATTTGGGCCATATTGTCAGTGCTCAAGGAGTTGCCACTAATCCATCTAAAATCAAGACGGTCCAAGAATGGCCACAGCCTCAGAATGTTAAAGATCTTAGAAGCTTTCTTGGAATGGTGGGATACTCATGTTGGTGTTTTATAACGCACACAGAAGAATCCGCAACCACACGGATACCGATGTAGCTTTCACCCGGGAGTATTCCAAGGTATCTATTTCCACGAGGAACGCGAAGTGTACTAGTAAGAATTAAGGTCGTCTAAAGATAAAGATAAGTTAAAATATTTTTGTGGGTAGAGATGAATTTTCTAAGGTTTTCTAAGTTGAACTAACTAATCAAAGACCGGGCTTCCCACACTTTACTTTACGGAGGAGGTATGGGGTCCTTTATAGGCCGAGGTGGAGTAGAGGGCAAGCAAACGCCACGTCATCGATCCACGCCAACTCCCACGATCACCGTTAAATAAACCAACTTAAAACCGCCTTAAAATTAATGGTATAGATCTTGGAAACGTGAACAAGGCAACGGAGGTCGAATGGGCCTAGGGACAGGCCGTCTAGCCTATAGGTGGGGCCGACTAGCCCCACCCTTTGCTAGGTGGGCCTCCCCTTCTGGTTGTGGGTCCTTTGCCTCGTTTTGAGTGGGTTTTCTCAGGTTTCACCTCGGTTTGCATTTTTGAAGTGTATGATGATGATCCCGTTGATCCTGTGAATTGGTTCGGAATCCGTTGATCTTCTAGATGGCCTCCTTTTGCATACTTTTCACTATATTCTTCCTACAAGCATAATTCTCCAAGTACAAGTGGAACCAAGTGAATTCATAACATAAGTTGTTGCTTTGTGATTACTTTTATGTTGATTAATCCTTATGTCAATGGTTTATGTTGATGTTAACAACCATCAACAAGTTTCCCCACACTTGATCTTTGCTCGTCCTCGTGTAAAGGTTGAAGATAAAAGTAAACTTGGGTATAACATCTTAAAATATACAGCTAACATAAAATCTATTCCAAATCATTCCTTACATAGGTGGGATATGTGGCGTTAGCTAACATATATCCTTGGGCGGTTGAAAAGTGGAACAATTCTCAAAGCGAAGTCATCTTCCCAAATTCAAATCTTAGTAACTCGGAGTTTTTAAAGTTTTCACAAGAAAAGCATAGTTCACTTATACTCCTCAAATGGTACTCTCAAATCGCTCAATGGTGTATGATTGCTTACCAAGGCATAGCATTGTTGTGCCCTCTTTTGTTCTTCCTACTTCTAAAAGGCTTATGTGGAGCTTAGGTAGGGATCAAAGATGTAGCATACTTACCTTGCATGTATTGTAAAGTCAAATCCCGGATCCAAGGAGAGAAGTGCCATACTCTTAGATCAAGATGTGCATGTGTGTGGAAATATAGTGGATATATATGGAAGATAAACAAAATAAATTATGCTCCTTGAAACATACCTCTCTCTTGAAGAAATATTTTGTGAGAACATGGGCTATCTTTATTCTCGTTTTTCTTTTCTTTGTTTCTTCTCTTTCCCTTTTTTAAGTCGAACCTCTTTGTGTCCATTTTTAAATACTTTTGCATAGCCCATGTCTCTTTTTGCAACAAAATTTTGAGAGAGATACTATCGAGAACTTGGAGCGTATATTTTGGGTGGAATCCTACTTAAGGCATGTTTTTGCCCCTACTCCAAAGTGTAGAGTAGTGCATATTTGGGTGGATCTAAATGGAAGGTATGTTTTTGTGCCTACTCTTGTGTAGAGTAGTGCATATTTTGATGGTGTGTGCGTGATCTTGATCTTGGGAGCATGATAAATCTCTCAACATGGGTCACAAAGTTTGACAAAACTCAACACTAAGCAAATATCTTATGTAAAAAGTTTCTATCCTAAAAGAACATATATGGCTTTGGTAGGAATTTCTCACCATTGAGGAGTATGTGATACTATGGTTTTATGATATTTTTATCAAAAACAAAATCTCCAAGCACATTGATTAGAACCGGTAGGATTTCTAAGCCAGAACTATATCACACTCCACAACAACTTAGTCAATATGATTGTCCTATAAAGATATCTTCCCACAAGCATAAGTATAGGCATATGGAACAATCTATATGCAAGCTTCTATCTCAAAAATGTCATAAACATGTCACTTTTCAAAATTTTAATTATAAGTGTAGTCTTGGTTCTTTTTAATTTGTAAGTTTAAACAAATGCAAAACAGGGAGTAAGTATATGAACAAGTGAGAGAGGATTAAACCGAGTTCTAGAAGTTGTATGCAGACTCCTTCACCAGTTCATGATGTGCTTCGGCGCATTTTTTCACCATAGGGGTTGGCATGACCCCCACACTTCTCCAAAACTATACCTGGCTTTTATTCATAGACAGAAATGATGAAAACAAAGGGGACTCTTCTGGTGAGGGATACTAGAGAGTCAAAATTTATTAAACTAATGAATTAGCCTAAAATTTAAAAAGGAACTAGAACAAGATTGATTTTTTTTAGATTGGATCATTGAATTTGCAGAAATTCAATCAAGTCAATTTCTTCTTCTAAGTTTTTAGGTTCAAGAAAAACTTTCAAACGTTGGCCATTTACCTTAAATGTGTTACCTATATCATCTTGAAGCGTGACAACACCATGTGATGCAGCTTCAATCACCTTAAATGGTCCTTCCCATTTGCTTCTAAGTTTTCCATGACCGAAGAGCTTTACTCTTGAGTTGAATAGTAGAACCTTATCTCCAAGCTTGAATTCTTTGTGCTTGATTCTCTTGTCATGCCATCTTTTGGTTCTTTCTTTGTAAATCTTGGAGTTGTGATAAGACTTTTCTCTCCATTCTTCCAAATTTCGAGATAGTTGCATATGATGATTCTTGCTAGCTAGATGGAGGTCCATGTTCCATTTCTTGATTGCCCAATAGGCCCTGAATTCCAATTCAATAGGCAAATGGCATGTTTTTCCATATACAAGCTGATAAGGTGACATACCTATGGGTGTTTTGTATGCCGTTCGATATGCCCATAGTGCATCATGAAGCTTGTACTTCCATTTCTTCCCCATCTCATCCACGGTCTTTTGTAGAATGTTCTTGATTTGCTTATTTGATGTTTTAGCTTGACCGCTTGTTTGGGGATGATAGGGAGTTGCAATGTTATGTTTTACTCCATATTCTGCCAAGAACTGTCTGAAAATCTTGTCGATGAAATGTGACCCTCCATCACTTATGACCATTCGAGGTGTTCCAAATCGTGGAAATATCACTTCATGGAACATCTTCTTGGAGTGCTTGGAATCAGCGACTCAACATGGTAATGCTTCTACCCACTTGGACACGTATTCCACTGCTACCAAGATGTATTCAGCATCTCCAGACTTTGGGAGTGGTCCCATATAGTCAATCCCCCAAACATCAAACAACTCCACTTGGAGGTTGTTCATGAGTGGCATTGCATCCCGAGTGTTGATGTTTCTATGTTTCTGGCATCTAGCGCATCTTCTGACAAACTCCTTTGTTTCTTGATACATCGTTGGCCAGAAGAATCCGCTTTGCTAGATCTTAGCATGTGTACGAAATGCGCCATAATGTCCTCCATAGGGTGATGCATGACATCTCTCCATGATTTTTGTGGCTTCAACCATCGAGACACATCTCCATAGAAACCCATCGGCAGAGACTCGATAGAGATATGGATCATCCCACAAGTGGCAACGACTTTGATACTTGAGTTTCCTCTTGTCCTCCCCGGTGCAACATAACCTGCAACTATATAATTCACAATATTTGCATACCATGGGTCGGAATCCGTTACCTTGAGGAGTGTGTCGTCCCTTAGATAGTCATTAATGGGTAATTCATGTGCATCTTTGTATTGAAGTCTAGGCAAGTGATCGACTACTGAATTTTCTACTCCTTTCTTATCTCTTATTTCTATGTCAAATTCTTGGAGCAAAAGAATCCATCAGATCAACTGAGGCTTAGCATCTTTCTTAGTGAGGAGGTATTTAAGAGCAGCATGGTCTGTATAAACAATTACCTTTGCCCCCACTAAGTAAGATCTAAACTTGTCTATTACGAAGACGACCGCCAACAATTCTTTTTCAGTGGTAGCATAATTGAGCTATGGCCTAGATAAGGTTTTGCTAGCATAGGATATAGCAAAATGCTTTTGAAAGCATCTAGGCCCCTAATTGGGGTTCGGTGATTAATGACAATAAAAGATTACTGTGACTAACGTGTGTTTTGTAGAGGCAATTAAGTTAGGTCACGGTAATGGAGATCGATTGGGCAATCGTGGATGTCATGCCCCTACGATGGAAATCGTTTCGGTTTTCAAAGGATGGACGACAAGGTTAAGAATGACTAGTTCTAAGTGTCGTTTGGAGTTGAAGAGACACTTAGAGTAGTTTAGGACTTTGTTTTTCCTTTGGCCGTACTATTAAGGGGGGTATGGACGGGTAGCTTGACCTAGATGAGTCTAGTGAGTTAGGTGTGGTGCACACTTGTTGAAACTAGCACTAGGTAGCTCCTAAATATGCCTAAGATCCTTTGGAGCAAACTTCATTCACAAATGATCGAGAGTTGGAAGTGAATGGAGGGTCAAAGACTGACCGGACGCTGGCCGCAGGGTCTGGTCAGTTCATTTGACTGAGGTGAACTAGTCTGGTTTGACCAGACGCTAGAGAGGTCAAGTGACCGGACGCTGAGGACCAGCGTCTGGTCGACTCCAGTAAGGTTCCAGTGAGGGATATTTGCGACCGGACGCGTCCGGTCAGTGGTGATCGGACCCTGCCAGCGTCCGGTCAACACTTAAACACTGGTGTACGGGTTGAACTGACCGGAGCATCCGGTCAACATGACCGGAGCGTCCGGTCACCCCGCAGAGGCACATAACAGGCTATCTTATAAATAGAAGCTCCACTCGTGTGTGGAGTCACTTTTGCTCATTTCAACAGCTGAAACACACCCTAGAGAGTGCCAAGAAGAGCAAGGTTCTAGTGAGGTGATTGAGATTTGAGAATCCAAAGATAGCCCTCATTAGTGAAGATCAAGAGTAGCAAAGTGTGCATCCACCCTTCTCCCTAGGCTTGTTGTGGTCAAGTGAGAGTTCGTGCTTGTTACTCTTGGTGATCGCCATCACCTAGACGGCTTGGTGGTGATTGGGAGCTCGGTGATCATCCGGAGAGCTTGTGGATGACCCAACTCAAGTTGTGAGCGGTTATGGGTGATTTACCACGACGGAGTGTCAAAGAATCAACCCATAGAGAGCACTTGATCCTTGCGTGGATCAAGGGGGAGCTACACCCTTGCACGGGTGCTCCAATGAGGACTAGTGGGGAGTGGCGACTCTCCGATACCTCGGCAAAACATCGCCGCGTTTCCTCTCCTCTCTTTACTTTGAGCTTTTACTTTGAGCATTTCAATTCTTGTCATTTATATTCCTAGAATTGCCATGCTAGAGTAGGATTGGAACTAGGTTGCTAAACTTTTGTGCGTTAGATCAATAGAAACACTTCTCTAGGCACAAGGGGTTAATTGGGCTAACCATAGGACTTGTTTATTGCGAAGAAATTTAGAATTAGCCCAATTCACCCCCCCTCTTGGGCATCTTGATCCTTTCAATTGGTATCGGAGCCTCATGCTCATGTTTTTAAGCTTAATCGCTTAGAGCAAGATGTCTCACGGGGATGGACCTCCTCCTATCTTCGAGGGAGATGATTTTCCATATTGGAAAATTCGCATGGAGGCGTACCTAGAAGCTCTAGACGTTGGAATACTTAGAGCCGCCTCACATGGGTTTCTAAGACCTAGGAATCCCGCACAACTTCAAGGCGATGAAGTGAACTATGAAAAAATGGAATGCAAAGGATCGCAACACCATCTTTAGAGGCCTTTGCAAAGATTTGTTCAACCGTGTAAGGAACCACAAAGGCGCCCATGCTCTATGGCCAGACGTTTGTGCGCTCCATAAGGGAACATAGAGTGAGCGTGAGGAACGCTATCATCTTGTCATAAAAAAGCTCAACTCTTTTGAAATGCTTCCTAAAGAATGTGCTAATGAAATGTATTCACGTTTGAATGTTCTTGTAGAGGAAGTCAATAGGCTCGGACTTACTCAATTGTCATCATCCGACGTTGTGAGAAAGATCTTGAGTGTCCTTCCCATTGACAAATATGGGCATATTGTGACCGTGCTACATCAAGGTGATCTTTCCACCGCTACACCGACACAAGAAATGTACATGCACATCACACCTCAAGATGGCTCATCCTCTACTAAGAAGAAAGAAAAAGATTTAGCATTCAAAGCTAGTCAAGATAAGGGCAAGGCAAGACTTGAGTATGAGAGCTCTAGTGATGAAGAAGATGAAGATGAAGATCTTGCTCTCATGGTGAAGAAAGCCGCCAAGATGCTAAAGAAGCTAAACAAGAGTGGCATCAAGTTCGATGGCAAGAAGAAGAAGTTCTTCACAAGCTCTAGGAGAAAGCCAATCTCCGAAATGGATTGCTTCAATTGTGGTGAACTTGGTCATCTAGCACACCAATGCACCAAGCCCAAGAAAGACAAGTTCAAGAACAAGTTCAAAGGCAAGAAAGATGACTCAAGCAATGAAGAAGAAGATGAAAAGAAGAAGAACAAGCCATACAAGAAGAGATATGGCAAGAAGAGAGACTTCCACAAGAAGAAGAAAAGTGGAAAGGCCTACATTGTCGGTGATTGGCTCACAAACATTGATTCATCTAGTGGATCATCCGATGATGATAGTGACGATGAGAAGGTGGCCGCCATAGCTATTGATCTCTCATCTTCACCGCCACCACCGCCATCATCCTCTACACACCTATGTCTTATGGCCAAGGGTGAACGCAAGGCAACTAATAATGATGATAATAGTGATGATGAGCAAGCTAGTGATGATGATAGCGATAGCGATGATGATGATTCACCTTCATATGATGATCTTGTTAAAATTCTAAGAAAATACACTAAGATCATTAGAAAGAGTAGAGCTAAAATTGAAAAACTAGATGCTAAGAATGATTCACTTTTAGCAAAATGTGATACAATAGAAAAGGCTAATGTTGAGCTTAGAGAAGCAAATGATGCTATGTCATCCAAACTCAAGGAGCTCAAATCTTCTAAGAAAGAGCTTAAAGATAAATATGATAAACTTGAGTGGGTGCACAATGAGCTCATCACTAGCCACAACAAGCTAAAAGATGAATATACTACTCTTAAGATTAATCACGATAATCTTGCTATTGCTCAAGAATTTCTATCAAATGAGCCGCATGATGCTACTAACCATGTTGTTAAGATTGATATAGCTACATCATGTGATGACTTGATCTTTGAGAGCATTGAGCAAGGTTCTAGTATCAAGGGCAAGCAAGTGGTTGAGTGCAATGACTATGATGAGTATGTCAAGCTCAAGAATGACAATGCAAAGCTCAAGAGAGATCTTGAAGAAATCAAAAGCCACAACACCATTGTGCTAGAAACCCTTGATCATGATGGTGACTTGATTCTTGAGAATGAGAAGCTCAAAGAGGAAAACAAGAAGCTCAAGGAAGAAAAGAACAATGATGCTCTTAAGGAAGAGAACAAGAAGCTTAAGTTGGAGAAAGAGCATCTCAAGGTTGGATTGAGCAAGTTCACAAGAGGCAAATATCTTCAAAGTGAGCTACTTATGAACACCATCATGAAGATGGATAGAAGTGGCATTGGATATGTGGCACATGTAGAGAAGAAGAAGGCTCAAGTTCAACAACAACAATCAAAGCCAAAGCCAAAGAGATGCTTTGAGTGTGGACAAGAAGGTCACTTTGCTCATGAGTGCCAAACTCCACCACCACAACCCTTGTCCAAGCATGCTAGACCCTTTGCCTTCAATGCTCATTACATGCTTAGAAAGGATTCTAGTGGAAAGATGAAAGTCATGTTCTTAGGACCTCCTAACAAGAATAGGCCTAAGAAGATTTGGGTTGCTAAGTCACTTATTGAGAAGGTGAAGGGCCCTCAACAAGTTTGGGTTCCTAAAGCTTGAATCTCTTGTATGTAGGTGAACTACAAGACCGGTGGAAGTCATTGGGTTATTGATAGTGGTTGCACTCAACATATGACCGGTGATCCTCGTATGTTCACCTCACTTGATAAAGAAGTAGATGGGCAAGAGAGAATTACATTTGGAGATAACTCAAAGGGCAAGGTTAAAGGATTGGGCAAAGTGGCAATATCCAATTATCACTCTATCTCCAATGTGCTATATGTTGCTTTATTGAGCTTCAACTTGCTATCCGTTGGATAATTGTGTGATCTTGGCTTCCAATGCTTGTTCACCGAGAAGGAGGTTGTTGTATCCAAGAAGGATGATGATCAAGTGATATTTCTAGGATTTAGATACAACTTATATCTAGTAGATTTCACCTCCGAAGATGCAAACTTGAAGACATGCCTATTCACCAAAACAACACTTGGGTGGCTATGGCATAGAAGACTTGCTCATGTTGGTATGAGTTCACTTAAGAAGCTAATGAAGAATAATTTGGTGAGAGGATTGAAGGATGTGAAGTTCGAGAAGGACAAGCTTTGTAGTGCATGTCAAGCCGGCAAGCAAGTTGCAAATACTCATCCAACAAAAGCTTTCATGTCAACCACAAGAGTGCTAGAACTCCTACACATGGATTTGTTTGGACCAACAACATACAAGAGCTTGGGAGGAAATCTTTATTGTCTTGTGATAGTTGATGATTATTCAAGGTATACATGGGTGTTCTTCCTTCATGACAAATCCGAAGTTGCATCTTGTTTCAAAAAGTTTGCCAAGAGAGCACAAAATGAATTTGAAGTAAAGCTCAAGAAGATAAGAAGTGACAATGGAAAAGAGTTTGACAACACAAACATAGAGGCATATTGTGATGAAGTTGGAATCAAACATGAAGTCTCCGCAACCTATACTCCTCAACAAAATGGTGTAGTTGAGAGAAAAAACCAGACATTGATCACTCTTGCAAGAACAATGCTAGATGAGTACAACACCCTCGAAGCTCTATGGACGGAAGCAATCAACACCGCATGCTATGCATCTAACCGCCTATTTCTTCAAAAGTTTCTTGGCAAGACACCTTACGAATTGCTCAATGGAAAGAAGCGGACGTCTCCTTCTTTAGGGTGTTTGGTTGCAAATGCTATATCTATAAGAAGCGGCAACACCTAGGGAAGTTTCAAAGACGTTGTGATATTGGTTTTCTTGTTGGTTACTCATCAAAGTCCAAAGCATATAGAATATTTAATCATGCCACCGGCTTGGTTGAAGAAACATATGATGTGGAATTTGATGAATCTAATGGCTCCCAAGGAGCACATGAGAATCTTGATGATGTAGGTGATGAACCATTGAGGGAGGCTATGAAGAACATTCCGGTTGGAGACATCAAGCCAAAAGATGATGAAGATGATGTACAAGTGATTGATCCACCCTCTTCATCAAGTGTGCCACAAGATGGTGAAAAAGATGGGAGAGTAGAAAATGAAGATACTCATGTATCCCATGAGCAAATGGTGGTACAAGCACAAGATGTTGTTGCTCCACAACCTCCTCCTCAAGTGATCAATAGAAGAAACACACCTCTACTACAAGATCATCCACAAGATCTCATCATAGGGAGTCCATCAAAGGGAGTGATGACACGTTCACAAAAACTTGCTTCACTTATTGCTCATCACTCTTTTGTCTCTTGCTTTGAACCTACTAAGGTAGAAGAAGCTCTTTAAGATCCGGATTGGATCAATGCCATGCATGATGAGTTGAATAACTTCACCCGAAATCAAGTGTGGACTCTTGAAGAGCGACCTAAAGGTGCAAGAGTCATTGGAACAAAGTGGGTGTTCCGAAACAAGCAAGATGATTAAGGTGTTGTTGTGAGGAACAAGGCAAGACTAGTTGCAAAGGGGTTCTCTCAAGTTGAAGGTTTGGATTTTGGAGAGACCTTTGCACCGGTTGCAAGGCTAGAAGCCATTCGTATCCTCCTTGCATATGCATCACATCATGAAATAAAACTTTATCAAATGGATGTGAAAAGTGCATTTTTAAATGGCTTTATTAATGAAATAGTCTATGTTGATCAACCTCCCGGGTTTGAAGACCCTAGATATCCTAATCATGTTTATAGGTTGTCCAAGGCGTTATATGGGCTTAAGCAAGCCCCAAGAGCGTGGTATGAGCGCCTTCGGGATTTCCTCATAGAGAAGGGCTTCACCATTAGGAAGGTCGACACCACACTATTCACCAAGAAGCTTGATGGGCGTATCTTCATTTGTCAAGTATATGTTGATGATATCATCTTTGGATCATCAAATGAAGATTCTTGCAAAGAATTTGATGAATTGATGTCGAAGGAGTTCGAGATGTCCATGATTGGTGAGCTTACATTCTTTCTTGGTTTTCAAGTCAAGCAATTGAGAGAAGGGATCTTCATCTCTCAGGAGAAATATACAAAAGATGTTCTCAAGAGATTCAAGATGGATGAATGTAAACCAATCAAGACACCAATGCCTACTAATGGACATCTTGACCTAGATGAGGGAGGTAACAAAGTTGATCAAACTCTCTACCGTTCTATGATTGGTAGCTTGTTGTATTTAACCGCATCTAGGCCCGACATCATGTTTAGTGTGTGTATGTGTGCTAGATTTCAAGTTAATCCTAAGGAAACTCATTTAATTGCCGTAAAAAGAATCCTTAGGTATCTTAAGCACACACCAAGCATTGGCCTTTGGTATCCCAAAGGAGCTAGATTTGAACTAATTGGCTATTCCGATTCGGATTATGTCGGATGCAAAGTTGATAGAAAAAACACATCCGGAGGGTGCCATTTGCTTGGTAGATCACTTGTGTCTTGGTCCTCCAAGAAAAAAAATAGTGTGGCCTTGTCCACCGCCGAAGCGGAATACATTGCCACGGGTGCTTGTTGTGCACAAATATTATACATGAAACAAACTTTGCTAGACTATGGTGTAGTTCTAGATAAAGTACCTCTTTTGTGCGATAATGAAAGTGCGGTAAAACTTGCAAATAATCTAGTTCAACACTCTCACACCAAGCACATAGATATCCGCCATCAGTTTCTAAGAGATCATGTTGCTAAAAATGATATATCACTAGAAGGTGTAAGAACTGAAGATCAATTAGCGGATATCTTCACTAAACCACTAGATGAGGCTATATTTTATAGATTGCGGAACGAGCTTAATGTACTTGATTTTAGTAACTTCACTAAAAGATGAGCTTGTGTTGTCCCTTGCATTCATTGTAATATACAACATGTTTAATTTTTGGTAATGCATATAGGGCTTGTCTAACATGGTTAAGATAACCGCCGAAAATCGTGTGAAGAAGCTTAACCTTGGATCAAACTTGACAAGCAACTAGATTTACTTACAAGTATTGCATATGCTTGAATGTTGTTTTGTCGTTTTGTTCCATTTGTCCTCTTATTGCCTATTTTCTTAAAAAGAATTATAGCCTAAGGCAAAATATTTTGAAAAACTTGAGGGTTTGAGAGAGGTCACTCACATCAGTCCCAATTTGTGTTTATTTGCATGTTATTGGAGTTGGGACTTGATTGGGAACAGACAGCGCGGAGGATCATTGAAGATTTGCTGGAAAAGAGTGATCGGACGCTGCACAGGACCCTGATGTCCAGCGTCCGGTCAGTTCACAGGAGGTGAACTGCTGCTGAAGGAGTGACCGGACTCTGCCTTTCAACGTCTAGTCAGAAGACAACTCAGCGTCCGGTCGTTTGAAGAAGAAATAGTCTGAGTTGACCAGACCCTGCCTGCGTCCGGTCATGGACCACCAGACACGTCCGGTCATGATTTCAGAGGAATTGGACCTCTCTGGAATCGACCGGACGCTAGGTGGTAGCGTCCGGTCGCTACCACCCGAGCGTCCGGTCAGTTGTTCTCGTGAGGCATCAGGACTCTTCTTCCGTTTCCTATTCTGTCGCATTGGGGGACCCTTATAACCGCGCGTGCCATACCTTGCCCCGCATCCGCCGTGACCTAGCCCTAGCTAGCGCCGCCATAGCTCCTCCACACCAGCCGCCGCCGTGCCCTAGCCGACACCACCGCAACTCTCCGTGTCGTCTTCCCTGAGCCGCCGCGCACGCCACGTCGCCGACATCGCCACTGCAAGCCCTAGCCATCGCGCTGCCCAGCTCCACCACCACCTCTCAAGCACGCCTCCCTGCCAAGCCGTGCTCCCGAATCGCAGCGCCCCATGCCGCCACCATCGGTGCTTGCCACGCCTACACAGCTCCTCCCCGCGCCAGTGCCGAAGGTCTGCCTGCGACGTAGATCGTCCTCCCTCGCTGTAGCCCGCACTACCAAGCTCGCCATGGAGTCCAGCACCGCTGTGTTTCCTCGCCCACTGCCAACCTACGCTGGTAAGGTCCCGCTCGTGCCCGTGCATCCTCATTGCAACTCGCCCATAGCCTAGCCATTCATCACAAGCATTGACTTCAAAGCACATCTAGGGCCACCGATTCATCGAAGTGCTTCGCCAACCGTAACCCTAGCCTGGTTCTGAGGTTCCCTGCGTGACGTCTCTTCTTTTCTCGAATCACCGGTTCGTCAGGTAACATGCCAGTTGCCTCCAATTCGTACCTACATTGCTTGCTTCCCAGGATTTCGCATCTATTAGATATATTGTATTTATTTGTATATCCATCTATTCTATCGTGCAGTGAGTTGGTGCCGTTGAGATCGTGTGGCAGTTGTCAGTCAACTTGGAGCCAAGCTCACGAGTACGGATCGAGGCCAAGCCTCGGAAGTGTCAGGGCAGTTACTCTTGACAGCGGCAGTTGTTCTTGTCAGCGACAGTTTTTCTTGACAGATCAGATGGCTCGCACCAAGAATGTTGGAGGTGGACCAGGAGATGATGATCGGAGGCCCCCGCCTCGCCTGCCTACAGATCCTAAAGGCAAGGCGACAAAGAAGATTGCATCCAAGAAGAGGAAGTATCCAGATGCAGAGATAGCTCATGCAACAGCAGTTGCAGAGGCCACAGAGCGTGCCAAGAGAGGAGGTGCTCGTAGTGGGGTTGTGATTGCAGATAAGCAGCTTACACCAGCACAAAGGGCAGCAGTTGAGGAGGCTGATCGTTTTCATGGCAGTCCACCAGGTACTATGATGACGGCAGGACAATGTCTTCCCATTGTGGATCCTCAGCCTCAGGGGGAGTCGTAGCAGCAGCCCCCACCAGCAGAGCCTCAGCCAGCTCAGGAGACTCAGGAGGGCTAGCAGGCCAAGGAGGCTGAGGAGACCGAGCAGGCACCCCAGCCACAGCTACGCCGCTCTGGTCGTACCCATGTTCCAGTCTTACCGAGGCCGCTGACACAGTGGAGGGGATCACGTCCACCGCCTAGACCTCAGGGTCCTCCTCTAGTGGTACATCTTGACTTGAGGGCCGCCACAGCCAAGCAGGTTCAGTAGGTTCGCTTCATGGATTTTGATGTGTGGTTTCCTTCGAGGAGGGATGAGAGAGCAGCAGAGGGTTTCTACACGCCACTGCAAGAGGATTTCTACAATGCTTATCTCAACAGTGGGGCAGTGTTCAGATCTCAGCGGGTTTGTAGTATAGAGTCTATTGTGGCAGCAGTCGGAGAGCATATCCGCCCCTACTTATCATATTTACCGGGGCTGACAGATCTGATTGGATGGACAGGATTGTATGTACCATCTTGGGTTCGGCAGTTCTATGCTTCGCTCTACGTTGACCTGCATCATAACTTTATACACTTTGCATTCAGAGGCAGAGACTACAGGATGATAAGTTTTAGGGCCAGGGAGATACTGAGGCTACAGGAGCAGCCTGTCAGGTTACATGAGGTTTGTTATGGACAGCAAGAGCCTCCCAGGTGTCCTCATGGTGGTAAGGTGCCACCTACAGAACTTGTGCGCCATTGCTTCAAGGAGCCCTTTGGTGAGGGGTCGAGGAGGAACCCCAGTGACCTTACACCTACAGCTAGAGTGCTAGAGGCTATCATTAGGAGGACACTACTTCCCAGGTTGGGATACAGAGAGGGCTTGACTCGTCTCCAGCTTTGGCTTCTCAATGCACTGATGCAACAAACTGTCTTTGATATTTGGGACCTCCTTCTGTCAGAGATGGAGGATACTATTGCTGAGGGCTTCAAGGGTCGCAGGCAGCTTCCCTATGCACATTGGATTACATTTCTTATGCTGAAGGCAGTGTCAGTTAGGACACCTAAGATGGTTGTAGAGTACAGAGGTGCCACCACAGAGTTCCCAGTATATAACATGGCACAGAGGATCAGACACAGCACTCCTCAGGCACCTAGTCAGCCTCACCGTCGCCCAGATGTACCAGAGTTTGCAGCTTAGCAGGACGAGATTATCAGAGGCATAGCAGCTACTGAGGAGGAGTAGCTTGAGGCTCAGTAGAACAGGAGCGAGTCTAGTGACAGTTCGGATGACGACTACCTGCCTATTCCTCTGATGCCTCCACGCAGACACGATGCAGAGGCCAGTAGTTCTAGCTCAGCTCCACCTGCATCGCAGACGGACCCCGCTCTCATTGCTATTCTTGAGCGGATGTAGCAGGATCAGGCACGACAGGCTCAGGAGACCGCTGCCAACTTTGCACAGTTTTAGGCTCGTTAGGACGAGTTCCAGCACCAGCAGCAGGTCCTCTAGCAGCAGCAGCTTATGGGATTCATGCAGCATGTAGTGACAGCTCTTGGGGCCCCACAGCCATAGCTTTCGCCCCAGATTGCTTAGCCTGCCACCACTACGACGACTCCAGTAGTACAACTCAGTGGGCTTCAGAGTCAGGGACAACCTCCAGCTTAGTTTGCTTCTCCCCCAGTACAGGTGTCCCAGTGGTTATCCTCGCCAGTGGTAGCCCCGCAGTTCACACCACTTCAGACGGGCTTCACACCGGATCAGTCATCCTCGCTATTTATGCCTGACACGTCAGTCTCCAGGAGTCTTGGAGCATCTTTCAGCGAGTTGACAGGGATGCCTACACCGCCACATATGCATCCCCCAGGTCCTTCTACAGCAGCTCCTATCACCGTGACTACTCAGAGGCTTCCTTCTTCTGTCGCATCATCAGATCCTACGACAGATGTACCAGCAGCATCATAGGCAGCTCCTGCCCTAGCTCAGACCCAGACCGCTTCAGCGACACTTCCTGCTTCAGAGGGTCAGTCAGCACAGAGCTCAGGGTCAGATGATGCTGCTGCCTAGTTTTAGCTTGCTCCTCGTTCTTCAGCGTCCGACTCGTCCGCTGCAGCCCCGCCGATCGGCCCTTAGATTTTGGTGTTTGACGCCAAAGGGGGAGAGGGTTCGAGTATGTAGACTTAGGGGGAGTGACATTTAGGGGGAGCTGAGCTAGTTAGCTATTAGTCTTTTATATACATTTGGAGTTTTATTTGTGTGATACACTATTACTATTATGTATTCGTGTGTTTACTTTCATGCATACTATTTTATCTATGTGATAGTGATATCTACGTGATTGTGATATATGACATGTGTGCTCTCTACTTTGAATTCTTTAATATGTCATATCACTTGAGCTATGCTCATTTGCCTTTGCTTCCGCGTTTTTACTCCGATGCAAATGAGTCTTTCTTATTGTACTCATGCTTATTTCATATCATTTGAGTACATCATGATGGCTTGGGTTATATAAGCTTGACTAACTCTTTTGTTCTTATTGCTAAAAGCTTATATGATCCAAGCATGTTAAAAACCTAAACTCTTTCACATACTTGAGGTTGTATTATCATCAATCACCAAAAAGGGGGAGATTGAAAGCATATAGGCCCCTAATTGGGTTTCAGTGATTAATGACAATAAAAGATTACTGTGACTAACGTGTGTTTTGTAGAGGCAATTAAGTTAGGTCACGGTAATGGAGATCGATTGGGCAATCGTGGATGTCATGCCCCTACGATGGAAATCGTTTCGGTTTTCAAAGGATGGATGACAAGGTTAAGGATGACTAGTTCTAAGTGTCGTTTGGAGTTGAAGAGACACTTAGAGTAGTTTAGGACTTTGTTTTTCCTTTGGCCATACTATTAAGGGGGGTATGGACGGGTAGCTTGACCTAGATGAGTCTAGCGAGTTAGGTGTGGTGCACACTTGTTGAAACTAGCACTAGGTAGCTCCTAAATATGCCTAAGATCCTTTGGAGCAAACTTCATTCACAAATGATCGAGAGTTGGAAGTGAATGGAGGGTCAAAGACTGACCGGACGCTGGCCGCAGGGTCCGGTCAGTTCATTTGACTAAGGTGAACTAGTCTGGTTTGACCGGACGCTGGAGAGGTCAAGTGACCGGACGCTGAGGACCAGCGTCCGGTCGACTCCAGTAAGGTTCTAGTGAGGGATATTTGCGACCGGACACGTCCGGTCAGTGGTGACCGGACCCTGCCAGCGTCCGGTCAACACTTAAACACTGGTGTGCAGGTTGAACTGACCGAAGCATCCGGTCAACATGACCAGAGCGTCCGGTCACCCCGTAGAGGCACATAACAGGCTGTCTTATAAATAGAAGCTCCACTCGTGTGTGGAGTCACTTTTGCTCATTTCAACAGCTGAAACACTCCCTAGAGAGTGCCAAGAAGAGCAAGGTCCTAGTGAGGTGATTGAGATTTGAGAATCCAAAGAGAGCCCTCATTAGTGAAGATCAAGAGTAGCAAAGTGTGCATCCACCCTTCTCCCTAGGCTTGTTGTGGTCAAGTGAGAGTTCGTGCTTGTTACTCTTGGTGATCGCCATCACCTAGACAGCTTGGTGGTGATTGGGAGCTTGGTGATCACCCGGAGAGCTTGTGGATGACCCAACTCAAGTTGTGAGCGGTTGTGGGTGATTCACCACGACGGAGTGTCAAAGAATCAACCCATAGAGAGCACTTGATCCTTGCGTGGATCAAGGGGGAGCTACACCATTGCACGGGTGCTCCAACGAGGACTAGTGGGGAGTGGCGACTCTCCGATACCTCGGCAAAACATCGCGTGTTTCCTCTCCTCTCTTTACTTTGAGCTTTTTACTTTGAGCATTTCAATTCTTGTCATTTACATTCCTAGAATTGCCACGCTAGAGTAGGATTGGAACTAGGTTGCTAAACTTTTGTGCGTTAGATAAATAGAAACACTTCTCTAGGCACAAGGGGTTAATTGGGCTAACCATTGGACTTGTTTATTGCGAAGAAATTTAGAATTAGCCCAATTCACCCCCCTCTTGGGCATCTTGATCCTTTTAGCTTTTTATCCTTAGTTTGTTCTAGAACAGCTCCTACAACAAAGTCATTAGCATCACACATGATCTCGAATGGTAGCTTCCCATCAGGTGGTTGGATGATTGGAGCTAAAATGAGTGCCTTCTTGAGGATTTGAAAAGCTTCATGGCACTCATTGTTGAAAATGAATGGTGCATCTTTGGCTCGGAGGCGAGTCAGGGGTCTAGCGATTTGAGAAAAGTCTTTGATGAAACGCCTATAGAACCCTGCATGGCCTAGAAAGCTGCGGATTCCTTTCACATTTATGGGAGGTGAAAGTTGTTCAATGACTTCAATCTTTGCTTTATCCACTTCTATCCCACGAGAAGACACCTTGTGTCCTAGCACTATTCCTTCCTGAACCATAAAATGGCATTTCTCCCAGTTTTGGACTAAGTGCTTTTCTTTGCATCATTGTAAGACTTTGTCTAAATTCTCCAAACAATCAATGAAGGTTTTGCCAGAGACGGTAAAATCATCCATGAACACCTCCATGATTTTCTCAATCATGTCAGAGAAAATGGACATCATGCATCATTAGAAAGAAGCTAGAGCATTGCATAATTCAAACGACATACATCGATATGCATAAGTTCCATACAGGCATGTAAAAGTGGTCTTACTTTAGTCATCAGGGTGGATCGGGATTTGGTGATATCCGGAATAGCCATCAAGGAAACAAAAGAAAGAGTGCTTTGCAAGCTGTTCCAACATTTCATCAATGAAGGGTAACAGGAAGTGATCTTTCTTTGTAGCCTTGTTGAGTTTTCGATAATCAATGCACATCCGCCACCCAGTGATAGTTCATTGAGGAATGAGTTCATTCTTTTCATTCCTAACAACCGTCATTCCTCCTTTCTTTGGCACAACTTGGACAGGGCTAACCCACTCACTATAAGGCACGAGATAGATAATCCCGACGTCCAAAAGCTTAAGGGCCTCTTTCTTAACAACTTCTCGCATGGCGTTGTTAAGCCTCCGTTGTGGTTCCCTCGATGGCGGAGAATTGGGATCGATAGGGATACGATGAGTGCAAAGAGTGGGACTTATCCCTTTGAGGTCTTGGAGTGAACATCCTATGGTAGATTTATGTCTTTCTAGGATAGTGACAAGTTTATTGGTTTCTTCTTGGAAAAGCTTGTCGCTTATGATGATTGGAGTTTCTCGGTTGTTGTTGAGAAAAACATATTTTAAGCTAGAAGGAAGAGGTTTTAGTTCAATTGAGGGTTGTGACGGCACCTCCATTTGGTCTAGCTCGATAGGCTCTGACAGCTCTTCCTCTTCTTGAATGAAGTGTTCACCATCGAGAGTTGGTTGGGCCATGTCTTCTAGAGATGCCATTAAGACATCCTCAACAAGGTATTGTTCAGGCTTGGGTTCTACTATCGTGTTGTTTGAGCGTGCAAGCGAGACGACGATAGGAGAATTTCCCTGCTTTAAATTCAAGAGACCCTTTTTTGGTTGCTCTCAAAAGAGTGTCCCAAAAGGTACACCAATCAAGAGGGTCATGTCCAAGATGTCATAGATATGAAAATCTAGATGGTACTCGGAGTCTCTTATGCGCAAAGGAATAGACCTCATGACCCCACAACTTTCAAGAGTTATTCCTGAAGGAATTCTTAAAATCTTATGAGATGGGATCAAGGACTTGTTGGGGCAAAGTTTTTCATCCAAAGCCTTTGAAATGACATTCATCCCAATGGTAGGACTATAATGAGCCTCTATGGTTGTCTTCTTTAGGATGCAAGTTAAAACATCTAAGGGGGCAATGATTCGAGCTACCTCAATGGATAACTCTGTTTCTACCAACCACTCATGGCTCATGATGGCCGAGAGTCCTTTGATATGTTCCAAAAGGAAAGAATCATTATGTGGACCATCGTCATCCTCCGATGACACAAAATGTGCCAGAGGCTTCTTTGAAAAGGTAAATTCGAGGCATTCCCAAAATCTTCAAAAAGATCTTCCTCGATTTCAAAGGGGAACATTGAAGGATAGGGTTCATCATCCTCCAAAATGTGTTGTGTTCCCATAGTGGGAGGTTCTTCGACAACCAAATCATCAGAAGAATTCGAAGGAATTTCAGATTCGGTTGCATGTGCCTCCTCTTGTTGGTTGGGGCTTGGCTTAACTTCTTCTTCAGTAAATTCATAAAAAATGCCAGTGTAAGGGGTGTTTTCAAGGATTTCCTCAAGAATGGCCTTCCCCTCAATAATGGTTTTATGTGTAAATGAACCTCCAGAAGATATGTCGAGGTGAAGAGCAGCTTCCTTGCTAAGACCAAGTTGGAAGTGATAAAGAAGGACGTGGTCAGGCAAGGAAAGTTTTGGAACAGAGTTAATAAGGCTTATGTATCTAGCCCAAGCTTCTTGTAATGTCTCCTTCTCTTTTTGTTGAAAGGTAAGAACTTCTATTCTAAGGGCAGCGATTCGAGAAAGTGGAAAGAAAGCAAGACATAATTTGTCTCGAAGTTCATCCCAATTTCCATTTATGCCTCCTACGATATGAGCATGCCATTGTTTCGCTCTTCCCAAAAGGGGAGAACAGAAATAATTTCCATTTAATGGTCTCTTGTGTCATGCCAGCAATAGTCAAGCAAGAACACAATTGCTAAAATTCCCTAAGGTGCGTGTAAGGATTTTTGTCTTCTAGTCTAGTGAAGGATTGCTCCCAAACCATGGCTATGAAAGCAGGACAAAGCTCATAGCCATCTGTAAGAATAGGATGTGATGACGGTGGAGGCTCCAATGATTCACCCTTCAGAGCCAAAAAAATTAATGATAGGTGTGGAATCCATGTGGTAAGGGTGGTTGTAAAAGGTAAAGGGATACACGGACAAACTTGGTTCTAAACTAGCACAGCTACCGTTCCCCGGCAATGGCGCCAGAAAGTTGTTGGTGTTTTATAATGCACAAAGAAGAATCCACAAGTGCATGGATACCGATGTAGCTTTCACCCGGGAGTATTCCAAGGTATCGATTTCCACGAGGAACACGAAGTGTACTAGTAAGAATTAAGGTCGTCTAGTCGTCTAAAGATAAAGACAAGTTAAAATATTTTTATGGGTAGAGAGGGATTTTCTAAGCTTTTCTAAGTTGAACTAACTAATCAAAGATCAGGCTTCCCACACTTTACTTACTTTGGAGCAATAGTACCTTTTCGATCCTCAAAAAATGCTGGGAAGGGGTGATCGGGGTCAGGCTGCCAAAAAGCTCTACGAAACACCAATCCGAACATGGTGGATTACAAAGGCCTGATAGAGCTGTCACATCTGGGGCTACCACAACTAACCGTGGGATTAGACGCGAACTCGTGTGAACTCTAGCCTAGACACCACGTCTAATCTAGCGTTTACTACTCTAATCACAATTTATAACTAGAGGACTCGATTCGATCGGAGATCCCATAAGTAAAATATAGTAAGAACTAAACTTTAATTAAATAGAGAACTTAGAAATAATAAATGAAGAAGAACCGAAATTACTCAAAGATGAGTTAGATCCATAGAAGTACAAAGTCAAGGAAGATTCGATAGATCCGGCTCCTCCTTAGCTCTCTCCTCTCCTCTCTATTTTCTCTAATACAACTAGATGAGAGCCACCTAGAGGGACACTACTACAAAGTATATGAAAATATGAAGCTTTGGTGTGTAGCGGTGCCTTTCTGGAGGAGGTATGGGGGTCCTTTTATAGGCCAACATGGAGTAGAGGGCAAGGAAACACCACGTCATCGATCCGCGCCAACTCCCACGATCACCGTTGAATAAACCGACTTAAAATTAATGGTATAGATGTTGGAAACATGTGTTAGTATTTTTTAACGCACACAGAAAAATCCACAAGCGCACGGATACCACTGTAGCTTTCACTCGGGAGTATTCCAAGGTATCGTATTTATCCACAGGGAAACAATGGTTAAATAAGTTGATAGTTCACCATCATGTATCTACTAACTAATATACCGACTAGACTAAAGTGGGGGTAAGTGATAATAATGATAAGAGTAATGGATAATGACACACACATAGGAGAATTCCATGATAAAATAAATGAGTAGTCTAGCTAAATTGAGAGGACAACGGGTGAGTTTAAGGTTCCTAAATACTTATCTATTACTTTGGTTCTCTTCTAGTTTAGACTAGATATAACTAAAGCATGGATAGATATAGCATTCACACACAATAACACTTTGGAGCAGCAGTACCTTTCTGATCCTCGAAAAAGACTAGGAAGGGGTGATCGGGGTCAGGCTACCAAAAAGCTCTACGAACACAAACCCGAACGTGGTGGATTACAAAGGCCTGATAGAGCTGTCACCTCTGGGGCTACCACAACTAACCGTGGGATTGGGCGCAATCTCAGGTAAACACTAGCCTAGACACCATGTCTATTCTAATGATTACTACTCTAATCATGATCAATAACTAGAGCACTCGATGCGAGCAGAGATCCCATGCTAATGTGTGATAACTATACTAACCATACACATGAAAGGAATACAAGTAAATAGAGAAGATAACTATATTAAAGCATAAGTCTTGCAAAGGTAAGATACAAAGATATACGAAACCTCAGAGGACTCCTCCAGAACCTAAGCATAGCTCAACTCTCCCTAACTCTCAACTCAACTATTCTACTTCTACATCTTGAGAGTGTTGTGGAGATTTCTCTCTTGTGTTGTGTCTTGATCTCGAATGAGATGGATCTCTGAATGATCAGGATATTGATCCTCAATGAGATGGCCTCCTGGAGGAGGTCTAGGGGTCCTTTTATGGGGAGAACCTAGCACCCTTCCACCTTTAGCAAGCAAGGTGGTACTAAACTCTCCACCATATCTCATTAATACGCACATGGGCCAAATTCCAAACTGGGCCCATCAATCCTTGGCACGGCTCCATCTCGTCCCTTGATCTGAACTGACTTGGACTCAGGGTGGAGATTGATCCTCAAAGGCGGTGGAGAGCCCCATCGAAAGGGAACCTGTCAGGTGGCCCCCATAGGACGGCCGGTCTAGGGGTGGGGCCGGCCGGCCCCCCTATTAGCACCTCACTCTGATCTTTGGTGGTGAGTCTTGTATAATTGTTTTGAAGCCCTAGAAGTCGGTTTCGTCGCAGATGATCTTGATTTACTCTGACGATATGGCCCACTTAACCCGTTTCCTGAATAAATCCTCCTGAAAACATAGATTCACTAAAACTTATGGAATTTGTCAGTTTAAACCCCTAGACCTATATTGGTGATCATATTCATTCATTTATACAAGTTATATTGACAGTTTATGATGAGCATTAACGACCATCAACAAGTTCCCCCACACTTGTTCTTTGCTCGTCATCAAGTAAAGGTTGATGATAAAAGTAAACATGGGTATAACATCTTAAGATATATAACTAACATAAATGCTATTCCAAACCATTCCTTACACAAGTGGGATATGTGGCGTTAGCTAACATATATCCTTGGATGGTTGAAAAGTGGAACAGTTCTCGAAGCGGAGTCATCTTCCCAAATTCACATCTTAGCAACTTGGAGATTTTTTAAAGTTTTCACAAGAAAAGCATAGTTCACTTATACTCCTCAAATGGTACTCTCAAATCGCTCAATGGTGTATGATTCCTTACCAAGGCATAGTATTGTTGTGCCTTCTTTTGTTCTTTCTACTTCTAAATGGCTTATGTGGAGCTTAGGTAGGGATAAAAAATGTAGCATACTTACCTTGCATGTTTTGTAAAGTCAAACCCTGGATCCAAGGAGAGAAGTGCCAAACTCTTAGATCAAGATGTGCATGTGTGTGGATATATAGTGGATATATATGGAGTATAAACAAAATACATTATGATCCTTGAAACATACCTTTCTCTTGAAGAATATTTTTGTGAGAACATGGGCTATCTTTATTCTCATTTTTCTTTTTCTTTCTTTCTTCATTTTTCCTTTTTTTACTCAGACCTCTTTGTGTCCAATTTTTTATAAATATTTTTGCATGGACCATGTCTCTTTTTTGCAACAAAATTTTGAGCGAGATATTATCAATAACTTGGAGCGTTTATTTTGGGTGGAATCCTAGCAAACATGTTTTTGCGCCTACTCCAGTGTAGAGTAATGCATATTTGGGTGGATCTAAATGGAAGGCTTGTTTTTGCGCTTACTCCAGTGTAGAGTAGTGCATATTTTGGTGGTGTTTTCGTGATCTTGATCTTGGGAGCATGATAAATCTCTCAACAAGGGTCACAAGACTTGACAAAACTCAACACAAAGCAAGTAGCTTATGTAGAAAGCTTCTATCCTAAGAGAACATATATGGCTTTGGTAGGAATTTCTCACCATTGAGGAGTATGTGACACTATAATTTTATGACATTTTTATCAAAAATAAAATCTCCAAGCACCTTGATTAGAACTGGTAGGATTTCTAAGCTAGAACTATATCACACTCCACAACAACTTAGTCAATATGATTGTCGTATAAAGTTATTTTCCCACAAGCATAAGTATATGTATATGGAACAATCTTTATGCAAGCTTCTATCTCAAATAATGTCATAAACATGTTACTTTTCAAAATTTTAATCGAAGTGTGGTTTTGGTTCATTTTAGATTACATAAAAGCATGTCAAAGTATCACACATGAACCAAGAAGATGGGAGGAAATGTCAAACCAACATTTTGAAGTGAAGCATTAGTAGTGGAGGCTGACAGCATCTTGTTCAGTGTGAATCATTGTTGTAGATTCAGAACTTTCACTTGTAGAAATCGGGAAATTGACTAACTCCCCCACACTTTGCTTGAAAGTGTGTTTTGTTCATAAAAAATAAGGTAGAGATCAAGTGCATAGGCTCTGTTGATGGAAAAACACCAACAAAACCCAAACTTTATTTATTTTTCTCTTGACTTAGGCACATTGAACATGAGAAAGTTGATATTATGTGCATTGTTCATTCTTATAACATAGGTGACAAGATCAGAAGGATAAACATGAACGAGTTGCTTAACCTATTAAAGTATTGTCCAACCTTACATTATGTATTAAACTTTACATGATTATGACTATCATTTTCCAAACATAAGATATGCAACATTTTAGCTCATTTGGTTAAGACTATGAGATTAAGAAAGTAGTGCTATGAACAACTTTAAAGAACAAGACATGTTGAGTTAGTCATGTTGGATCGAGCAAAGTTGTAACTCAAACATGTTTGATTTTTATTTATTTATGTGCATACCAGAATCAAGGAAAAACTTTTTAAATAATGACCACTTACCTTAAGATGTTACCTTTGTTATTGGAGCATGATGGCACCATGTGACGAAGGATAGATGACATGTGGTGGTACTTTATTTCAGCCCGGACCTTTCCTTGATGGTTAGCCTTGCATCTTGAGCTATTCATGAGCATCTTGTCTCTTGTCGGTGAGAGCTCATGGTTTTAGGTCCATTGAGTTGGACCTCTCCCTTGCCTTAAGTTCTTCTTTTGCACCATCCAATCTAGGAGACGATGATGCGGACAGATGCATGTTCTTCTTTCGTCAACTTTTCTTGATTTTTGTTGATTCTTGGTTGACAAATTGGTGTTCATTGGAGATGCAAACTCAAGTTCCTCCTTGATTGTCTTTGTCTTCAAGTGACATGGTGGAGAGTTGTTCTTCTTTGTTTGTTATCAATATGCCAACTATCTTGAAGATCGAGGGAGGAACCTCATTGGTATTTGCATGAATGCTTCATCTCCAATGACTTAGGGATGTCATCTTGCAACCATGTTTGTTCATGGCCTTACGAGACACCATCGTAAGACCACCATTGATTGATTATGTTTGTTTACACAAGGATGCATGCCATGATGTAGTGGCTGTTAGCGTTTCTTAGTGTTGCTACTCAGGAACGTATTCCCAGGCAACGACACCTAGAAACGCCTTGGTAGTTCTTTACGTTTACAGAACGAATGTGCAAGCGCACAAAATTACCGTTGTAGTATTTCACCCGGAAGTATTTAGGGTATCGTTCATTTATATTTTCCCAAAGGAAGGCATGGTGTAAAAGTTTCTAATAGGGACATGGACAAGATAACATGACTGCATAATGGACCAATGTTCATAACAAGGGTAAGCTAGGATAAATATGGGATAGTGTGACACACACTCAAGCCAATCTCAAGGATAAAGATAAAAGAAAGAATAAAGAATAAAAGAATAAACCTAAACTGGAGTAGGCTTATCCTAAATAGCTATGTTAAGATGAGGAGATGATCGTACACATACATGGTTTTCTAGGGATAGTGATCCTAAGTTAAGATAGCCTTGGTCACTAAAGACTTGCTTTGGGCACCGGATAACACTTGGTCTGCTAAGCGTTGCCGGCCTACAGCTCTACGCCAAACCTGAACGTGGGGGATTACGAGGGACGGACAGGGCTGTCACACCTGCCGCCTACCCCTCAACCATGGGGAACGAGGCAAACAAAGCTAGCCTCTAGACTAGACACCACATCTATGCTATCGACTACTACTCTAGCGTGCTAGCAAGGGTTATCCGTCTTTATCAGGTCCCTTCTACTAGAGCATTCGCCGCAAGGACGAACAATGAACCCTCAAGTAAATAATGACCAAGACTAAAAGTAGAACTCACTACCTGAACTTAGGTCTTGGTATAAACATGTATGTTGTATGAAAGAGTAAGCATAAAGTTCTATATGCTAGATGAATAACATAAGAACTTTGCTCTAATTTCATAACATAGCTATATTGAGAAGATAAGAACAAGAACATAGAACTCTTCATATTGATCATACCAAGATTCCTTCTAGATGTCCTAGCTCTTCAACAAAGCTTGTTGCCGAGCTCCAACAAAACTACTAAAAAGGTAAAAAGATACAAGTGGAGAGAGGCTCTTGAGTTGTGGTGTGTGTGTTGGAGAGAGCTCTTCCCCTCTATTTAGGTCGGTTTAGGGGAGGTTATACATGGAAACATCCCAAACCGACCTCCACATGCATTGATTGCACCGCTAGAGGAAGGTAGGGCCGAGAGGCGGTGCTGGGGGTACGGCCGCACCCCTGGTACGACCACACCAGGGCTGGCTCCTTTCGCCACCGCCTTCGCGTGGCAGGCCACTGGTTGGCCCTAGAGTGTAGCCACGTCACTGGTTGGCCCATATTTGACAGGTAGGTGGGCCTTCTCCTTATTCCTTTGCGTAGATTCTACTTTTACGCTTCCCCGGATTGCGCCTTTTGATTATAATTCAACCGTATTTGTGTAAATGTCCTTCAAAACAGTGAGTCTCCAATACAAGTGGAATCATGTTAATAATAATGGCATATGTGTAATAGATGCTAGTTTCTCCTCCTTTTGTGTCTTAATTGGCGGTTGGATTTGGTCATTATGGACCGGCAACAGTGGCATCTGTCATCCTGGTGCTTGCTGCCGACGTGCGAGTTGGTGTATTCGAAAATGATGAGAGTAGACATCAATTTGCTAATACGAGGTGGGTTGCACCTTGCTTATCATCATCATCCTAGTTTGAGTCTTGGGAAAGCTCGATGCTAGGTTGTCTTAGATGTTGCTCATGGCCTGTCGATTTGTTTATCCACTTCCTATGAGTGAGTGCTATATTGTATATCCGTTTTGTGGCACTCATCTTCTTCCTGAGTAAGAGCAACAAGATGCCTGTCGATTTTGTTGGATTTGGTCGTTAAGGACCGGCAACAAGATCCCCCAAGCTTACCCCTTGCTCATCCTGAGTAAGAGCTAAGACATTGGTTGCTGATCAGGAGTTGCTGCAATGCCGATTACATTTCTAAGGTGCCTTGTTTATAACCAAGTTTTTTTCCTTAATTTGAATATATCAGCATTCTACCTATGGGGCTTCTTAGCCTTCTTCAAGTTGTGGGAGGTTGCAGGAAAGAACGGTTTCACAGAATCACTTATCTTTCATTCCTTGATCAACTTCCTTTCCGAAGGTTTTGATAGTTTTGCAAAATAAAGATAAGTTCCTCAAATGATGCACTCGATCGCTCAAAAGTGTATGATCCTCACCAAAGGCTTTTGATATTTGCCTTTTCTTTTCACCCGACTTCTAAATAGCTTATGTGGAGCTTTGGGTAGGTATGAAAGTAGGGCATACTTGCATCACATATTTTTCTAAGTAAAAAACTAGACCTCAAGGAGATGCAAGACATACACTTTGATCGAGACGTGCAAGTGTGTGGAACTTTTATATTTTTGGTTGAACTCCTTTTTCCATGACTCACTCGCCTTTTGCTTTTCTCTTTAGAAAACATGGGCTATCTTTATTCTTCCCTTTCTCTCTTCTTTTTTTTTCTTTCTCTTTTTTTCCTCATGCCTTTTGGTATGATATTTTTTTTGAATCTCATGCTTTTTAGCATGGACTCTCTCTTTTTTAGATAGCCCATATCTTCTTTTGGCAAAGGAGATATTTTTTTGAGAGATCAAGTCATGTCACATAGATGGAGTATTTTATTTGGTGGACGGAAAGCATGTTTTTGCGTAACTCTTAGTGTAAGAGTCAACAATTTATTTGTGGAGTGTACGTGAATCTTGATCATGGGTGCATGACGAGAATCTCAACAAGGGTCACAACAATTTGACAAAGCTCAATGCAATAACAAGCATCATATGACTAAGGTTTTGTATTTGTATAGAGTGTCATATGGCCTTGGTAGGATAAACATCATCATTGAGGAACTATTGAATTTAAGCATTTAGAAAAATGAAAACTCCGGATGTCAAGTTTCTCTTAGAACAAAGTCATAGCAAATTCCGTTCTACCATATCATAACTCGCAACAACTTGGACAAGAATCAAACATTTTGCAACCCACAAGTTTCAAGTGTTCAGGATGAGAAATTTTTAGCCAATAAACTCAAATCTTGGGGAACACTAAGTTATAAACTAGGCACAGAAGAAATATAAGATAGAGCAACTATTCATCATTTCAACAAGGAGAAACTAGAGCATTCTTACTACACATATGTGGAGTGGAATTATTGTTGTTATTATTATTTATTATTTAACCTTTGTTTATTTCGAGTTCACCAAACAAGTTTTAATCTCTGTTGTCATCTTGAAGACTTACCCTCATGAAGTTGATAAATTCCTGCAAGGGTTAGTCCATATGATCAACCAATATCTACACTAGTAGTTTTGGTTCAATAATTAAACTAGACACCATGTCTAATTTGATTAAGGTGGGCTAATTAATCTAAGCACCACGCTTAAATTAAAAAGCCTATAGAAGTATGATCATTACATCCAAACTTTAAACTAAGCAGCATGCTTAATTTAAAAAATGCATGACCAACACTCCTAAACCAAAACATGTCGGCGTAGAGAGAGGAACCATGAAAGGATAAACAAGAATCATCCAACGGAGGTAAAAACATTGAATGGTGAACAAGAGAACCATAGGTTTTTATTTTTTTATTTCTCTTCTTTTTTTTCTTTATGCAAGGCAACGAAAAGTGGTGAGAGTGTAAGATACACATTACCTTGTGGGGGTCCTCCCCCAAGCTAGCTCAAAGCCTAAGGTCCGAGGTTGTACCCCCGTGCTTTTTTGCTTTTCCTACATGGTTAGGATATGGTAGATCACGAGTGGGCTTATCGCCCCTCGTGGTCACCGCATTGATATCTTCAAATGAAATCTCAGGTTGCCTCGGGATCTTCTCAAAATTATATGCAGGAATTGTAGCAGCAATTTGAGCTAGTTGGGTTTCAAACATTTTATTAAGGCTTAATTGATTTTTGAAGGAAAAGGTTAAGCCTTCTAATTTTGAATTAATATTTTCCAAAATTTTATCGTTAGAGGCAAGTTTCTTTATTAGGTTTTCATTAATTTTAGCTTGCCCTAACATGAGATCTTTCAGGGAAGGTTGATTTGGAAAGTAAGTAGAGTTACCTCCCTGATATTGTGGGTGCGACTGATTCCACCCTGGATTTCCTTGTGGACAGAACCCATTGTTGTTGTTTAGCGCCTCCTCATGGGTTTCAGGGCAGTCGTTCCCCGAGTGTCTAAAGTTTCCACACATCTCGCATGTCATATGCGAGTTGAGCGCTTGGATGGTACCATAGGTTGCTCCTTTTGTGGCATTGTGTTTGTCCAAGCGTTTTATTAGGAGTTCCAATTCCGCGGCCAGCATATCCGTTTCCTCCACGGTATGCATGCCGTCTTGTTGGGTTTGGAGTCTGTCTTCACTCCACCCTTGGCTGGAGACCATCTTCTCAATGAGAGCCATAGCTCTGTTGACTGAGTGAGAAGAAGGCTCCTCCGGCAGCAGCATCTATGTGGGCTCTGGATGTGGATGTTAGCCCATTGTAGAAGTTTTGAAGGATCAATCGGTTTTCCATCCCATGGTGTGGGCAGGCAAGGATGTATTCTTGCAGCCTCTCCCATGCTTCTGGGATGGATTCTGATGCTGTCTGCTGGAAGTTGGAAATTCTTCCATGAAGGGCATTGGTTTTGCCCATCGGGAAGAACTTCGCAAGGAACGGCTTGGAACACTTGTTCCATGTGTTGACAGCTTCCCGATCTTTGTAGAACCACTGTTTCACCCTCCCTAGGAGGGAGAACGGGAACAAGCAGAGTCTAATTATCTCCTGTGCGACATCCTTCATGATGACGGTGTCGCACAGCTCCAGGAAGTGTTAGAGATGTGGGTTGGCATCCTCGCTAGGAAATCCACAGAATGGATTTGCCCGCACCATCATGATTAGGCCGGTTTTCAGTTCAAAGTTCACATCACCCACATTAATAGTGGGCCCAACGGGCATGTTGGCAACTATGGGGACGGAGTACTAGCGGAGCGTCTTTTGGGCCATGTCGGTTGAAGCGTATGGTACTGGGGTGATGGTTTCGGTTGCCGGTGGAGTGCCCTCTGGGTTCTCGATAAAAGATTGTCGGCAAGACGAAACCAGTCTAACACTATCCTGTTTTCACCCACAACAGGAGAAAACATGCAAAGTTATCCTGTTATGAGCAATGGCTACCACACATGCATATTATCGTGAACATGTCCTATTAGATTCTTTTAACCAGTGCCTTCCCCGGCAATGGCGCCAGAAATGCATGTTAGCATTTCTTAGCATCATCACCAGGATTGTTAGTCCATGGTAATGGCACCAGAAATGTCTTGACGATATTCCGCAAGCGCATGGAAATACCATTGTAGTATTTCACCTGGGAGTATTTGGGTATCGTTCATTTATATTTTCCCAAAGGAAGTCATGGTGTAAAAGTCTCTAGTAGGGATATGGTCAAGATAACATGACTGTATAATAGACCAAAGTTCATAATAGGGGTAGGCTAGGATAAATATTGGATAATGTGACACACACAACCAAGCCAATCTCAAAAATAAAGATAAAAGAAAGAATAAAAGAATAAACCTAAACTGGAGTAGGTTTATCTTAAATAGCTATGCTAAGATGAGTAGATGATCATACACACATGGTTTTCTAAAGATAGAGATTCCTAAGTTAAGATAGGTTTGGTCACTAAAAACTTGCTTCGGGCACCGGATAACACTTGGTCTGCCAAGCGTTGACGGCCTATAGCTCTATGTCGAACTTGAACATGGGGGATTATGAGGGACAGACAGGGCTGTCACCACCTGCCGCCTACCCCTCAACCGTGGGGAACAAGGCAAAGGAAGGTAGCCTCTAGCCTAGACACCACGTCTATGCTATCAACTACTACTCTAGCGTGCTAGCAAGGGTTATCCGTCTTTATCAGGGCCCTTCTACTAGAGCATTCGCCGCAAGGACGAACAACAAACCCGCAAGTAAATAATGACCAAGACTAACTTAAAGTAGAACTCACTACGTCAACTTAGGTCTTGGTCTAAACATGTATGTTGTATGAAATAGTAAGCATAAAGTTCTATATGCTAAATGAATAACATAAGAACTTTGCTCTAATTTCATAACATAGCTATATTGATAAGATAAGAACAAGAACATAGAAGAACTCTTCATATTGATCATACCAATATTCCTTCTAGATGTCCTAGCTCTTCAACAAAGCTTATTGCCTAGCTCCAACAAAACTACTAAAAAGGTAAAAAGATACAAGTGGAGAGAGGCTCTTGAGTTGTGGTGTGTGTGTTGGAGAGAGCTCTTCCCCTATATTTATACACTCTACAAGTCAGTTTGGGGGAGGTTATACATGGAAACATCCCAAACCGACCTCCACGTGCATTGATTGCACCGCCAGAGGAAGGTGGGGCTGAGAGGCGGTGCTGGGGTAGCGGCCACACCCCTGGTGCGGCCGCACCAGGGTCGGCTCCTTTTGCCACCGCCTTCGCGTGGCAGGCCTCTGGTTGGGCCTAGAGTGTAGCCATGTCGGTGGTTGGCCCTTATTTGATAGGTAGGTGGGCCTTCTCCTTATTCCTTTGCGCAGATTCTGCTTTTACGCTTCCCTGGATTGCGCCTTTTGATTATAATTCCACCGTATTTGTGTAAATGTCCTGCAAAACAGTGAGTCTCCAATACAAGTGGAATCATGTTAATAATAATGACATATGTGTAATATATGCTAGTTTCTCCTCCTTTTGTGTCTTAATTGGCGGTTGGATTTGGTCATTATGGACCGACAACAGTGGCATCTGTCATCCTGGTGCTTGCTGCCGACGTGCGAGTTGGTGTATTCGAAAATGATGAGAGTAGACATCAATTTGCTAATACGAGGTGGGTTGCACCTTGCTTATCATCATCATCCTAGTTTGAGTCTTGGGAAAGCTCGATGCTAGGTTGTCTTAGATGTTGCTCATGGCCTGTCGATTTGTTTATCCACTTCCTATGAGTGAGTGCTATATTGTATATCCATTTTGTGGCACTCGTCTTCTTCCTCTTTGTTCCATAGCTGCAGTGGTGGTTTGGTTTGGGTTTGCATGTTCATACCAAACCATGAACAAGCATAGCTTATATTTATTCATCCGATTCTTTCATCCATGAAGAATGAGCTGTGTATTCTTTGCGCAAAGTTATTGGAGTTCATCATATGCCTTAATTCATCTCTGGTGTGAGTTCATCTCTTGACATGCCCAGATTGAATTTGAGAGTTTTCTGCAGGGGTTAGTCCAACAAAATAACCAGTATCTACTAAAGCATACTCTTGGTTCAAAAATCAAACTAGACACCATGTCTAATTTGATTTAGGAAAGCATTTTAACCTATGCACCATGCTTAATTTAAAAAGCTTTTTGAAGTAAGATCAACACACCTTTTGGTTCAAAAATCAAACTAGACACCTCGCCTAATTTAATTTAGGAAAACATTTTAAACTAAGCACCATGCTTACTTTAAAAGGTGTATGAAGATACTCCAAACATTGCTGTCAAGCATTTGGATCAAGTCAAGTAGAAGAGCGCACGAGTCACCGGGCCAGACTGGATCAACTAGCCCAACAGGCCCTGCGTGGCCCATGACGGAGGCGGCTTGCCTGCCCCTTCTTGTAACAACATCCGGGAGAGGAGAAGGTTGACTTGGTCATTACTTTGAACCCGAACCTTGTTGGCAACGGCGGCGGCGAGCACGACGATAGCCGGAGCTCGAGACCTTGTTCCACCTAAACTCTATCAATATATCGTAGATTGCTAGTAGTTCGGTAACACATATCTAGCCGCTGGAAGAGTAAATATCTCTTGGTGGATGGAAGACTTGTGCCAATCAATTCAATTGTGTCTAGTTTACCTATGTTTATGATCTCTTTCTTTGATGTACTTAGAGAGGTTCTAAAGACTAAAAAGAATAGAGTATTTTAATCTAGGTTTTTCTGGCAAAACGAACAACATAAAAAGAAATATAGACTAGTGAAGTGGGGAATTGCTTGTCAACCTAAGGAACAAGAAGGTCTTGGAATATTGATCTTTTAGAAATGGTCCATCTCTAGAAACATTTTTAGAGGTTATTTTTTATCCAACCGCGTTTAGAAAAAAGACACCTTGAAAAATCATTTATGCGGTATAGCGGAGGAACATAAAAGTTGTATCATCTCTTTTTCATTAACAAATACGGAGGAGGAACAAAAGTACTTTAATGAATGCATGGAATAGAACATATTCAGACACATCATAGAGCAACTAAAAAATGGGAGGGAAACATGAACAAAATATGGTTTGCTTTCTAGCGTAATTGCCTAAGTTAACCAAGGCATGCCATGTTTCATTTAGGGGTCCTTTGGGATGCAAAATTCTCAAAGTGCATGAACGAGAAAATGCAAGATTGGAGTTGAATCCTATGGAATGAGATTATGAGAATAGGAATTTCTTGAATGATGTGTTTGGATAGTTAGATATATATTAGCAAGAGAGATAAAGGAGAGAGAAAGAGAGAAGATGCATTGCAAATTTCAAAGGAATTGAACTCCATTTTTCCTATGCAATTCCTTTGTTCCAAATGACCCTTTAGAAGCGTAACATACCAGAAACAATGTCTTCCTTGGCGCAACACAATACGATCAAGTGAATACAATGTAGTTGATTTTGCTCTTACCACTTAGTGGTTGGTGCTGCAAAGAAGCATCTCCTAGGTCAAGAAGTTGGGCAAACTAAAAAATGTGGATCTTTATATAGAATTTTTAAACCCTGGTACTTCTATATAATTTTTTAGAACTTTCAAACCTTGATGTCAAATGGAGCTGCAAATATTACTAACTTGTAACTTAGTTTTCTCCCCGTCAAAATCAGGATTAATATGTTGTGCAGCTAGGAAGGTACAAACTTGCAGTTAGGGATTTCTATATCTGAATTTTGTACTATGTTTTTAACGTTTCAATATATATGGGTCATTATAAAAAATAAATGATTTACACACAAATGGGTTGGCGACTCATTCCCTCCTTTTTTTAAGAATCAGGAGGGGTAGGAAACCCCTACTAGTTAAACTAGAAGCATACCCGCGCGTTGCTGCAGGAATTGCGGATTAGTAGATTATGTGGCATGTTGATATGGACAACAAAACACTTGCGTGTCTTGCTGATGTGGACATTACAATTTGCATGTGCTAGTGGGTTTTAATTGCATGTGATAGTGCATTGCTGAGGTGGACAGCTTGCATGTTGAGATACGTAGTTAGTGGGGTTTAGGATCATAAGCGTCATAGAATATAGATATATAAATATAAGAAAAAAAAGTTTGTACACAAACAAGAGCATGAGGAAATTAAAGAAACAAAAAGGAAACAAAGAAAATAAGGTAGGTCACACAAGATAGGGTTAGAAGAGAGCCCCCCTCCTGCAGGCACTAGAACATAGTCTTACCTACACTTATTCTTTGGATTGATTGATTGGTGTCCATTTTCTTTGGTTTTATTTAGTTCAATATAACAGAAACATTATGTTTGATAGGAGGAGAAAAAAGGTCTGCATGATTACACATTTGTGAATGAATGAAAATCTTCAAAAAAAATTTAGAAAAGAGAAACAGATTTAGTTCTAAAATAACAGAGGAGTGTGCCTGAGTTGAGGTTTAAAGCATAGTATTGTAAGCTAAACTGAACGAGGACACCGTAGGAGTGGTGCAAATTTAATCTCCTTGTAGAAACCAAGCAATCAACTGAAGGTGAGAGGTGTAGGAAAAGAAACAGATATTTGGGCCCATTGATCTGCGGCAGCCTGCAGGGTCTGATGATGAACCAGTTTGTTTCCCTCCAACTCTCACTTGCAGTGCCTGACAACAACATTAGGATCAGGTAGGAACGAGGGAAATGGGAACAGAACAATCACAGCTTAAAGCTTCTATTCTGCAGATGGACCCAAAATCTATAGCCATGTATTGTCAAGGAGATGCCATGGTACCAATGGGAGTTGAGAAGAGCATAACAGCAGCATCTGTTTCTGTTAAAGAACAAAAACATAGATATTCTCCAGTATAAAAAGAAAATCTATTTCTGTTACACTGTCCGTTGTTCATGCCATTGATGCCCTGTCCTAACACTGTTTGAAAGCTGCAAGGCATGGTCATGGTGGGTACCAGAGTCTAAAGTTCCTGTCACGAGGAGCTTGTCAGGCTTCAGTTCAGTTTAGTTCTAAAATAACAGAGAAGTGTGCCTGGGTTGAGCTTGAAAGCATAGTAGTGTAAGCTAAACTGAACGTGGACACTGTAGGAGTGGTGCAAATGTAGCCTCCTTGTAGAAAGTTTGAAACCAAGCAATCAACTGAAGGTGAGAGGATGGAGAAAAACAAACAGGATTTTAGGCCCATTCATCCTCTGATGATGACCCAATTTGTTTTCATCCAACTCTCACTTGTAGTGCCTGAGAAGAACATCAGGACCAGGTAGGAACGAGGGAAATGTGAACAGAATATTAGATAATCTACTGCTTCCTTGTGTGAACACACAGCAAGGGAAGGCGGCGTCGAAAATGCTCCCTGCTGTGGTACTATAGCCATTGTAGAGGAAGGCGCCGAACGGCTCACTTACCGTACTGTAGCCACATGCAGGGACAGGCGCAGAAGTCAGTCCTACTGTGTTATCTAGTCACTGTTGCAGCAGGACAGCTGTAGTAAGACTAGATGGATAGAGTTGTATATATAGCTTGCCACTGCAACTCAACAAAGAGAGTTCAGTTTTACCATCTCCTATATAGCGCTCCGGCCAATGCTGGTGCTTGTACTGTGCGTATATGCTCTGTTCTCCCTCTTCTTTTACCTCGAGCCATAGTGTGTGTGGTCGGACAGCCTCTGTCGTGCTCGGCCATGGTCGGCAAGACTGGTGAGTGGTCGACTCACCCGAGCCGATGATCCTATGGGCTAACAAGTGGTATCAGAGCCGTACAAGCGTCGTCGCTGGACTAACCGCTGGCGATGACGAACGGTTCAGAAATGGGCGACAGCAGTGGCACTGCTGTGGCTGCCCAACCACGACCGGAGGTCGTTGTTCACACGGTGTGGGAGGTCAGCGGCACCAGTTGATCAACGCTGACCCGCACCAACTATGGAGAGTGGTCGGTGACCATGAAAGTCAATCTCAGAGCCTGACGGCTCTGGAATGCTGTTGACAAGGGCACCGACAATGAGGAAGATGACATGTCAGCGTTGGAGGCTATCCTCGCTGCTGTACCGATGGAGTACAGGGAGTCGCTAGGGGCGAAGAGCTCTGCTAAGGAGGCGTGGGAGGCTATTGTGGCGATGCGCGTCGGTTCCGACCGTGCAAAGAAGGCGACATTCTAGCTTCTGAAGCAGGAGTACACCAACCTCAAGTTCAAGGATGGTGAAACAGTGGAGGACTTCTCTCTCCGCCTGCAGACGCTCATCAGCAAGTTGAAGAGCCACGGCGTCACCATCGACTAAGAGGAGGCGGTCTCCAAGTACCCCCACTCCGTGCCGGCAAAGTACATCCAGGTCGCTCTCTCCATAGAGACGATGCTGGACTTGTCCACCCTCACCATTAAGGATGTGACAGGCCGTCTATGGGCGGTGGATGAGCGCCTAGAGCAGGCGACAACAACGAAGGACAGTGGCAAACTGCTGCTGACAGAGGAGAAGTGGGCTGCTTGGAGGAACTCCGGGGTAGCCTCCTCCAGCCGCGGTGGCAATGGCAAGCACCGCGGCAAGGCTTCTTTAGAGAAGAAGAAGCAGGTCGACCCCAATGCCTGCCAGCGCTGTGGGAAGACGGGCCATTGGGCATGGGAGTGCCCAAATCGCAAGCAGGAGAAGAAGACTGAGGCTCATCTGGTGCAAGCTAATGATGATGATGAGGCCACTATCCTGATGGCGATGTTCTGTGCACTGCACGACATCGAGGCCGAGGAGAAGCAAGAGGTGACGATGGTGGAAGGACCTGGGAAGGCCCTGAAGGCTGTCAACCTCGATGAACCACACGCCCAAGTCCACCTCGGACGTGTGGGCGCCGACCAGGAGCAGTAGTGGTATCTAGACTCTGGTGCTACTAACCACATGACGGGCTCCAAGGCAGCCTTCTCCGAGCTCGACGACGATGTTACCGGTACGGTGAAGTTTGGTGACGACTCAAGGGTGGCAATTCAAGGGTGCGACACCATCATCTTCAGGTGCCAGAACGGGGAGCACCACGCACTAATGGATGTATATTATATCCCGCAGCTGCGTTCAAGCATCATCAGCATTGGTTAGCTGGATGAGCACGGTAGCGAGGTACTGATCAAGGACGGAGTCCTTAGGATCAGGGACTGGGAGCAACAACTTCTCGCCAAGGTGAAGAGGTCCTAGAACCGGTTGTACCTACTCGACCTGAAGGTAGAGCAGCCGGTGTGCCTGGCGGCAAGGCACACCGAGGAACCGTGGCTGTGGCATGCCCGGTTCGAACATCTTAGCTTCAATGCGCTTGGTCGGCTGGAGAAGATGGTCCGAGGGCTACCCCACATCAAGCACGGAGGCAAGCTGTGTGACAGCTACCTGGTCGGGAAGCACAGGAGGCTGCCATTCCCAAAGGCGACCAAGTATCGCGCGGAGGACGCTCTTGAGCTCATCCATGGCGATCTCTGCGGGCCGATCACACCATCCACAAATGGTGTCGACGGTACTTCCGCCTGCTCATGGATGATTACAGTCGCTACATGTGGCTGCAATTCCTGATGAGCAAGGATGAAGTGGCGGTGGCGATCAAGAAGTTCAAGATGCGCGCGGAGGCCGAGAGCGGCAAGAAGCTCCGCACGCTGAGGACTGATTGTGGTGGCGAATTCACTTCGGTGGAGTTTGCTGCGTACTGCGCGGATGGGGTGTGGTGCGACACCACACCGCGCCATACTCGCCACAACAGAATGGCGTGGTGGAGAGGCGGAACCAGACGGTGGTCGGCATGGCCCGATCCATGATGAAGGCCAAAGGCATGCAGGCAAGGTTCTAGGGTGAGGCGGTGACCACGGCGGTGTTCATCCTCAACCACGCTCTGACCAAGGCCCTGGCGGGCAAGATGCCATTCGAAGCTTGGTATGGATGCAAGCCGAGCGTGTCCTTCCTCTGGACATTCGGCTGCATCGGCCACGTCAGGAAGACGAAGCCTATCCTTACCAAGCTGGAGGACAGGAGCACACCGATGGTGTTCCTAGGCTACGCAGAGGGTACCAAGGCATACCGGCTCTACGACCCACGTGGAGACAAGGTACTTGTCTCGTGCGATGTAGTGTTCGACGAGAAGGCGGCTTGGGACTGGAGCAGTCCGAGCACGGGGGAAGATGGTGGCTTCACCAGCACCTTCGTCGTCGAGCACCTGGTCATCCACGGTGGTGGAGACACTGGGGAAAAGGTGCTGAGCACTCCTAGAGGGGTGCTGATCACTCCAGCGGCAGAGCCGATCGCTCCTGGGGCAGTGCCGAGCACTCCTAGAGCGATGCCGAGCACGACAGGAGTGGGGTCGGGAGGTTCTGTAGTGGTGGCGACCACTCTAGGACGGGTGCCGAGCACTCCCATAGTGGAGCCAAGAGGTCTTGCAGTGGTGCCGACCACTCCAAGACTGAGGCTGAGCAATCCTACAGTTGAGCCGAGCATTGTAGGAGTGGTGACAAGCTGTCCAGAAGTAGTGCTGAGCACTGCAACCGGGATGCCGAGCACTCTAGGTGCTATGCTGAGCACTCCGGTGGAACAGGGAACTCCATCGATGCCGATCGAGTTCGCCTTACCTCCAAGTGACATCACTGAGTTCGTGGATGCCTTCCACGAAGGTGAGGAGGTGCGGTTCCGTAGGCTGGATGACATCGTCGGTGGCACAGGGCCCTCAGGACTAGCTAGTCGTCTGCTCAATGACCAAGAGCTGCTGCTCATCAGTGCCGAGGAACCACCCACGTTCACGCTGGCGGAGCGCGATGGAAACTAGTGATGGGCGATGCTGGAGGAGATGAAGGCGATCGAGGAAAACGAGACATGGCAGCTCATCGATCCACCTCCAAGATGCCGTCCGATCAGCCTGAAGTGGGTGTACAAGGTCAAGCGGGACGAGCTCGGTGCCATTGTCAAGCACAAGGCACGCCTCATCGCCTGAGGCTTTGTTCAGCGCGAGAGCATCGACTTCGAGGAACTCTTTGCGCCAGTAGCGCGCATAGAGTCTGTTCATTTGCTACTAGCCTTGGCAGCAGCAAAGGACTAGCGCGTCCATCACTTGGATGTTAAATCAGCCTTCCTCAACGGCGAGCTGGCAGAGATGGTCTTCGTTAGGCAACCTCCAGGTTTTGCTGTCAAGGGAGAGGAGCACATGGTGCTCCGACTGCGCAATGCGCTATACGGGCTGCGGCCGGCCCCACGAGCATGGAACACCAAGCTTGACGCTGCGCTGGGCGAGCTTGGGTTCCAGCAGTGCGCAACCGGGCACTCGCTCTACACGCGGCGACGGGGGAAGGAGGAGCACGTCGTCGGCATGTATGTGGACGACTTGATCGTCACCAGCGCGCGCACGGAGGACATCAATAGCTTCAAGCATGAGATGGTGGCTCGTTTTCGAATGAGCAATCTCGGCGCACTCTCCTACTACCCTGGCATTGAGGTGAGACAGGGGAAAGAGGAACTCATGCTCGGTCAGAGCGCGTATGCCTCGAAGCTGTTAGAGTGGAGCGGCATGACTGAGTGCTAGCCTTGCGTGACTCCGATGAAGGAGCGGCTGAAGCTAACGAAGGCCGGCACCGCGGCGATGATAGACGCAACACTCTACTGGAGCATCATCAGCGGTCTGCGCTACCTAATCCACACGAGGCCGGACATTGCGTTCGCCGTGGGCTACGTCAGTCGCTTCATGGAGGATCTCAGAGAGGATCACTAGACTATGGTGAAGCGGCTACTGTGCTACGTCAAGGGGACGGTGGATCAGGGGATCAGTTTTCCTAAGACCGGCAGGAGTAGGTTGCAGCTCACTGTGTTCAGCGATGCAGACATGGCGGGGGACATCGACAGACGACGGAGCACCTCTGGAGTGCTCGTCTTCCTCGGGTCGGCTCCAATTTCATGGCTGTCGCTGAAACAGAAGGTGGTGGCGCTATCTACGTGTGAGGCAGAGTACGTAGCGGCGGCCATAACTGCATGCCAAGTTGTGTGGCTGCGCCGGCTGCTGGGCGAACTGACCGGTGCAGAAGCTCACCCACCAGTACTGATGGTGGATAACCAGCCCACCATCGCCCTCACGAAGAATCCGGTTCTGCACGACCAGAGCAAGCACATCGACGTGAAGTTTTACTTCCTCAGGTATTGTGTCGATGAAGGACATATCGTCATCCAGTTCGTCGAAACTGGTCGGCAACTCGCGGACGTCCTCACCAAGCCGTTCAGACGTCTTCGACTCACGGAGCTGAAGGAGATGATCGGCATGGAGGGAGTACAAGAGATAGCAGTAGGTAAGTGAAAGAATTATTAGATAATCTACTACTTTCTTGTGTGAACACACAGTAAGGGAAATCGATGCCGAAAATACTCCCTGTTGTGGTACTGTAGCCGCTGTAGAGGCAGGCGCCGAACGGCTCACATGTCGTACTGTAGCCACATATAGGGACAGACGTGTTAGATTGATCTCCTAACCAATAAGCCCAACGGCCTATTGGGCCTTGGTCACGCGCCCTGATCGGGGGCGCCCAACCCTACATGGTTGGTGGGCCCCCGTCGCACTGCGCTATATAAAGAGGTGGGGGCCGGCGGCTCAAAGCACGAGGTTCGCCGTGAGCCGCAAACCCCACCGACAAACCCTAATTCCGATCTCGAAGAGGGTGCGCAGCCAGCGACGGGAAGCCGCCACCGTCATCACCGTCATCCCGTCGCCACTGCACTGCATCACAGTCTCCACTGCGTCGCCTCTCTTCACCGACCGTCGCTGCCCGTGCGCAGCCTACATCGACGAACCTGATGGAGGCTACTGGATCCTCCACCCCTTCGGTCTCAGGTTCGGTACCCTTCCCTTTCTCTCCCTGTCTCTCTGTAGACCGTTCTACATGTCCTAGGATCTACCGTCTTACATGTTATACCGAATAGAACAGTCAAAGGCTAGATCTATGATCCTATAGTTTTAACAATGGTATCAGAGACAGGTTTAGGTATAGATATGGCTACGGTTTGGATCTAGAAAGTAGAAAGGGGCTTCGGCCGACAAAGGGTTCGGTTGAACCCTAACTTCGATCTTTTCGGATCTGAGAAAAGTCTTTGATTCGGATGAATGAAACCCAAACCCTAACCCTAGATCAGGCACGGGCTAGATCAAGTCGGAAACAGATTGAGACACGGTCTCAACAAAGAACCCTAACCCTAGCAGTTCGCCAGTCTAGGGTTTAGATCTAGGTTTTCCGAATCAACAGCAACGAAAACCGAATGAAAAGAAAAGTGGAGTTCGAATGCGATTCGGATCCAAATATAACCAAACCCTAACCCTAAAGATAGGGAGCCTACCTGGGCTTTCTTCACCGCCGGCGGCATCGCCACCGCGCGGAAAGAACACCGCGGCGTCGCTCCCGAGCAGCGCGCCATGGAGCAGGCAGAGACCAAGATCGCACCTCGCATGCTGTGTCACGGCAATGAGGCACCACCAAGCGGCCCCTCGGACGGCGGGCGTGCTCGGCCTCGAGGCGAGCACGCACGTCGGCGTGAGTGGGCGCTGGCGAGACCCCTCTTCTTCTCCCTCGCCACCGAGCATGGCTCATATTGCTGGCTGCTCTCTCCGAGCTGCAGCTGCTGATGAGAGAGAAGGGAGGGAAAGAATGGTCTAGGGTTTTCAAAGGCAGCGCCGGGCGGGGTTTTCATCCGCCAAAAGCAGTGGAGGACCGTCGATCGGCGATCGACGGCAGCAGCAGCACCCCAGCCGGATTAGGCCAAAGCGGGTGGCTAGTTTCTCGCCCAGCCAAAGTTGCGGCACTGGGCGCGAGAGGTGGCGTTGGCGTGAGCCGGTGTGGGCTCTCTTGATGGCAGCAGTAGCGTTAAGCGAGCTCGGCTGCCGCGGGCTGGTTTTGGCTATCGGGCCAAAATGAGCAAATAAACAGTAATTTTTCTTATTTTCCAGAAAACAATTTGATGCATATTAGATGAATCTGAATTGTATTTTGATGCAAATTTCTGTACAAAATTTATCCAACGATATTTTTTGTTCAGTAAATAGTAAAGTTGCTTCTGGAAAATAGAATTAAAAGATTTATTAAAGTTTCCACTGCGTATTTAAAGTAATTATGGACTTTTAATTAAATTCGAACCAACGGGAGAATTTGATTTTAAGAGCCAAGAGATAAATATGAGTTAATTATGATATTGTTATTTTCTGACCAACGTTGTTATTAGCAATATTATAATGATTATGCATTATTTCTATTTCTGCCCAACGGTGATGTAGATTTAATGTATAAAATAATTGTATGTTTTAATCTTGACCAACGTTAAACTAAGGCATGCAATTATTGTTGTTATTTCTGTTCTCACACTATTTGAATTGTGTTTTCAGGAGGATACAACTTAATGAGTTGTATCAAAGAGATCCCCACTCTAAAAGGTGATAACTATAATGAGTGGAAGAAAAGATAGACTGGCCTTCATCCTCGCCGAGGTGGATGGGTTGTCACACACCGTGCCCTGCAGAGAACTGTGGCACCGATGAGGGAGACTGATGAGACCGATGTTTGCATGGCGAGAATAGAGAGCGGATTTTGCTCCCGTAAAGATGTCCTATGACCTTGAGCATAGGAATGGGTCACCGCCAACAAGAAGTGTTTGGCGTTGATAAAGAACACGATTGAGCACTCGCTATTGTGGGCTCAATTCAGACATGTGACACGGTCACAGAGTACCTAGAAAGAATAAAGAGTCAGTTCACTTTGGCTCTTCAAAGATATATGCAACCCGGTGATCAAGCATTTGGTTCTGAAAAAAAGGTACTCTGGTGGCGGCAAAGTGGCATTAGAGAGCACATCTTGAGAATGAGCAATCGGCATCTAAGCTCAAACCAATGGATTTGGCACTCAAGGATGAGTTTCTTATTCATTTGATTTTTGCTTCTTTGCCCAAAGAATTTGACACATTTGTTGTTAATTACAACATACTGACTGAAAAATGGGATTTAGAAAAGCTTATAGCCATGTGTGTACACGAGGAGGAGGAAAGAATAAAAGTTTCACAAGGTGGTTCATCAACTACCTAAAAGATAAGAAAAGAACTATTATAACAGCTCTTCCTCCAAGTCATCCGGAAAAGGTCCCATGCAACAGTCTCGAACCAAAGCAATTCCCGGTGGCTAAAGACCGGTGTCTCCATTGCAAGAAGAAGACGGGACATTATAAAAAGAACTGTCCCGATTTCCTAAAATGAGATGATAATGAAGAATAAAGGTGAGAACATTATTACGTTCAGTAAATGAATCCTTGTATGTAAAGTTTTTAAAATCTACTTGGTGGATTGATTAGGGTGCAACTATTCATGTTGCTAATTCATTCTGAGGATTCCGTTCGATGAGAACTTTGCAAAGAAGCGAAAGTTTCATTAAAGTCGCAAATGGAGTACAAGCAGATGTTGAGGCCGTTGGAGATCTTCCTCTAGAGTTTCCAGATGGCTTTATACTTTTTCTTAGAGATGTTCTTTATGTACCTTCTTTGCAAAGAAACCTGATTAGTGTATCAAAGTTGGACCATGATGGTTATGATTGCCATTTTGAAAATGGCAAATGTCAGATATTGTTTAATAATAAATGTGTTGGTCTTGCCTTCCGACAAGACGAGCTTTATTTGTTATCACTTCGTGAAAATGTGAATTCGTATGTGATGTGAATGAAAATGTATCCTCATCGAACAATGGAAACAGAAAACGAAAGAGAGCTCACGATGCGTTGTCGAAATTATATAACTTGTCGTTTTAGGCCATATTTCGAGGGGGGAGAATAGAAAGACTAGTTAAGAATAATATTCTTCCTTCATTAGAGCTCTCAGAGTTAGAACAATGTAGAGATTGCATAAAAGGAAAGTATGTAAAGAAAATTAAGAAAGATGCCAAACGGAAGCAGGAATTCTCTGATTATTCACACGAGATATATATGGTCCTTTTCCTGTGAAAAGTGTGGATGGTTATGATTCATTCATAACATTCACAGACGATTACTCTCGGTTTGGCTACATTTATCCAATTAAAGAAAGAATAGAAGCGTTGGATAAATTCAAAATATTTAAAGCAGAAGCTGAAAATCAGCATGATTTAAAGATTAAGATAGTCAGGTCTGACCGTGGGGGAGAGTACTATAGTCGGCATACCCCATATGGACAAGTTCCTGGACCTTTTGCAAGGTTCTTACAGGAGAATGGTATAGTCGCCCAGTATTCAACACCGGGCGAACCTCAGCAGAATGGAGTAGCTGAAAGGCGTAACCGTACCCTGATGGATATGGTGCGTAGTATGATAAGTTACTCCACTTTACCGATGAGTCTACGGATGGAGGCGTTAAAAACCGCCATTCATATTCTCAATAGAGTACCAAGTAAGTCGGTGCCCAAAACACCGTATGAGTTGTGGACAGGAAGAGTACCCTCACTTAACCACTTGCGTGTGTGGGGGAGCCCTGCTGAGGCTAAAGTTTTTAACCCAAACATTGGGAAGCTAGATCCCAAAACAGTGAGTTGCCATTTCATTGGCTACCAAGAAAAGTCAAAAGGTTTTCGCTTTACTTGTCCCTATGAGACATACAAAGTTTGTGGAAGCGAGACATCTTTGTCTTCTAGAGAGGATGATATGATTAGGGGGAGCATGGTAGCTCAAGAAATTGACCTTGAAGAGAAGCGGGTGTATGCACCCACTCCGATCATTCATGAGCCATTTTTCTCACTACCTGCTGTTGCTGCACCAACAGTACAAGACACTGTGGTGCCAGCACCTGTTGTTATCCTGCCTGTGGCAACAATGAATGATGATGAGGAACCTGTGCCTCAGGATCCTATAGAACCTATTGCCACACATGAGGGGGAGCAACAACAGCCTCAAACAGAAAATGTGCCAAATGAGGAGGCCCCTAGAAGGTCTCAAAGAGTTAGAAAATCAGCTATTTCTGCTGATTATGAAGTGTACAACATTGAAGAATTTCAAATGGAGGATGATCCCACCTCATTTGAAGAAGCCATGAAAAGTGATCATTCATCAAAGTGGCTTGAGGCCATGGAAGATGAGATGAGATCAATGAATGCAAATAAAGTTTGGGATTTGGAGATAATTCCTAAAGAAGCCAAAACAGTAGGCTGTAAATGGGTCTACAAAACAAAACTTGACTCTCAAGGAAATATAGAGAGATATAAAGTCCGACTTGTGGCAAAAGGCTTTACACAAAGAGAAGGGATTGATTACAATGAGACCTTTTCTCCAGTCTCATGTAAGGATTCCTTCAGAATCATAATGGCATTAGTGGCACATTACGATTTGGAATTACATCAGATGGATGTAAAGACGGCATTTCTCAACGGAGACTTAGAGGAAAATGTTTACATGGCACAACCGAAAGGTTTTGTCATGGAAGGAAAAGAACGTTTGGGATGCCGCCTAAAGAAATCTATTTATGGATTAAAACAAGCTTCAAGACGGTGGTACTTGAAGTTTGATCGCACAATAAAGAATTTTGGGTTTAAAGATAATGTTGAGGACAATTGTGTCTCACATAAAGTTTAAGAATGGGAAGTTTATCTTCCTTGTCCCGTATGTGGATGATATCTTACTTGCTAGTAGTGATGTGGGTCTACTCTCGGAAACAAAGAAGTTTTTGTCCTCAAAATTTGATATGAAAGATCTTGGTGAAGCTTCGTTCGTTCTAGGGATCGAGATTCACCGAGATAGAAGTAAATGTGTATTAGGACTATCACAAAAGGCATACATAGAAAAAGTCTTAAAGAAATTCGGTATGCACAAATGTAGTCCCTCACCGCTCCTATAGTCAAGGGCGGCAGAGATATGGGGATTTTCAATGCCCTCAGGAACCAATATGAGATCAATCAAATGAAAGTGGTTCCATATGCTTCAAATTGTCGGAAGCTTGCAATATGCTCAAGTGTGTCTGGCATACGACTTGGCATTTGTTACCGGGTTACTTGGCAGATTCCAGAGCAATCCTGGAATAGAACACTGGAAATTGGTAAAGAAAGTCTTGCGTTATTTGCAAGGAACGAAATGCCTCATGATGACATATAGAAGATCTGATTCACTCCATATAGTGGGATATTCAGATTCTGATTATGCGGGAGATAATAGAAAATCCACGTCTTGATATGTGTTCACTCTCGCAGGGGGAGCTATTTCATGGAAAAGCTCAAAGCAAACCGTCACTACATCGTCCACAATATATGCCGAGTTTGTAGCGTGTTATGAGGCAACGGGGCAGGTGAACTGGCTAAAGAAGTTCATACCCGGTTTAAAGGTGGTTGACGACATCAATAGACCACTGAAGTTATACTGCGATAATAATCCAGCAGTACAGTATGCTCACAACAATAGGTCAAGTGGTGCTGTCAAACACATTGACATAAAGTATTATGTTGTGAAGGATAAAGTCCGGGATCAAATGATAAGTCTTGAGCATATAAGTACCGAAAAGATGCTCGCGGATCCGCTTACAAAAGGCTTACCACCCAACGTGTTCAGAGAACATATAGCCGGCATGGGTTTAAGGGAAAGCCTATGATTCCTGGACTATAAAGGGCCCAAAAGTTAAAGTAACTATTTCAGATCAGAGACGTGCATTGTAGCTGTTAAATCTATCGGCGATTGACCGTGACAATGAGACATGCTCTATGCATCATCTGTGAAGAAATGAGTAAGGATAAAAGGATTGAAGTTTAAAGTTTAAAGATAAAAGTAATAGTGAGATCAAGGGGGAGAATGTTAGATTGATCTCCTAACCAATAAACCCAACGGCCTATTGGGCCTTGGTCACGCGCCCTGATCGGGGGCGCCCAACCCTACATGGTTGGTGGGCCCCCGTCGCACTGCGCTATATAAAGAGGTGGGGGCCGACGGCTCAAAGCACGAGGTTCGCCGTGAGCCGCAAACCCCACCGACAAACCCTAATTCCGATCTCGAAGAAGGTGCGCAGCCAGCGACGGGAAGCCGCCACCGTCATCACCGTCATCCCGTCGCCACTGCACTGCATCACCGTCTCCACTGCGTCGCCTCTCTTCACCGACCGTCGCTACCCGTGCGCAGCCTACATCGACGAACCTGATGGAGGCTACTGGATCCTCCACCCCTTCGGTCTCAGGTTCGGTACCCTTCCCTTTCTCTCCCTGTCTCTCTGTAGACCGTTCTACATGTTATACCGAATAGAACAGTCAAAGGCTAGATCTATGATCCTACAGTTTTAACAAGACGCAGAAAGTCAGTTCTGCTGTGTTATCTAGTCACTGTTGCAGCAGGACAGCTGTACTAGGACTAGATGGATAGAGTTGTATATATAGCTTGCCACTGCAACTCAACAAAGTGAGTTCAGTTTTGCTATCTCCTATACAGGGCTCCGACCAACGCTGGTGCTTGTACTGTGTGTGTACGCTCTGTTCTTTCTCTTCTTATACCTTGAGCCATAGTGTGTGGTCGAACAGCCTGTGAGTGGTCTACTCACGTGAACCGGTGATCTTGTGGGCTAACCCAGAACAATGACATCTCGAAGCTTCTGTTCTGCAGATCGACCCAAAATCTATGGCCATGTATTGTCAATGAGATGCCATGGTATCACTGGGAGTTGAGGAGAGCATAGCAGCAGCATCTGTTTCTGTTACCGAACAAAAGCATAGATATTGTCCTGTATAAAAAGAAAATCTATTTGTGTTACAGTGTCCCTTCATGCCATTGATGCCCTGTCCTAACACTGTTGGAAAGCTCCAAGGCATGGTGGGTACTAGAGTATAGTCTGTGTCACGCGGAGCTCGTCAGGCTTCAGTTCAGTTGGACACGAATTGTTCTTTCGGAATACATACTTGCATACGTACTTGATACGAATAGCACAAGTTCTTTTGGTTATTCATTAGGTGAGATTCGACGATGGTTGTGTGAAGTTGGGAGCCGAAGGAAAACATACGAGTATCTGATGAAGAAAAATACCATCATTCTGTTCGCCGATGGTTGTGTGAATGGCACACAGCAGATTACTGAATTAGGAGTATAACAGTCTGGAACTTGACCTTTTGTTCAGACAGAGAGAAGCTGCATCTAGCTGCAGGTTTTTGTGTCGTATTCATTCCCCTCGCCTCGTTGTATTATACAGAGGACTACTAAGTGCTTCCTTCTCTTCTCGTTACAGATCAATCTAGTGATTATTTCGTGCCACGTCATCATCCACGTACACTAATCAGTAAGCACCACCATTAATCCTCCTCTTGATCACCCGATCAATTAATAAGCGCTCCTTACCTCTCGCCATCACCTAAATTAACTACGTAACTCTTCCAGTTAAGTAATGCGTCTTGGTATTGGAGCTGATTGATTAATCAGACTCTACTGCAACATGGTCGGATGCATGTCATGTTCAATTGTTCATGTATGGGCAGCTAGCCCTTGGCCACTGCAGACATGGCTGATCATCATCATCATGGTTTCCATTTGTTTCACCTGGGCTTGAGGCGGTCGAGCGCAATGTACGCGACGACGCGGTATCCGACGAGCAGCAGCGCCATGACGCAGACGTCGACCCAGTGGTTGTTGAGCCCGACGGCCTTGATGGCCGGGAACTCGGCGACGGGGCAGAGCACGCCGTGTCCGCAGTCGTAGTACCCGCCGCCGTTGGGGAACTGGATCCCGAGCAGGAGTCGGTAACAGTAGAAGCTGTAGTTGAGCCACCTGAGCCACGCGACGAACGGCGGGATGTGCTGCACGTAGTACCCACCGGCGATGAGGAAGACCATGGTGATGACGGACGCCAGCGTTGTCCCCTGCTTGACGTCCATGAGCACGGCGCCGATGGCGAGCCCGAGGCTCTGCGCCACCAGCACGCTGTAGAGCACGACGGCGAGGGAGAGGAGGAAAGATCCCGGGCGCGGGTCCAGCCCGCCCATCCAGTAGAGGATGAGCACGAACGCCGTGGGCAGGCCCAGCTCCATGGGCAGGTCCGTGGTGGCGCGCGAGGCGAGGTAGGAGGAGAGGCGGTACATCCCCGACGACCGCTCCTTCACCAGCATGGGCCTCTCCAGCGGGAAGGTGAACACGGCGTTGTAGAGCGGGAAGAAGCCCCAGAAGACGGAGAAGAAGAAGACGAGCGCCGTCCGGTCCTGCAGGTGCGACGCCGGGGTACGCCACCACAGCAGCCCCGCCAGCGTCGCCACGCTCAGCACCTGGAACACGCGCAGCTTGTTGAACGACTCGTGCCGGCGCTCCTTGAGCCCACGCTGGAACAGCACAAGGAACTGCGTCCACCACCCCGTCGTCCACGTCTCCGAGGACGACTTCGACGACGCGTGCCCGCCGGCGCTGCCCGCCGGCAACGCCGTCGTCTCCCAGGCGCAGATGTCCAGCTTCACCGCCGGCGCAATGTGGCGCTCGTACGCCGCGGCCAGCTTGGCGCGCACCTCCTTGTGCTCGCTCTCGCTGCCGGCGGTCAGCGCCGCCATCCCGTCCGCGTCGCCGCCGCTCGTCGTCTGCGGCGCGATACCTGCATGCACAGTGCACGTCAGCCCGAGGTCCAGGAGGTCGACAAGTGTCCACCATTGTTCATCGGGATTGGGCCATTTCCGTATGCGAAAAAGAAATCAAGATTGGAATGGGAGGAGAGGGATGACGCGAGGGGTGGATGGATCCATGATTGGCAGTGCGCGGAGCAGTGTGTCCCTGTCCATGTGTGTCTCCCTCCCTCCAACCCCCAGCCCCCCCCACGCCCCCCACCCACCCACCCACCCACACACACACACCTAATTCCATCATTACCGTTGCCCATTTCTGCTCCCCTCATCACACTTTTCCTTCTGTATATAACAGAATCGAAAATATATCTTCATTCATATACAGCATGGACAGTAGAGGATGGATTTCGATTTTTTGTGAGATTAATTCTTGAAGTTCATGTAATTATCTAGTTATTACTAGTGCGCATATGCCATGAAGACGACGAAGATGGTGATGTATGCTCATCAAATCATGACGCAGATCAAAGGTAAACATCGCTCTGGGACCCCCCCCCCCCAATGTCTGCATGCGCGCACCGTATCAAGAACACAATCTCGGCACATCAGTTTGTGCCGCTCACACTGCGGCCCCTTCATGTATATGATGTGTGCTCATTTCTTTTTGGTTCTTTATGTTTTTTCAGAGCCCGTGGTATTCCTGTGCGCTTTATTTTGTTCGATCCTATAGCTTTTTCTCCATCGAGGTGGTTAACTGAACAAACAAAACTACTGCCCAACGGACCTGATTCCCCTGCTTTTCTTTTCTTTTCTTATTAAACATCAGCTGAAAAAATCACTATGTGGGTCGTTGAGGATCTTGACGGCCCATTTTATTTATAATATTATAATTGTTTCCTTTTTATAGTTGCCAATATGGATTGTCTGTACCCTTTTCGCTTTTAATTTGAATATAATAATGTTGGTGTGTGTGAGCAGAGCAGAAATGGCATATGCATGCTCTCAGTCTTAGGGCATTGATGGGCGTCCTTTGCCATACCGGAGGGGTTGTTCCAATGGAAAGTTTTTCGATGGCCTACTATCTATACCGGGAATTAGTACCGGCTTTGTTTGTCGCTCACCTCGTCTTCTAGCTACCTAGCAAGCTATCAAGGAGCACGGATGACGTCAGCGCGAGGAATGGACTGGCACATGGCAAAGTGCCCTATGAATTGGAAGGCATCGTGAAAAAAAAAGGTACAGAGAAAAAAAAAACGAATTTTATGCGCGATTCGAGTGGCGCATATGCATGACATGGCGGCGTACCGTTGGCGAGGTCGAGCATGAGGTCGGCGGGGTTGAGGGAGAGCGGCGACGCGAAGCCGACGGAGGCGAAGTAGTCGAGTGCGTCGGCGGCGCGGCCGTAGTAGATGGGGCAGCCGTCAGCGGACAGCAGCAGCACCTTGTCGAACATGTGGTACAGCCTGGACGACGGCTGGTGGATGGTGATCACCACGGTGCGCCCGCCCTGCGCCGCCATCCGGCGGAGCGTCCCGACGATCCGCGCCGCCGTGGTGGAGTCGAGCCCGGAGGTGGGCTCGTCCAGGAGCAGCAGGCTCGGGTCCACCAGCATCTCCAGCCCGATGCTGACGCGCTTGCGCTCGCCGCCGGACAGCCCGCGCACGCCGCGGACGCCGCCCACCATGCTCCCGGCCACCTTGGCCAGCCCGAGCTCCCGCGCCACGGCCTCCGCCTGCGCGCGCTTCTCGCCGGCGCTAAGCGACCGGGGCAGCCGCAGCGCCGCCGTGTACCACAGCGTCTCCGACACAGTCAGGTGCGGGTACAGCACGTCGTGCTGCGTCACGAACCCGGTGCGCCGCTTCACGGAGCCCGAGAAGGGCTGCCCGTTGTAGGTGATCTTCCCGGACAGCACCGCCCGCCCGCCGTGACGCCCGCCTAGGGCTGTCAGCAGCGTCGTCTTGCCGCTCCCGGACGGGCCCAGCATCGCTAGCATCTCCCCCGGACGCACCACCCCCGACATGCCGCTGATGATGGTCTTCTCCCGCGCCCGCGACGACGACGACCCTGCTGCCGACGCCGTGGCCTTCTTGTTCTTACTTCCGTCCCCGCCGCCGAAGGCCGCCATGCTCGCCGCGGACGCCGACAGCTTGTCGCACCATCCGGCCGTCGGCTTGCCGAGCTTCACCTTGTACACCACCTCCTCGAACTGCACAAGACACCAACACGTACACATGACATGCATGCACACGTCTCATCACCTTGACAACATGCACTCGGTCTCAGCACATGACATTACCAAGGAAACAAGACATACGTACATATACATGTATATATATAATAACGTCAACTACCTTTAGGACGAGAGGGAAGGAGTTGGCGGCAGGGCGGGCGGAGGCGGCCGACGACGGCGGGCTGGAGGTGCTGGGGTGAACGACGGCGCCAGAGGGGTTGGTGGGGGTGGTGGCAGAAACAGAAGTAGGAGAGGGAGTGCCGCTGCTGCTGCTAAAGGTGGGCATGCTGTTGGGAGGAGGAAGCGCTGCAGCTGCTCGGTGGCCACCACGTCCGGCTGTCTGCTGCTGCTCATGGTGCTCCAGCTGAGGCGGCATGGCGATCTATCTGTGTATCTTTTCTTCTGTCTCTGTCTCTCTCGCTCTCTTCTCCCCTGTGTTATCACTTCACACAATCACTCACAGCACCTCCTGGTGTAGGTGTAGGAGCATGACAATTTTGGTTGGTTTGCTTCTGTGTGTGCTACACTCTCTCTGTCTTCTAGCACTGCTTGGTTTAGGCTTGTCCTGAGTGTAGTTCTGGAGTGGGCTGCCTCATGGCAAGGTATTTATCATAGGAGGAGGGGGTATTGGCAAGGGCAGAGAGGAGAGGGAGAAGAGGGGGGCCGTGCCTACCAGGTGGGCCAGGGGAGCAACACTTGCTTGTGTCACTTTTTTATTGGCCAGGGTACGTATATGGCATCCCAGTTAGTTACAAGGGGCAGTAGTAGTACTTGCATGCTAGTGATCATCATCAGTACCGAATTGCAGTTATATTATTAACAAATTAATTGTGCGGTGATGTGGGAATTTTGATAGCATCATCACTTCACCACTAGCTGTATATATACACACACACACATATACACACACACACACACACACACACACACATATATATATATATATATATATATATAACTACTACCCTGTAGCCAGTTACAAAATAACTTATTCTGTAGCCACTTTGAGTTACGATAATTACTATGTTAATTTACAAGATTATAGTAACTCTTTACTAAGTGGTTTATTATAACGTTATGGTAAATATCTCCACGTGTTATAGTAACCCAACTATCGTAAATATGTATTGACATTATCGTAAATTAGTATATAAAATTATCGTAAATGGAGGTGGCTATAGAATAACTTATTTTGTAGCTGGCTACTGAATATACTCTCCCTATATAGCCACCTCCATTTACGATAATTTTATATACTAATTTACAATAATGTCAATACATATTTACGATAGTTGGGTTATTATAACACATGGGGATATTTACCATAACGTTATAGTAAACCACTTAGTAAAGAGTTACTATAATCTCGTAAATTAACATAGTAATTATCGTAACTCAAAGTGGCTACAGAATAAGTTATTTTGTTGTCAGCTAAGGGTATATATATATACTACTGTTCTGGAGTTGACTATAGAATAATTTATTCTGTGGCCACTTTGAGTTACAATAGTTACTATGCTAATTTACGAGACTACAGTAACTGCTTACTAAGTGATTTACTATAACATTATGGTAAATATCACCGTGAGTTGTAGTAACATGAATATCGTAAATGCATATTCATGTTATCGTAAATTGGTATAAACATTATCGTAAATAAAGGTGCCTATAGAATAAGTTATTCTATGGCAGCTACAGAATAGTCTTAAAACCCCCCCCTCTCTCTCTCTCTCTCTATATATATATATATATATATATATATATATATATATATATAAAAGATGGTAGTTATTGGAAAAGAGGGGTTTACTGGTTTGGTGGTTGTTATATTGTAGGTTTTCTCTGGGAGGTGGATGATGGTGGGTGGTGGATATTCAGTAGATAACATATCTCTTTCTCTCTCTTTTTTTTATAATGGAAAATATATGACTGATCTATATGGTGGTGCTCACTGCTCATTCATTTTTCATTGATGGATTGGACACCTCGTTTACAACCGGAAATTTACCTGCAGCTCTCAATGCCGTGTTTGGGCTTTGGAGGAATCCAATTGTGGAACTGTGGGCTTGGGGGGAAAAAGAAGGAACAATAATGGGCATAGTTATATAGAAAATTAACAAATGAAAATAGTTTCTTGCTTGGAAGAAACACTGCTCTTCGGTCCCCATGCTATTTTCTTTCTATTCACTGTTGCATTGTTGAGGTTAATCAGAATTTAGAGCTGCACAATACCACATTTGTTAGTTTATGTAAATCACACTTTGATCTTGCAAAATTAAAATTGTACTACAAAGTAATAATAGTACGGTAGTCGTTCAGAGTAAGAATTTAACAACACAATTTCCATGGCAGTAAATCTCTATGTTATTGGACGATTGATTGCCGGTGAAAAGAAAAGCACAATCTATGCCTCTCTATTTGTAAAAATGATTGGACCAGGAATTCAAGGTAGAAAGAGTATGGAGGGGTAGATTCAAACACTAGTATAGAAACAAGCTGTACTCCTAGTTGGGAAACCCCTTCAGTCCCGGTTTTCCAACCGGGAGCACGAATCCGGGATTAAAGGACCTCTCCTTTAGTCCCGATTTCTGGCCTGGGACTAAAGGACCTTTAGTCCCGGTTGGTAATACCAACCGGGGCTAAAGAGGCCTCCCGGCCTGGCCATGTGGGCCGGCCCTTTAGTCCCGGTTGGTATTACCAACCGGGACTAAAGGTTTTTTTCTTTTTTTTGTTTCTATTTTCAATTGATGATTCATTTTGGTTTTCGAATAGGTTTTCGAATACGCATTCTATGCCCACCAGATGCAAGAGAACCAAATTGAGGACACCCTGCAACACATCGAGATCAAAACAAGAGCACAGATCTAATCAAACTGAACAAATCCAAACCACCACAGACAACTAGATTGAGACCAAATCGAAACCACCATGAACAACTAGACCAAATCGAATAAAAACATACTGAGTCATAAATCAAGGAAGCATGAAGGTGGGCACAAATCAAATATGAGCGGAGACCAAATTACAAATCCCTAGATTCCCTAATAGAAGAGCACGCGGAGGCGTCGAGCTTGGCCAACTGCTTGACGCTGCGGGGACCTCGTCTGCTGCCGGACCGAGCACGTCTGTGTGCCCGCCGAGCCACCGTCGGGCGGGCTGCAGCGTGAGAGCGGCTGCAAGCCTGCTGCCGCTGTCTGGCCGCTTGGCGTGCGAGCCGTTGTCGGCCGCCCCTGCGCATGCCGCCACTGGGCACTCTGCGCGAGCCACCATGGCCACAGCGTGCGAAGCCATCCATCTGCTGGCTGCCACGTGCGAGCAATTGCCACCCCGCTGGCGATCATTGGGCCTTTACGCTCGTCGCTGATTCGAGAGAGGCTCACATGGTTTTTGGATTTTGGTCAAGAAGCAAAGAGGAACGAGGATGCTTGCCAGCACTTGCGAAATTCAGGGCCTGGCTACCACACAGCAAGCAGATAATAGAGAGAAGCCACGGGAGGAACAAAGGGATAAGGACAGGGGTCACTGGAAAAGGCGATGGACTGAGATTATGGACAGTGAATCAGCTCGGGCTCGGAGAGGAAGAAGGGGTATATAGGAGGGGACCTTTAGTCCCGATTAGAGACAGCAACTGAGACTAAAGGTTCCTTTCTAGTCCCGGATGGACCCTCCAGCCGGGAGTAGACTTTTACTCCCGGTTGGAGGGACCAACCGGGAGTAAAAGTTAACCTTTAGTCTCGGTTGGTAGCTCCAACCGGGACTAAAGGTCCCTTGCAGCAAAAGCCTGCCGCAGTAGCCGTTGGGCAGTGACCTTTAGTTCCGGTTGGAGCTACCAACTGTGACTAAAGGTTTCTCTAGTTCCGGGCGCGAAAAATATCGGGACTAAAGCCAAATTTCGAAGTGGATCAAAAGTCGTTTCTCTACTAGTGAAAGATGGTGCTGGCAAAACTAGAACAAGGACATAAGTGATTATCAACACTTGTCTTCTAGCGTGAGAGCTTAACCCTTTTGAATGGAATGAGGATGAAACATCAATTATGTGTTGGCATGCGTTAGCCTTTGCGGCGTTAAGTTGTGACCCATTAATGAGTAAAATTTAGTGGATTAGTGGTGTGATTGTGGAGGATGACATAAGGAGATCTAAACACTCGTTTTCAAAATGTTAGGACAGACCTCCTAGTCTTTAGCTAGTGTTTCCCACCCTTCTCTTTTTATTTGTGATGCATCTCTTCCAGACCATTTCTCCAAATGCTTTACATCTAGCTGTTGCCAACTACCTCTATATGCTTGAGATATGCATTTTCTCATTTAATTCTTGAATATACATAGTGCCTACAGGTATATATACTGGTTGCAGCTCCGAGATGATATATAGGTGACCTAAGCACACCCTTAGCTTGTACAGATTATAGAACATAGTACATAACATTTTGATGCGCACATAGGTAGACATGAATTTTATTGGATGCCATCTCAGATATTCCACAGGTATATGTCTAGTCTTCTTATGTGGAAAAATACAATGCACTAGTAGGTGTCTAATATTACGGGTGCATTTGGTAGAGATCCAGATTCTCGTAGAAACGTTTCGAATCTAAATTCTCTTTAGAAACATTTCGGGTGATGAATCGGAATCACTTTATAAAATCATTTGGCTGTTAGGCTGGATTTTGATTATCAAATAAAAGTTTTTTATATAAAAAATCATATAACTAAAAATATGATTTAAAAAATTCTGAATTTTTTTGTGGACAAAGAACAACTTAAATACAACTCATTTTACCTTTTGCACTAAAAAAATAATTTATTGAAAAATAATATTACTGCCAAACGGAGCTACATATTATCTATTTACTGTACCTACCTTGTGTACTACTAATAACCACCATACTCATGACTGTTGGCTAAAGCTGAGCCACCAAACCATAGTAGGGTGCATATACCTCAATTGCAGACACTCAAATTAGTGTATATGTTGCTTGTTTTTTAATAAGTTTCTATGTTGCTTGTTGAGATGGCCGCAGATATGTGCGGATTATTATTTCTGATAAATTTGATTATTTAGGTTTGGTTGGAACTTGCATGCCTGACAAAAGAAATAGCAAGTAGCCAGAAAGAGACATAAGTCACAAAGTACATGTTTCTGTGAAGTGAGCAAACTATACATAGTTAGTCCCACAAATTGGAAAGAATGAATGTTTCCGAATCTATGGTAGTTGAACTGTTTAATCTGTTGTAAGTTTGTTTACAAAATTATTGTTGTGAAATTCACTTGTTGCAGACAATCCTCTAGAAGCTTTGATGATGGACAACAAAGTAATCAAAGACCATGTGAATATTGTATATGAACTCGTGGGAGGATGATTGTGATATCTGGCTAGCTGCTGTTTGGGTGCGCTATGATGACCCAAATTAATTCTGGAAGAATAATATATATATAAGTACACATACCGTGATCAATCTTTTCCCCTTTTTTTCCTTTTGTATTTGTTCTTGAGCATTTTAATGACACCGCATCAAGCGACTTCCCTGTATGCAATCTAATCTAGCGCACCAACTGCCACCTTTCTTTTATTTTTCTTGTTCATTTCATTTTTTTTATGATCAATACAAGAAAACACAACAAGTCCATAGGCCCCATTCGGCTTGCTGAAACTTGGCTGAAACTGACTAAAAAACACTGTTCTGGCTGGATTGTTGTGAGAGAAAAATACTGTTCCGGTTGAAAAAACAAGCCGATTTCTTTTATATATTCTAGCTAGACCACAAAGACAAAATGCAGTCACCTAATTACATTAAATTAAACCTAAATAAAAAAACAAATCCTCAGGATAGCATACATCGTTTATGTGACTGATTTCTAGCTAGAAAAAAAGCATACTACTACTGTTCAGAATGAGTTGAGAAATAGAGAGATCTTGAAGCAAAATCTTCCTTTGGGCAGTGATGTCACATTAACAGTAAAGCCCAAAACTTTGGCTACTTGCGGGGACAAGTGTCGACCCAGCACCTTTACTTGCAGCAGAAAGCAAGCTGCAAACCATGCAGATCAAATCAAAATTACTGATTCATTACTCACTGGGACTACTAGATGTGAGTGGGACCTGTTGCAGCTAACTGCAAGGTAATTACTGATAAGAAACGACGGCACTTAGACGAGAGAGAGAGAGAGAGAGAGAGAGAGAGAGAGTAGCCGTGCAGTTCCCTGTCTTCTTGTTCCAAGGCTATAGGCGCCAAATGCCATCGGTTTTTGTCCAGAGGGAGCTGGTGAATCTGTGCCACTCACGTCAAATTGTCATCTGAATTTATGCTGCTGCCACTAGCCTCTTTTCTCTCCTTCTCATTTCTTTCTTTCTCCTTTTTTCCTTTGTTGCCTTTCTACTTCTTTTTTTTTCTTGATTGCCTACACTAGCCACGGCTAGCACTAGCAGCAACAGATTTTGTAAAGGGTGCCAAGCTGAGATATGTGGTAGATCAACTGTTTTGTTTCATGGGCTAGCTAGCTTTGCATAATCATGTGAAGGCAATGATGCATCTGAGGACTGAAATCAGCCACCTAGCTCAAAGGTGCAGTGTAGTACAAACCAAATCAGCTGGGGTTACCTTTGCATGACATGGAAAAAGTATGGTGGTACTTGTTCAGTTTTTCCCCAGCAGCTGCCATTCATTACATGCTTTCCTCTATGCCTGCTTTGGCCACAATGATCATGATGTGGGCTCACAAAGTTTAGCAGTGACTAAACATAAAGACGGCGTTAATTTTTATGTCTCCGACTGCTCGCTTTACTTAAGCGAAAACTATATCGATCTCAAAGCAAGCAGGTGATAGATTCACACCTTGCCGCCAGGGATTATCGGTCATCATCGTCTGGAGATCTGTGCAGTGGTTAATTTCTATTTATAATGAGTGAGTACAAATTAAGCAGGAGACCTCCTGAAACTCGGTCTGATGGAGTTGGGTACCATGTGCTGAGCCTGAGATATTGTAGACTAATGAGCTGAAATTCAGATGTCATTGCTCTAATTGTAATGTAGCAGTTGTAATCTAGCCTCCAATGGAGGATCTTTCTTGTCTGGAGATGCTTTGTGCTTTGAGCCAGTTTATTGGTTGGGCATGTATATGATGGCCATGAGTAGGGGGCAGACTCAACTACTACATTCAGAATATAGTGAGAGGCAATTGAAGGTACTTGATTTTTGCATCCATACTCTATCTCTCTCATATCATGTGATGTTGTTCCAGAATCAACTAACATTTGTTTCCTCAGATATATGCCCAGGAATTTTCATATAGCTCTCAACTCAGTTGGCTAGTAGTGTGCTCCACTCGTCCACTGAGCAATTGCTCATGAGTCCTTTTCACATATCAAACATGCAACTTGGGGACCATTGGTTTACATTTCCTCACCGGATAAGAGTGCGGAATGATGGATATACATGATGAGCATGGCCTGATGGCGATGCATCAGTGTGGATCTGCTAGCTAAGCTTGCACTTGTGTTAATTCCCCATGATCATCAATCCACCCGGAGGAGCACAAGAATATATGTCATGTCCATGATCTATGGACCAACAGAGCAAGATCGGTACCAATCGATATTGATCCCCACACACTCGATCCAGGTTTGGTTATAATTGCATGCCCTTTATGGACCGTGTGATCCCTACATCCATTGGTCACGCCATCCAATCCTGATGACATTTGGAGAATCCCATGCAATGCGTATGCGCTGATCGGCGTTAATGGAAAGCTAGTGTGAGTGCACATATATAGCAGCTGGTTAGCTGCTAATGCTGAAACCTAAGGATCTGATTAATTCCATTCTTCGAAGACCAGCACAGGCATTGCATCTGGGAATAGAAGAACATGACAACAATTAGTTCGATCGCACTAATACAGAAGAGAAATGTGTGTGTTACGCTTGGCATATATTGACTGAGCTTTAGCGCGATTCTTTTTGGATGTTTATTAGGTTCTCAAAGAACATGGGGGGCAATAATTCCGTGAGAATATAGACTTTCTCTTGGGTTTATGTAGGAACAATTAAAAGGAGCTAGCGTTGGACAGAAAGCTAGGACCTAGAGACAGATAGCTGGATGGATGGATACTCATGTTTGCTTGTGTGCTAAATGTATTCTATATGTGTGTCTACTAAGCTTGGCCCCCGTGTTAGCAGGGCATCTTTCTTTGTTGACACTCCATGAATGCCCTTGATGGAATATAATTAGCTAGTAGCAGCAACTATATATGTGTCCTTTGGTGTGGGGTTGTTGTATAGGCGCCCTAACTAGCTATATGCATATATACCAAGAAGTATGCATGCATGAAGAAAGGCACATGCTGCCCACCACAAGCACACACACATATGTGCAAGCATCGCAGTACAACACATATTTGCAGCAGAACATTGTTAGGTGATAAGATATTATATGTGTACATATAGGGCATCTGAATTCACAAACAACAAAAGGCAGCCCCTGTTGTGAAGGACCTTTAGGGTTGTGGGGTGCCTGTGTGTTGAGGGAAAGGTCAGGGAATGAAGAGAATTCAACTCATCAACTCCATGTGCTCTCTCAGAGCCAGTCGTCCGATCCCTCCTTTGTGCAAGAGGAGCAGTAGCTAGCAGCCAACAATGAGACAAAAAAGCCTAGCAAAAGGGAGGTAAGGAGGGCAAAAGGGGAGGCTGTTAATTGTTTGTGAGTGGTGAAGGGGACAGGGCCGGTATATAACATGAGTCAACTGGATTCTCATGTACATTAATTATAAGAAGGTTGAAGAATTGCTTAGCTAGCACCAGAGAAAGAGGGGCATCATTTCACTACTCATTTTCTTATATGCACATATATGTGTATCTATCTAATAATAATTCGTGCACCCTTTGCCTTTTGCAATGAGGAGATAGAGATAAAGAAAGAAGAAGAGGGAAAGAGGCAGACAGTGGACGATTGATCACCCTTGAGAGATGCTGCCTGCACCCCTCTCTGTCCCTTCCTTTAATTTCTCTCACACAATCAACAGTTCCATTTCCCTAGCTTATTGGCATTGACCAGGAGTGCGTGGTAACTCAACTGCTACAAAGCATCGCTCTAAGATCTACAACTTTCGCTATGTACCTAAATATAGGCTATGTTTAGATGCATAACAAAAACAATATAGCTAGAAGAGCAGACCTTGTTATCAGGATCTTTTGCTCGTGCAGCTAAGATAAATAGATGGATGGACAGTGCCCCAATGAGGTTGGTGAGTATTCACCTGCCATATATCCACAATTTTTTAAGTACACATAAGGTCCTCTCGCGTTTTCGTCCTCGCTTGACTGTACGAGTCCGATCCCCCTTAACTTCCATTGCGGGGCTAACCAACATCCACAAACACAAAGGTTACTACCAATAGAACCCGGATAACTAACAATCCTGGTGGTATGGTATGGTAGAATAAAAAGGTGTGTTGCAGGGAGTGGGCACGACATGGTGATCGATCTATGATGCCCACCAGATCTTGTTCTTGTGATCTGCACTTGCCTCCATTGGCCCAAATAAAACGCCACTGTGTGGACAAGCCAGCCACCACCTGCACCACCATCAGTGGCCTCATCATCAGATTATCCTTTTAACTACCTGTTGCACAATCGATTAGCTACTCCGAGAGCCCGATCGCTGTAGTACTAGTACGTCCTGCACACGCATGCTCAGCTCGGAGACATGCGTGCATCAAACTGCGGCGCATGCCAGCTTGAGTGGCACGCACTCAGGGCACAACCTAGGCCTCACATGCATACTCATCACCCTGCTTTCTCATATATTGAGTTTATTATTTGCTGGTTTGCATATATAATGCGATCACTCTGCCTCTGTTCCAAAATAGAGACACCCGTTACAGCCTGCTGATTTTGATTAGTACATTTGTGGGAAGCTTAATTCGGCATGCGTGATTTCTGGAAGAAAAATTATCCACCGAAATATCTTTGTTGAATTGTTTATTGCAGCGTAAATGTTAAATTAACACTTGTTTAAATGGATGGATCACGAGCTTCACTGATTCAACCATGTACCCTAGCGACGAGCTCTATATACCTAGACGTCGAGCGTGATACATAAGACATGGTGGCAAGGTTTATCAAAATTATTCAAAACCCCGCTTGTCTGGGATGGACCCGTTAGGGCGAGCGGTGGTTATGAGCTGCCCTAGGTCCTTATTAGGACATCACAATCCGTTGCTATGGACAACGAAGAATGATAAACACAAACTAAGGTAGAGAGAAATGGTAGATTTAAAATAGTAGTAAAGTTTTTAGAAAAAGTAGAAGTAGTAGATGTATTAATTTTATTATGTGTTGTCAATCGGCCAGTATTTCCCAACTTGCTTAGTGTCATCATCTTAAAGGTCTATATTGATGACATATTTGTTAAATCGGCTGGTTTGAACTCTAATCTGGGCATTTGCGTCTTGCTTTTGAAAGATTGTGTTAGTATGGTTTAAAGATGAATCTACTTAAATGTGCAGCAAACGTCTAGGCGCAATATGGAGTTTGATTCCTAAACAAATGGAAACATGTGACATGATTGCAAATAAATCTGTAAACCGCAAAGTCATCTAGGTAACCATTCAACAAGTTGAAAGTTCAGTTGCAATGTATGTTTACTAATGAATATCTAAATGTATGTCTACATCGAAAACTTAGTTCCCTTCGAAGGAAGAACTAGCATATCATCAATTAATGTCATGAAATTGTAGGTAAACAATAGGATAATCTATGTTTAACCCGATGAGCACATGTATTTTGGTACCCTCACCAACCGAGGAGCGCAGCTGTAGGCACCACTAAGCCCCCCATCGGGTGGCACTCAGTCAGATGGTCCGGCTCAGGGACTACATCCAAGTAGGACGAATGCTCGTGGCCCCAAACTCGAGGGGTGTCAAGGCTCACCGCCTAGTCGAGAAGATCCCTAAGTGGACATGTGGCAGCTCGAGCTGATGATGATCGACCAAGTTAAGGACCAAGCGACATCCCGACCTCTGATCGACCTTGGCATATGGGGGTGCGTGGGTAGATGGGTTCGATTGGTTTTAGGTACATGTATGTAGGGGTCCTATGAGGGGCCCGCCCATACGGGTGTTGGATCTAGTGGAGTATGGTTTCTTCTCCTGCAAGCCAAAATGACAGCACGGTCCTCGTGATGCATGCACTCGCGCTCTTTGTAGTATGGATGTATAGGGGCACAACTGCACAGCGCGTGGGATTCTAGGACCTATGAAGGTCTTATGTAGAATAGGAAGACAAGAAGGGCCTCACCAGCTACTATAAAGGCCCTATTCTACCAACTCCAGCGTGGGCACAATTGTCCATATAGCTTCCCACATGATTGACGCTCTCCATGACAATAGCAAAATGACGACAGTGGCAAGGATCGGACGCCACGATGCATGCCCAAGGGGCCTTGAAAGGTCCTAATCGATAGAGGGGGTGAATTGTCTATTGAAAATTTCTACAACAACACTTAGCAAAGATGTTAGACAATTAAACGGCGAAGCGAGTGTTGTGCTAGCCTACTAAAAGTGTAAGCCACCTACAACAATTCTAGTATCTAGAGTCTATCCACACAAGGCTATGTCACTACACTAAGTTAGTGAACTCTCAAAGACTAACTAAAGAGCCTCACTAACCACTAGACCCGACGCAAGCTAGCTCTCAAAACTAATTACACTAAAGAGCTTAGCTTACACACTAGGAATGTAAATACAAGAGAGGATGGTGATGATTATACCGACGTGTCAGGGAGTGAGCCAATCACAAGATGGAGCCAATCAATCAATCACAAGATAACTAATGAAATCCTCAGACAATGATGACACAATGATTTTTTTACCGAGGTTCACTTGCTTGCCGGTAAGCTAGTCCTCGTTGTGACGATTCACTCACTTGGAGGTTCACGCGCTAATTGGCATCACACGCCAAACCCGCAACCAGGTGCCGCACAACCAAAACAAGATGTGGATCACACAAGCCACGAGCAATCCACTAGAGTACCTTTTAGCTCTCCATCGGGGAAAGGTCAAGAACCCCTCACAATCACCACGATTGGAGCCAGAGACAATCACCAACCTCCGCTCGACGATCCTCGCTGCTCCAAGCCATCTAGGTGGCGGGAACCACCAAGAGTAACAAGCAAAACACGCAGCAAAACACAAACACCAAGTGCCTCTAGATGCAAACACTCAAGCAATGCACTTGGATTCACTCCCAATCTCACAAAGATGATGAATCAATGATGGAGATTAGTGGGAGAGCTTTGGCTAAGCTCACAAGGTTGCTATGTCAATGCAAAAGGCCAAGAGGGTAAGCTTGAGCCGGCCACGGGGCTTAAATAGAGAGCCCCCATGAATAGAGCCGCTGGGCTCCTCACTATAGCTTCCTCGGGGTGACCGGACACACCAGTCAAGCTAACCGAACATAGACCCCCAGCGTCCAGTTACTAGATGTGCTCCACGCGTCCCCCGCTTTAAACCTCTGTCGACCGATCCCAACGGTCTAGTTCCAACATCAGCGTGGTTAAAGTGAGACTGGACGCACCTCTCCAGGTGATCGGACGCGCCGGTGCTCACACTGTTCATGCGTGCGCCAGAGCCACAAAGGCCTGACCAGACGCGCTGTTCCACATGGCGACTCAGCGTCAGGTCACTTCCAAAGAGCATCTAGAGCCGCAAAAACGTGACCGGACGCGTCCGCTCGCCCTCGATCGGACGCACGCCAAAGTTCGGTCCTCCTTTGCTTCTCACAAACGCTTGTGTCAGCGTACGTCACCACTGACCGGACGCAGGCCCTGTGCATCCAGTCACTTTTACTATGCAGCATCTGGTCATAAGACCAAAGCCGAGCCACTGCACCACTACTGACCGGACGCACAGGACCAGCGTCCGGTCCTGTGTCTGGTCAGCACAGTGACCTCCTCGACTTCCCAAACTTCACCACCCTTTCTTAAATGTGCCAACCACCAAGTGTATCACCTTGTGCACGTGTGTTAGCATATTTTCACAAACATTTTCAAGGGTATTAGCTCTCCACTAGATCTAAATACATATGCAATGAGTTAGAGCATCTAGTAGCACTTTGATAACCGCATTTCGATACGAGTTTCACCCCTCTTAATAATACAACTATCGATCCTAAATGTGATCACACTCACTAAGTGCCTCGATCACCAAACCAAAAGGCTCCTATCAAATTTCACCTTTGGCTTGAGCTTTTTGTTTTTTTCTTTCTTCTTTCCAAGTCCAAGCACTTGATCACCATGGCCATCACCACCATCATGATCTTCACCATTGCTCCACCACTTTGAATAGTGCTACCTATCTCATGATCACTTATATAAACTAGGTTAGCACTGAGGGTTTCATCAATTCACCAAAACCAAACTAGAGCTTTCAATCTCCCCCTTTTTGGTAATTGATGACAACCCTTTTACAAAGATATGAATTGAAATTCATTTGAATCCATGTTGCTTGCCCAAGCATATTTGCCATATGTAAAAGGATATGGACAAGTTTCATGAACCCCAAATTGTAGCATTAGCTCCCCCTACATATGTGCTAAGAGTTTGGATTAAAGCTTGCACATATGCATGGATTGGAGTTGTGGGAGAGTAATGTCTACCAAATGATGCTAAGGTATAAGAGATGGACCTTTAAAGCGTGATACTAATCGGAGTGCACCAAATATACCATGCTTAGCACCATTAGTAACTAGACATACACAAACACTAGAATACCCCGTGAGATCAACATTAGAAGCAAGGGTCTAGCTTTCACAATATAAGCAAAAGTCTAGTTACTCACCCTATGCATGCTAGTTTTCCATTTCATCAATCAACCCTACAACTAGCATACACCACACAAGCATAGAATTTTAAATTTAAAACTTGTACCATGCAAGCAAACATATGAAATGCACATTCAAATGCATCAATCAAGTTTATGAGCTTGCTCCCCCTACTTGTGTGCTCAAATTTTAATTGATCCCCTTACTTTGTTATATCTCTCCCCCTATGTCAAATTCTCCCCCTTTGTCATCTTTTCACTATCTTTGTGCATTACTTCTCCCCCTTTGTCATTAATGACCACAAAGGTTCAATTTTAGATAGATTAAGATTATCAATGTCAATCAATGGGGTGAGGATCATTTTTCCAAATTTGGTCCAATCTAGAACACTTGCCAAAGATATTTAACTCAGTTTGATCCAAGGACAAGTTTCTTCACACCTCGATTCAAGGGTTATCTTGTACCATGTTGAGTTAAACACTTATAGCTCATTTTCTAGATCAAACACTAGGTTCACAAGCCCACAAACATGTCATATGCTACCACTAGATCAAGTCAAGCATAGAAGCAATAGTGGTACCATACAAGCATTAAATTCATTTGATTTTCATGAATGAGCCTCTAACACATGAGGAATGACTAGATGCACTAAACATGTCCTTAGCAAAGGATGTATGCATGCTAATCAACTTTTACCTTGGATTGCTCGAAGGAGATGCATGTCATATAAGTGGGGGGGTGAATCAACACATATTTGAGAAATCCAATATGTTCAACTCATTCCTTAGCTTGCAAAACCTTTTCTCATCCAATGGCTTGGTGAATATGTTGGCAAGTTGATCTTCGGTGCCCACACTCTCAATTGAAATGTCCCCTTTTTGTTGATAATCTCTTATGAAATGCTAGTGGACATCAATGTGCTTTGTTCTTGCATGTTGAACCGGATTGTTGGTTAGCTTGATTGCACTCTCATTGTCACATAGCAATGGCACTTTCTTGAACTTGATTCCAAAGTCATTCAAGGTGGCCTTCATCCAAAGAATTTGTGCACAACAACTACCGGTGGATATGTATTCGGCTTCGGCGGTTGATAATTCAACACTATTTTGTTTCTTTGATGACCATGAAACAAGTGATCTTCCCAACAATTGACATGTGCCCAAGGTGCTCTTCCTTTCAACCTTGCATCCCGTATAATCCAAGTCGCAGTAACCAACTAGCTCAAACTTTGCTCCTTTGGGATACCACAAACTAAGATTTTGTGTATGCTTCAAGTACCTCAATATTCTCTTTATAGCCTTCAAATGATTTTCTCTTGGCGAGACTTGAAATCTTGCACACATGCACACACTAAACATAACATCGGGCCTTGATGCGGTCACATAGAGTAGGCTTCCAATCATAGACCGATACAACTTTTGATCCACCATGTTGCCACTTGCATCATTATCCAAATTGGCATTTGTTCCCATTAGTGTACTAATTGCTTTAGCTTCATTTATGTCAAACTTCTTGAGCATGTCTTTGATGTACTTGCCTTGACTCACAAATATACCATTCTTCAATTGCTTGATTTGAAGTCCAAGGAAGTAACTCAACTCTCCAATCATGGACATCTCAAACTCATTAGTCATCATCTTCCCAAACTCTTCACAAAAGTCTTGATTGGTTGATCCAAATATGATGTCATCAACATAGATTTGCAACATAAACAAGTCCTTGCCAATCTTCTTGGTGAAAAGAGTGGTGTCAACCTTACCCATCATGAACCCTTTAGAGAGTAGGAAGTCCCTCAACCTCTCATATCATGCTTTAGGTGCTTGCTTCAAGCCATACAATGCCTTCTTCAACTTATACAAATGGTCGGGCTTCTTGTCATCTTTAAAACCGGGAGGTTGCTCAATATATACTTCTTCATTGATGTAACCATTGAGAAATGCACTCTTGACATCCATTTGATAGAGCTTGATGTTGTGGGCACAAGCATAGGCTAGCAAGATTCTAATTGCTTCCAATCTAGCAACCGAGACATATGTTTCTCCAAAGTCAAGACCTTCCACTTGAGTGTAACCTTGTGCTACCAATCTTGCTTTGTTCCTTACTACTATCCCATCTTAATCTTGCTTGTTTCTATAGACCCATTTGGTTCCAATCACATTGTGTCCCTTAGGCCTCTCAACTAATTCCCATACTTGATTTCCTATGAAGTTGTTCAATTCTTCATGCATTGAATTTACCCAATCAACATCCTTTAATGCTTCTTCTATCTTCTTTGGTTCAATGGATGACACAAAAGCAAAATGCTCACAAAATGAAGCCAATCTTGATCTTGTTTGCATACCTCTAGAAATATCTCCAATTATAGTGTCCAATGGATGATCTCTTGCAATATTGGTTGGTTGGAGTATTGGAGCACTGCTTGCACTTGCTTGATCATTTGATTGAGATGATGTACTAGCCACTTGATCTTGCACATTGTCATGAGAGCCACTTGTACTAACTTGATTTGTATCAACTTGCACATTTGAGTTAGAGAGCACTTACACTTGATCATCTTCTTCATCATTCACTTGCCTAGGTCTCAATTCACCAACATCCATGTTCTTCATGGCATTTGAAAGTTGAATGCCTCTAACATCTTCCAAGTTCTCATTCTCATCTTGGGAACCCTTGGTTTCATCAAATTCAACATCATGTACCTCCTCAAGAGTACCACTTGCTAAATTCCAAACTCTATATGCTTTGTTTGTAGTGGAGTATCCAAGTAAGAATCCTTCATCACATTTCTTGTCAAACTTGCTCAATCTAGTGTCTTTCTTCAAGATATAGCATTTGCATCCAAAGACTCAAAAATATGCAATGTTGGGCTTTCTACCATTCAAGAGCTCACATGGTGTCTTCTCTTTCAATGGGTGACAATATAAGAGGTTGCTACAATAGAAAGCCGTATTGATAGCTTCGGCCCAAAAAGATTGACTCATATTGTACTCACTCAACATTGATCTTGCCATGTCAATCAAGGTTCTATTCTTCCTCTCAACAAGGCCATTTGATTGTGGAGTGTACTTGGCCAAGAATTGATGTCTAATTCCAAATTCATCACACAACTTATCAATTCTAGTGTTCTTGAACTCACTACCATTGTCACTTCTAACTCTCTTGATGGTTGTTTCAAACTTATTGTGTATGCCCTTGACAAATGATTTGAAAGTTGCAAACACATCACTCTTGACCACTAGAAAGAATGCCCAAGTGTATCTTGTATAGTCATCCACTATCACAAAGCCATATTTGTTTCCACCAATGCTAGTGTATTGTGTTGGCCCAAACAAGTCCATGTGCAATAACTCAAATGCCTTACTAGTGCTCATTATGCTCTTCTTAGGATGGGTGTTTTCAACTTGTTTGCCGGCTTGACAAGAGCTACAAAGCTTATCCAATGGTTCTCGAACAAAGAAGACCACCCGACCAACCCCTTTAGGATCACCAGGGGCTCGGGGGCTATGCCCATCGGGCATGCTCGTGTGCACCCTCTAGCAAAGAGGCTTGGTCGAGCCTGACTCGACTGCAGCTTCAGCCTAGGCCTCAGGGGCTTCCCCGAGCCTTGGGCTCCTGATCTACGGCACGACCAAGCCTGGTCCTTGGCTCTTGTCCGGCTAACAATGCTAGCCAAGGCCCGAGCACAAGAAGACAAGCCCCAGGCTACCAATGCCTGGGGGCTCTGTAGCATCACTCTCTAGGCATGCCCCTACCAACTGCTCCTCCGACAGGGTCACGTCCAGGGTGTGACACAAGAAGACAAAGCTCCCTACGGCCTCCAGGGGCTTGGGGGCTTCTGGGCCCACGTGTCAGCCCCTGAAGCCAACCTCCTTCGCCACCAAGAAGACTCCAGAAGGTCTCACCCGGGGGAGGCTGGTCCAAGTCAACACCGCCTGACACACAGAGTGTCAGAACAGAGAAGCCAGATGACGCCTAGGCTTCTTTGGCTCTAAGACTCCTTGACGGTCCACGGCGCACCATTGCAAGTCCCTCCTAGAGTCCGGCACATGTAGACCATAGACTAGAACTCCCAAACCACCTTGTACCTGACCTATCTCATTATATAAGGGATAAGGTCAGACCTAGAGGGGAGAGAAGGCGAGTTCGATCACCAGACACTCCATCCCATTCCATCTGCCTCCGCTCTACACCGAGAGCAGGGCAACCTAAAGAGGGGCACCGAGAGCCTCTCCTCCACCGCATCCCGCCGTCTCCTTCATCTCCAATGAGGGGGAGACTCCACCGGCGGTGAGGCAATCTTAGGATTAGCACTGAGCTAACCCCCTACCAAACTCCTCTTCCTCTACACTCTGTTGTAACCCCTAGATTTTGGGTGCTCTTGAGTATAAGGATCATCAGCTGCTAGACGTAGGGACCAAATTAGCCTGAACCAGGATAAACCATTGCATCGTCTCTGTGTGATTCTTGTGTTCCTGAGTCCACCCAAGCCACCGGAGACCCCATAATCTGACACCAACTCGAACAACATGCTTGCCATGGTTTTGACCCCGCGACAACTAGCATTGAAATCAACCAAGTATAGATTCTCATATCTAAAGTCTTTTAAGATCATGTTAGAGCCATCTACACTTATGATCTCTACATCATCTACCCCAAATATGTATTTGAATCCAAGATCACACAATTGAGCCACAGATAGTAAATTGAAGTTCAAGCTCTCAACTAGCAACACATTGGAAATACTCATGTCATTGGATATCGCAATCTTACCAAGCCCTTTGACCTTGCCTTTGCCATTGTCACCAAATGTGATACTATCATAACCATCATTGCCATTGGTATTGATTTAGTTGAATATTCTTGCATCACCGGTCATGTGTTGAGTGCACCCACTATCAAGAACCCAATGCCTTCCTCTGACTTTGTAATTGACCTACAAAAGAAGATCAATTCTTTTTAGGTACCCAAACTTGCTTGGGTCCTTGAGGTTAGTCACTAAGCTCTTTGGTACCCAAATGGCTTTCTTCTTTGAGCCCATCCATGGTGCACCAATGAACTTAGCCTTCACACCATTAGTACCTTTGGTAAGCACATAGAAAGAATCAAGCTTGATTGAGGATACATTAGCATTCTTGTTCTTGTTCTTGCACTCATGCTCTTTATGACCAACTTTCTTGCAACTAGTGCAAAACCGACCATTGTTCTTCACAAAACTAGTCTTGTGAGGAGCAAAGGCCACCTTGACTTTCTTGGGGGTATAGCCCAATCCCTCTTTGTAGAGAGAAGCTCTTTGGCTACCCAAGCACATAAGCAAGCGGTCCTCACCACCATAGGCTTTGCCTAAGATGCGAGTGAGCTCATTGACCTCCTTCTTGAGGGTCTCATTCTCAACCATTAGTGAGGCATCACAAGTGAAACCATCACTACTAGATGAGGTAGAAGTAGATGTGCTAGAAGAAGGGTTAGTGGGAGCAACAATGATAGGCTTATAGAATGATTCATCAATTATATCACAAGTTAAGCCTTTGTCACATGTTACAACATGCTCCTTCTCATTTTGCTCATTAAATAGAGAGGAATGAGCTTTTTCAAGCCTCCTGTGAGCCTTGCCAAGCTTCTCATGGTCTTCCTCTAGCCTCTCATGAGATGTATTGATCTCATCAAGGGCTTGCTTAAGGGCTTTTAGTTCCTTACGCAAGTCTTTGCATTCCTTTCTCTTAATGTTAAAATGTTCTTTAGCATCTTCTAACATGTCAATTAGTTCATCTTTAGTGGGTTCATCATCATTGTCACTTTCACTTTTATTATCATGTTCCTCATCACATCCATCATCATAAGTTTGTACCTTAGGGGCCTTAGCCATGAAGCATGATGGAGCGTCGAAGAGAGAAGGCTTCTCATTGATAGCAATGCTTGCAAGAGCCTTCTTCTTGGTGGTCTTGTCATCATCACTATCATCATCTTCACTTGAGGAAGCATCACTATCCTAAGTGACCACATATGAACCACCCTTCTTCTTCTTGATGATCATCTTGTCCTTCTTCTCTTTCTTTTCCTTCTTCTTGCTCTTATTGTCATCATCATCATTGTCGCTATTGTATGGGCATTGAGCAACAAAATGATCCTTGCTTCCACACTTGAAGCACCTTCTTGACTCTTCCTTGTTCTTGGATGAAGACTTCTTCCTTCTAGCATGGTAGCACTTCTTCACCATGAACTTGCCAAATCTCTTGACAAAGAGAGCCATCTTCTTCTTCTCATCATCATCATCCCATGAACCATCATCTTCACTTGATGTATCTTGCTTGGCCTTGCCCTTGAATGATGAACCGGCTTTGAATGTCACACTCTTCTTCTTCTCATCCTTCTTCTCTTTGTTTTTTTCTTCCTTCTCATCATCATCTATATAAGCATCATCGGTCATGATATCTCCCAAGATTTGATTTGGTGTTATTGTGTCCAAACCAGTCCTCACTAGCAAGGTGACCAACATGCCAAATCTTGCGGGTAAGAGTCTCAAGAACTTATGAGAGAAGTCCTTGTCCTCCACTTTCTCACCAAGTACTTTGAGATCATTGACAAGCACCTCCATCCAATGGAACATGTCCGGCACACTCTCATCTTCCTTCATCTTGAAGCTAGCAAATTTTTCCTTGAGAATATATGCCTTTGCACCCTTTATTGTCTTGGTGCCCTCGAATGATTCCTCCAACTTCTTTCAAGCCTCATGAGCCATCTCAGTGTTCTTGATTTGCTCAAATGTTCTCTCATCAATAGCATCATGAATGGCACTAAGGGCAATGCCATTGTTTTGGAGTAGCACTTCTTCGCCTGTGGTAGGATTCTCCAGATCACCAATCTCAATCATGGTCTCCACCACCTTCCACACCTTTTTATTGATTGACTTGATGTGTGTGGTCATCTTTGACTTCTAATAAGAATAGTTTGTGCCATCAAATTGGGGTGGCTTCTTGGTGTTGTTGATTTAAGCCATTTTAACAATGAAGGTTGTTAAACCTCAAATCACGGTGACCACAGCTCTGATACCACTTGAAAGGTCCTAATGGCTAGAGGGGGGGTGAATAGCCTATTGAAAATTTCTACAACAACACTTAGCAAAGATGTTAGACAATTAAACGGTGAAGCGAGTGTTGCGCTAGGCTACTAAAAGTATAAGCCACCTACCACAATTCTAGTATCTAGAGTCTCTATCCACACAAGGCTATGTCACTACACTAAGTTAGTGAGCTCTCAAAAACCAACTAAAGAGCCTCACTAACTACTAGACCCGACGCAAGCCAGCTCTCAAAACTAATTACACTAAAGAGCTTAACTTACACACTAGGAATGTAAATACAAGAGAGGATGGTGATGATTATACCGACGTGTCGGGAAGTGAGCCAATCATAAGATGGAGCCAATCAATCAATCACAAGATAACCAATGAAATCCTCAGACAATGATGACACAATGATTTTTTACCGAGGTTCACTTGCTTGCTGGCAAGCTAGTTCTCGTTGTGGCGATTCACTCACTTGGAGGTTCACACGCTAATTAGCATCACACGCCAAACCCACAACCGGGTGCCGCACAACCAACACTAGATGAGGATCACATAAGCCATGAGCAATCCACTAGAGTATCTTTTGGCTATCCACCGGGGAAAGGTCAAGAACCCCTCATAATCACCATGATCGGAGCCAGAGACAATCACCAACCTCTGCTCAATGATCTTCGCTGCTCCAAGCCGTCTAGGTGGCGACAACCACCAAGAGTAACAAGCAAAACCCACAGCGAAACACGAACACCAAGTGCCTCTAGATGCAAACACTCAAGCAATGCACTTGTGTCGGTGTTTCGAGTTACCACTAACGAGTAAATTTCTAATATTGTGTGTCTAGCTCGGATGGTGTGCTAAGAGGACATGAGGTTTATACTAGTTCAGGCAGAATGTCCCTACGTCTAGTTCGTTGCTGCTGCTCATGTTACTAGCACCAAAAGTTTGTAGTAGGGGTTATAAATGGGTGAGAGAGGGACAGGTCCCAAGTCTCTGGTGGAAAGAGTGAACGGGTGCCGAGAGCTCGGTTGCTGCTCAGCCATATGCTTGTGTTGTGTTCTGGTCGGTTCAAGGTTTGATGGGTTCATGGTGGTTCGATCGGGTCTCACCTCAATTAATCGATGTGATGGCCCCTAATGGGGCGCCCTGCTTTCCCTTTTATAGGCCAAGGGAAAGCACGGGTTATAGCAGAGGGAAAGAGAAGAACAAGACAGAGAGCCAAAGACCCTTAGGGTCGCTAGGTCCTTATTCTCCTTCATGCGGGTCTCGCTGACACTATAGATGTCAACAAGGATGGCGCCACATCGTGGTCTTGTCCATCACTGGTGCCATGCGCAGGCGTCGTCTACCGGTCACAGCGCTCCACTCCATCTTGGCGAACATCGTGGTGAACCGACGTGCCTATCAGTGTTCGTACAAGGGTTAGGTGGAACAGCACCGGTACGCCCAATGCTGTTCCTGATGTGAATCCCTAGGCATGGCCCGTCATGGCCACGGGTTACATCGGGACATGACGGTCTCTTTCTTGGCATCAGAATTTTGACCTAGGCCCATACGCTTGGACCTAGAATGGTTGGTGGAGGTATGGGACCCCATCGGGCAAGACGAAGCTTGCACCCAAGGGGTCAGGCAAGGTGGAGCCTGTTCCTAGAGGTCAGGCGAGGCGGAGCCCGTGACCTCAGGGTCGGGCGAGATAGAGCCTACCCCTAGAGGTTGGGCGAGGTGGAGCCCATGGCCTCGAGGATGGGCGAGGCGGAGCCCACCCCCAGAGGTCGGGCAAGGCAGAGCCCACGGCCATGGTGTTGGGCGAGGCAGAGCCCATGCCCTTGGTGTCGGGTGAGGCGGAGACCACGACCTCAGGGTCGGGCGAGGTAGAGCCTATGGCCTCAGGGTCGAGGTGAGATGGAGCCCTCCCCCAGAGGTCGGGCGAGGCAGAGCTTACACGCCTGGGGGTAGGTTTGAGCTATAGTCACGCTCTTGACTGCTCGGATGAGTCAATGTTGATGGTCATTAGCTCCTCCTCTTCGAGTACCCTAGTATTGGTCCCCGACAGTAGCCCCTGAGCCTGTGGAGGAGTTGAATACTCCTTCGGAGGCTTTTTCGAACAAGAGGACTCTGAGGTCTTTCCTAATTTCGACCCCTACGGGGGTCTGTTGTTCTGTGACTGTGCATTCGGTCTTTGTGAGAGTCCAACTCTCCTCGAGCCCCTACACGTAGCGGGGGTCCGGTCGAGGGTTGCATCAACTTTGTGATCGTCACCCCATTCGTGGTTTCCGTAATCGGGGGGGTTGGGCCGTGCCACGATTTTCCTCCATTGGCAAGCCATGGTGCTCGGTGAGCTGTTAGCTGGCTAGTCCGAGTGGGGCCCCGACATCCTGTTCATGGGGATCCAGCTCAGGTCAACTGGTGACTGACTCCATGTTCTCAGCGGTCAATCCATATAGTTCTCGGGGTCCGTTCGACTGATCCCGAGGGCTCTATGCCTTTCTTTGAGGAAAAACCATGGATCATATTCGGCCAAGACTCGAACGTGGGCTGGGATGCCCGCAACGCTCGTGTGCCCGGGTGCTGGCCGCTAGCAGGCCCATCCGGTTCAACCCCTCACACTTAGGGTGCCCAGAGCGGCTGTCAAACCCATTGGTGGGCAACCTTCGGACTCTAAGCCTAGATGGGTTGTAGGAGCGTTTTTGGCTCCATATCCCTTTTACCCATGGTGAGACGTGGTGGCAGATCATGGCAGGCGTGGAGATCTAGGCATGCGGTTGGTTTCCTCGCACTCGTCGCCCCTATAAAACCAAAGGGTTGGCCCCCTAGTTTTTATACGCACGCCTGCATCCTTGCCTCCACAGCCACGACCACCGCCGCCAATCACTTAGGTTTCCTGCCTCCGCATCTCCACCATCATTGTGCTCGCATCCATCCACCCCCATCTCCAATGGATCTGTGGTGCCGCTCTGACTTCACCTTCTAGTGCATGGAGGGCCTCATCCATCGTGGTCTTCTCCGTGCACGGACCTCGGCCGAGGAGTGGCTGCTGCTCGGCGAGGAGGATTTGTCGTCGCCGCCCGATGGCTATGTGGTGTCATTTGCCCACTTCCACGAGCATGGGTTCGTGACCCCTGCCCACAAATTTCTTTAGGGCTGCTGCACTACTACAAAATTGAGCTGCAGCATCTCAATCCTAATGGGATCCAGCACATGGAAGCTTTCATCACCCTATGCGAGGGATTCCTGGGGATCAGCCCCCACTTTGACTTGTGGAGGCACTTTTTCACCGTCACCCTTCAGAAGAAGAGGGAGAAGAGTGGTAGACAGGAGCTGCACATGCCGATGGGGTGCGTCGGCATCCAAGTTCTAAACAATCGGGTCTGCGAGTACCCGTCCATGCGGCTATCAACGTCCAACAAGGGGTGGCACTCATAGTGGTTCTACCTCAAGAACGATGCTGCCGCCCCTCTACCGGAGTTCATTAGGCGCCTGATTGAAGAGGCCCTAGAGCAGTGGAGGAAGTGGGGTGTCCCGGAGAAGGACAAGAAGAAGATCCGAGAACGGCCTAAAGGGGTCTGGCATCATCGGGGCTTACCACACAAGGAAGGTGGCACCATTGATGACACGCACGCTCCCGCTGTATGCGATGGTGCCTGAGGCATCGTTCGACGGAATGGCGCTCGCCATGGGGACGCTACCCAACTCCGAGATCGTGCAACGTATCAAGGAGGTGATGGAGCCTTTGTGAGACGACACAGGTGCCACCCTCAACTTCATCTACCTAGTGTCGGGGCATCCTCCGATGCATCTAGAGTTAGGCTACATCATCTTTGGAAGTCCCCCTTTTTCCTGCCTTTTCTTCAATTGATTTCCTGACCCCTTGATACTAACTTTGAGAGGGGCGAGACCAACCGAGGGACCTCATCCTCACGGATCACCCAGCACCGTTGCCGAGGGATTCGGCCATGAGGATGGTGAATCACGCCGAGGGTGAGTGGCTGAGGAAGGTGAAGGAGGACAAGAAGAAGAAGCAGCAGCGGAAGCTATAGGCGCGGGAATGAGGGGAGGACACCGACAGCGATGATGATGATGGAGATGACGACGAGGTAGTCGACGATATCGAGTGGGACAACCTAGATGATGAGGATGCACTGATAGGTATCGGTTCGTCCTTGTAGGCGTCGGGACCCTTCCTGTTCCACAGAGGGGAGGGTACGTCCGGGGAGCCAGTGGAGGTAAGCCATACCGTCGGCCTACCCTAGGAGCCAACAGGGGCAGCCGACTCTACCATCGCGCTCGAGGTGACAGCGAAGGTGGGTGGCTCCACCGTCGTGCCCCGAGAGCCAAGGGGAGTGAGCCCCTCTGCCCAGGAGTAGGGGGTGGGCTTGAAATGGCCTCGAGCCGATGAGGCAGAGCAAAGGTCAGTTGGTTCATCCCCCAAACGCATCTGCCGCCCAACGGCACTGAGGTGAGTTATTAGTTCATTTGTTTTCCCTGTTTTGATTGGATTTCATCATGACTTATGTTTTTTGTCCCTTGCAGCGTCGGTAGGCAGCGGAATCCTTTGGCGCTGGCGCCGAAGAAGAGCGTCATCCTCCAATTGAGGCGGTAGCCATCGGCTAGCGTCGCGCCTATTTTAGGCAGGAGCGTCACTAGTGTGACCGCATCACCGGCCGGTCAGGCGCTGCCCACGGTGGTGCCTATGCCTTTGGGACTCGTGGTGCTGGGAGAGGGGTCGGCGTCCACACTGCTGACGCCTTCCATCGCCAGAGGGGGCGTCCCGACGGGGACATCACGGCGAGAGGGGTCGGTGGCACTTGGAGCCAGCGGAGAGTCATCCCTGGTCCTGACGTCGGTGGGCAGCGGCTCACCTGCGCGGGGCAAGCCCCTGCTCTGATGGACGAATCCATAGGATCCGGCATCGACGCTTTTCACCCTTAACGACGCCACCGAGAGCATGGAGTGGGAGAGCCTCGACGTAGGGATCATGTCCGTGCTCGAGGCCCTGAACCACACCATGGGTGCATTGCGCGATGTCATTGTTCCCTCCTAGCGGGTATTGCTTCATCCTGCTTCTTGCATTTATCTTCCTTTTTCTATTTTTTGTATCCTGATCATCGTCTTCCTGTAGTTCCTTATAGGTCATAGCCGGGGGAAGTCTCGATTCCTTCATCAATAGAAGAAGGCCTAGGACCGCCTCGTCGAGGAGGCGTGGCTACATAGGGAGGTAATAGCTCAGCTTGTTGGCACCTAGCAGAGGGTGGTCGAGCTAACTCCCCTCATCGAGGAGGCAGACAATCTTCAGTCGTGGGTGGCCGAGGACCGTCGGGATGCTGACGAGGCCGAGAAGGCATTCGAGGCCCTATCGACGAGGTTGCGGAAGGACGACAAGGAAGCCACTAGGGTCAGGAAGGAGCGGGATGAGTTGCTCCAGATGGACGCCAAGACCCGCCAGTGGATCCTTGACCTTCTGGCTGGTTGAGAAGGAAAGGGAACTGAAGCTAGGGGCTGAGGAGAAGCTCGCTGCCCTAGAGAAGAGGGCGAGCTTGGATGCCACGGCGGTCGCCCCACTACACAAGGAGCGAGATGAACTGCTCCAAACTGTAGAGAGGCTCTGGTCGGAACATGGCGCGGCTCGTGAGGAGCGCGACGACACGCAGCAGAAGGTTGGCTCTCTCCAGGCCGAGCTCGAAAGTGTGATGACCAAGAAGCTAGAGGCCGAGAGCATTTCTGCCAAGCTAGCTGTGGACCTTTCCAAGGTGAGGAGGAATCTTTAGGCGGAGAGTGATGAGCTTGGTATCCTGAGTGCCACCCTCGGAGTGGTCTATGACAACCTTCCGGTGGTGCAGTCGGAGGGGACCAGCTCGCTCGAGGCTCGTGCCATCGAGATCATGGCTCAGGTGCGCCAGCTTGAGAGGAGTGCCCTTCATGCCGGGGTCAATCAGTCCTTCGCAATTACTCATTCCCATTATCGGGATAGCATCAATCTGGAGGCGATGAGCCACGGCTACGCACCTGGCTATGAAGTCCACGAGCTAGAGGAGATGGAAGCGGCGGTGGCTCCCCTTTCGTAGGACTTGGCGGATAGGATAGAAGACGTAGTTCTCCCCCGGAGGGGCTAGTTAGCTAGATAGGTCGGACGATCATCTTTGTAATAAGCGGACAAGTTCTGATCCTTCTGTATCGTTTAAACAAACTTGTCATTTTGTTTTATCAAATCTATTCTTTTATTTCGGTGTGAACGAATTTGTTTTTCCTCCCTTTTTTATGTGTGAAAAGGGGTTAATGCATTCCAACCCTTCTGTTTATTAAGACCGTAGAGTTCGAGGTGTAGGAGGGAAACTCTGATCACGCTGGTAAGCAAGATTGCCTTAGCCGCTAGGGCGTAGGTTTCTTGCAGTCCGACCAGCCTTACTCAGTCGTTAGTTTCCGCGAACCTTGCCACTAGGTTTTTTAACATGAGGGAGCGGTCGGGCATGGCGACTATTATAGAAAGGGTGTATATATACGCTTATTAGCCCCCGAGTGAGACATGACCCCTTGCTGTTGCAGGGGTTAGGTGTCACTGAAGATTGAGGAGAGGATAGCGAAACTAGTCTTAGTTTTCGCACGTACCCCCTCCCTAGAATATGAGCCATCGTTCTACGACCGCACATTCGGTCTCCTCGCAAGTCCAACTTTCCATGAGCCCGCGCGCGTAGCGGGGGTCCAGTCGAGGGTCGGCTCGTCTTTATGATCGTTGCCCCATCTGTGGTTTCCGCAACTGGAGGGGTTGAGCTAACGTCACTTGCCCTCGATAGCTCAAGTGATGCGCTCGGTGAGCTCGCTAACGGGCATGTCCGAGTGGAAACTGGGTCCATCGTTTGCTGATGGGGTCGGCATAGCCCTCATGTGGCATTCCACTGCTCCTTAACCCACCTCCCGATAGATGTCTGAGTCATTCCAGGAGACCAACTCAGGTGGCCCATTGGCCTCCCCTCGATGGAGATTCTGTGGGCTCGGCTCGAGGTTAGGATCGAACGAGAAGGTCGAGATGTCCCTGTTCTTTTCTAAGCAGGGTCGAGCAAGGGCCACTGGGGCTCATCTATGTTTTTCTCCCTTGGCTCTGTTTGACGTGAGGCGGCCTCGAGCCATTCGCGGACTGGCCTTCGAACCTCGGTCGGTCGCCGCTGAAATTGAATGAGATGACTACCGCTTCATAACACGACGCGAAGCGTTGTGATGCAGCAATTGCATATGCGATGCTTGGATGTATGGGATGAATGTATGGATGAATGTATGAATGAATGTATGAATGCATGGATAAGAATGGATGAATGAATGATCAGGCACTGGAAAAGAAAAGTAGGGGTTGGTAAAGTTACCTTGATGGATCGAGTGATGGGTTCGGGGAGCTCTTACCGGATATGTCCGTGCGGGGTCCGGGTCCATCGTTCATGACGGAGTTGGCGTAACCTGCATGGGGCATCCTGCTTCTCCCTACCCATCTCTCGGCAGCAGCTTGAGCCATCCAATCGACTTGGGCGACCAGCGGGCCTCTCCTCGATGGAGATTCCGCAGGTGGGCCCCTCCAAACCCTTTCCTGGGAAGGCGGAGGCTAAAGCTAAGGGTGCAGGGACAAAAACTCTGATCATGCTAGTGAGCTAAAATGTCATAGCTGCTGGGGCATAGGTTTCTTGCAGTCCGACCAGTTTTACTCAGAGTTTGTTTCCACACACCTTGCCTCTAGTTTTTGAATGTGAGAAGCGGTCGGGCATAGAGAATGTCTACCGAATAGACACTCTTGCTAGCCCCTGAGTGAGGCCCGACCCCTTGCCATTGCTGGGGTCGGGGGGCTCGATAGCGAAATTAATAAGAGCAAACGTGCAAAAATTAAGGGTGACCCGTCTCTCGGCAGCGGCCCGAACCATCCGATCGACTTAGGTGACCCGCTAGCATAGGACTTACCTTGATGTCATGAGTGATGGGTTCGGGGAGCTCTTACCGGATATGTTCGAGTGGAATCCAGGTCCATCGTTCGTGATGGAGTTGACATAACCCGCATGGGGCATCCTACTGCTCCATACCCGTCTCTCGGCAGCGGCCAAGCCGTCTGATCATCTTCGGTGACCCGCTGGCATAGGGCTTTCCTACGGAGATAGAGGATGAGATCATCGCCCCCAAGAAATTAATTAGATAGATAAGCCAAGTGGCGATATTGTAATAAATGGACAAGCTCTTAAATTTCGTTATTCGCCAAATAGCTTTTTAGCCCTTCTCCCCTTTTCGTATAAAAAGGTTAGTGCGTTCTGACCCTTTTCATCATTGAGGTCATAAACCTCAGGGTGCGGGTGAACAAACTCTGATCACGCTGGTGAGCAAAGATGTCGTAGCTGCTGGGGCGTAGGTTTCTTGCAGTCCGACCAGTTTTACTCAGAGTTTGTTTCCGCAAGCCTAGCTTCTAGGTCTCATCGTGAGAGAGGGTCAGGCACGGAGAATGTTTGTCAGGCGGATAGACTCTTAAACATGTACTGACTCTTTCCATAGCTAAGGCCAAAAAGCCTGGGGTGCGGAAGAAAACTCTGATCACGCTGGTGAGCAAAGACGTCGTAGCCGCCGAGGCGTTGGTTTCTCACAGTCCGACCAGTTTTACTCAACGTTTGTTTCCACAAACTTCGCTTCTAGGTCTTAACATGAGAAAGGGTCAGACATAGAGAATATCTACCAGATAGATACACTCTTATTAGCCCCTGAGCGAGGCCCGACCCCTTTCCGTTGCTGGGGTCGGGTGTCACTAAAGATCAGGGAGTTTGAAAGCGAAACTCATAAGAGAAAGTGTGTGTTTATTAAAGGTAAAAGCAACATAGCTGCTCGATGTTCTAGGCATTGATGAAGACTTCGCCATCGATGGTCTTGAGCTTGTAGGCGCCTGGCCAGAGCACCTCTATGATGACGTACGGTCCCTCCCATGGCGGAGAGAGCTTGTGGTGATTCTTGTTGCTCTAGACGAGGTGGAGCACCAGGTCCCCGACGTTGAAGGCCCGACCCCACACTCGACGGCTGTGGTACTGACGCAACACTTGCTGGTATTTGGCCAAGTGGAGGAGGGCGATGTCGTGCACTTTATCTAATTGGTCCATGGCATCCTCGAGGGACGCCTCGACTCCCTATTCATCGTATGCCCTGACCCTCGACGCTCCATAGTCAACGTCGGTTGGGAGGATAGCCTCGGAGCCATAGACCATGAAGAATGGTGTGTAGCTAGTGGCCCAGCTAGGGGTCATCCTTAGGATCCAGAGCACCGTGGGAAGTTTCGTGACCCATCGTCTGCCAAACTTATTCAACCGGTTGAAGATCCTAGGACCATGTCGTTCGCGTGCTCGACCTGCCCGTTCATGCGGGGGTGCGCCACGGCAGCCCAATTGACACGGATGTGATATTCATCGTAGAATCAGACGAACTTCTTTCTAGTGAACTGCGTGCCGTTGTCCATGATAATGGAGTTTGGGACCCCAAAGCGATGGACGATGTCAAGGAAGAATAGCACGGCTTGCTTAGACTTGATCACGGAGATCGGTCAAGCCTCTACCCACTTTGTAAACTTGTCTACAGTGACAAGCAAGTGCGTATAGCCCTGGGCACCCTCTTGAGAGGTCCAACTAGATCGAGCCCCCAGACCATGAACGGCCACATGATGGGGATCGTCTGGAGTTCTTGGGCCGGTAGGTGGGTCTACCGGGCGTAGTACTGACACCCTTCACAGGTGCACACAATATGTTCAGCGTTGGCTACCATGGTCGGCCAGTAGAAGCCTTGTTAGAATACATTTTTACCAGGGTTCTAGACGTGGCATGGTGACCGCAGACCCCATCGTGCATATCACTCAGCAACTGCTTCCCTCGCTCGATGGGGATGCAGCGCTGCAGGATCCCGGTGTGGCTTCGCTTGTAGAGCTTGCCCTCAATAAGGACAAAGGACTTGGCGTGACACGCGAGCCGTCGAGCCTCCATCTTGTCCGTCGGCAATGCCTCATAGAGGAGGTAGTCGAGGTAAGGCATCCTCCAGTCGGCCAGAGGGTTGGGCTCTATCGCTGGATCCTCATCAAGCTCCATGACCTCAGGGTCGGATGGAGCCGACAACTGGTTAGCCCCCGAGCCCAAGGTAGGTGGCCCACCACTGGTTTATTCTGGCTCCTCATAGCGGACCGAGGGCTTATGCTGATCGCTGGCAAAGATGCCCATTGGCACCGGCTCTCGACCGGACGCCGCTTTTGCCAGTGCGTCGGTTGCTTTGTTGAGACACCTCGAGATGTGATTGAGCTCGAGGCTGTTGAACTTGTCCTCCGGCTGGCAGACTTCTAGACAATATGTAGCCATCTTGGCGTTGTGGTAGCTCGACTCCTTCTTGACCTGGTCGATGACCAACTGGGAGTCACCCCGGACATCGAGACGTCGGATACCCAACTCGATGGCGATGCATAGGCCATTGATGAGTGCTTCATACTCGGCCACATTGTTGGAGAAGGGGAAATGGAGGTGAACCATGTACCTCATGCATACCCCAAGGGGTGAAACAAAGACCAGCCCCGCACCGGTGCCTTTCTTCATCAGTGATCCATCGAAGTACATCATCCAGTACTCTTGGTCGATGACTGCTGGTGGCATTTGGACCTCGGTCCACTCTGTAATGAAATCAGCTAGCACTTGGGACTTGATAGCCATCTGGGGGGCATACGAACTGCCTTGACCCATAGCTCGAGTGCCCACTTTGCTATTCTTCCTGTGGCATCCTGGTTTTGGACAACCTCGCCGAAGGGGAAGGATGTCACGACCATCACCGTATGCGACTCAAAGTAGTGACACGGCTTCCTCTTGGTGATAAGGACGGCGTACAGGAGCTTCTAGATTTAGGGGTGGTGGGTCTTGGAATCAGACAAGACCTCGCTAATGAAGTACACGGGATGCTGCACTTTGAGGGCGTGCACCTCTTCTTCTCGCTCCACCACCAGAGCGGCGCTGACCACTTGCGTGGTGGCCACAATGTAGAGCAGAAGCGGTTCTCCATCGGTCGAAGGGACCAAGATCGAAGCCTTCATCAGAAGCTGCTTGACCGCATCAAGTGCCTCCTAGGCCTCGGGTATCCATTCAAAATGGTCGGCCTTCTTTAGAAGCTAATAGAGGGGGAGCCTCATTCGCTAAGGTGCGAGATGAAGAGGCTGAGCGCGGAGAGGCACCCTGCAACTCGTTGTACCCCCTTTACGTTCTGAATCAGGCCCATCCTTGTGATGGCTGAGATCTTCTCCGGGTTGGTTTCGATGCCACGCTCGAAGACGATGAAACCTAGCAACATACCCCTCGGGACCCCAAAAACACACTTCTCGAGGTTGAGCTTAATGCCGTTTGCTCAGAGTTTTGCGAAGGCCTGCTCAAGGGCGGCTATGACTTGGTCAGTCCGTTTGGACTTGACCACGATGTCGGCCACGTAGGCCTCAATGGTTCACCCGATGAGGCCCCCAAAACATTTGAGCATACAACGCTGGTACGTAGCCCCAGCGTTCTTCAAACTGAACAGCATTGTAACATAGCAGAACGATCCGAATGGGGTGATAAAAAATGTCGCGAGCTGGTCGGACTCTTTCATCGCAATTTGATGGTACCCATGGTACGCATCAAGGAATCAAAGGGTTTCACACCCTGAGGTTGAGTCGACTACTTGGTCTATGCATGGCAAAGGAAATGGATCCTTTGGACACGCTTTGTTGAGACTCGAGTAGTCAACACACATTCTCCATTTCCCACTCTTTTTTCATACAAGAATGGGATTGGCAAACCACTTGGGGTGGTATACTTCCTTGATGAACCCGGCCGCCAAAAGCTTCACAATTTCCTCACTGATGGCCCTGCACTTCCCCTCATCGAAGCGATGCAGGCGTTGCTTCACCAGCTTGGATTCTGGCCTGATCTTCAAGGCATGCTCGGCGACTTCTCTTAGAATGCCAGGCATGTCCGAGGGTTTCCACGCAAATATATCTCTGTTGGCGCGGAGGAAGTCAACGAACGCGCTTTCCTATTTGAAGGAAAGTGTGGTGCCAATGCACACCGCTTTGCCTTTGGAGCCACTGGGGTCTATGAGGACCTCCTTGGCGCCCTCCACAGGCTTGAAAGACCTGGCCGACCGCTTGGGGTCAGGCGCTTCTTCGGCAACCTCCTTCCTGATGGCCGCAAGCTCCTTGGAGGTGACGATTGTCGTGGCGTGTTCGCAGCACTCGACCTCACACTTATAGGCGCGCTAGAAGGAGGTGCTGATGGTGATGACCCCACATGGTCCCGGTATCTTCAGCTTTAGGTAGGTGTAGTTGGGGACGGCCATGAACTTCGTGTAGCATGGACGTCCTAGGATGGCGTGGTAGGTTCCATGGAACCCAACCACCTCGAAGGTGAGGATCTCCGTCCTATAATTGGATGGATCCCTGAAGGTGATGGGCAGATCGATCTAGCCAAGTGGCATGGCCTGCTTTCCAGGCATGATGCCATGGAAAGGCGCTCTAGTCGGTCGGATGCGCGATCGGTTGATGCCCATGGCATCGAGTGTTTTGGCATACATGATGTTGAGGCCGCTGCCTCCATCCATCAGTACCTTGGTGAGCCACTTCATGTCGATGATCGGGTTGACCACAAGCGGATATCTCTCCATTTGCGGGACGCTCTCTGGGTGGTCGGTCCGATCAAAGGTTATGGCAGACTCCGACCATTGGAGGAAGGCAGGCGTGGCTAGCTCGGCCATATAGACCTCGCGGCATACAAGCTTCTAGCGGCACTTGGATTCATAGGCCACCTACCCTCTGAAGATCATGAGGCAACCATCCAGCATCGAAAAGCCGCTGTCATTCCCCTCGGTGTCTTCTACGATCGGCTTGGGGTCCCCCCTATACTCCCCTTTGTTGGAGCCTCCGGATAAGAACCGCTTCATGAGGCCACAGTCCTTGTAGAGATGCCTGCTGGGGAAGGTATGGTATGGGCATGGCCCTTTGAGTAGCTTCTTGAAGTGGTTTGGGGTACCCTCGGTGGGCTTTCGACCCCCCTTGTGGTCGGCGGCGGCCACGAGCGAGCCCTCGTGCCGCTGCTTGTTCTTCTTCTTGCTAGGATGGTTGGAGGTGCCTTCGCCGGCATCCTCATCCTGTTTTGCCTTGCCCTTGAGGCGGTCGAAGATTGCTCCGACTGCCTCCTCACCTGAGGCATGGCTGGTGGCAATGTCGAGGAGCTCCTTGGTGGTTCACGGGCCCTTACATCCTAGCTTATAGACCAGGGACTCACAGGTGGTCCCAGATAGGAAAGCTCCTATGATGTCGGCGTCAGCGATGTTAGGTAGCTCATTGCACTGTCAGGAGAAGCGCCAGATGTACCCATGAAGGGTTTCCCTGGCCTTCTATTGGTAGTTTTTTAGATCCCATGGGTTCCCAGGACACTTGTATGTGCCCTAGAAGTTTCCCACGAAGATCTCTTTTAGGTTCGTCCAACTTTGGATTCTATTGGGCGGAAGGTGCTCCAACCATGTTCACGCCGAATCGGCCATGAACAATGGAAGGTTGCGGATAATGAAATTGTCATTATCCGCTCCATCGGCTTGGTAAGCAAGCCAATAATCCTCGAGCCATAGTCCAGGTTCGTTTCCCCAGAGTACTATGGGATGTTGGTCGGTGGTCGTTACTGTGGTGGAAAGGTGGCATTGAGGATGTGTCGGTCAAAGGCCTCAGGTCCCAGAAGGCCAGGGCTCAGGCTTCGGTCCTCGCCACTGTCATAGCGTGCGCCACGATGAGGGTGGTAGCCACGGTCATCCCCCTCCCTCGCATTGCCATGGGTACGTCTGCAGGCATCGAGGGTGTCGCGCGTGTCACGGTGGTGGCCGAGATCTAATGCACAGGGACCATGGTGCGCGGCTTACCGCCTTGAGGCGCCTAGTGAACTAACGCGTCCTTGTTGGGTTGCTCTGAGGGCGTGCATTGGCTGGCGTCGAGCTCACGTCGTCGGGACAGAGAGCTCTCAGCCTGTAGCGCCGCCGCACGCTCGAGTAGCGTGCGAATCTCGCGATGGGCCTGACGATCCTCGGGCGTCATGGGCCCGAAAGCCCCGGACAAGGCCGCAACAACAACGATGTTCTGGCTTGCCCGAGCAAAGTGTGGGAGCACTTCATTGTCCTCGATGATCCTCTGATTCATGTCGCGGGCCATGGTGCGCGCACCCACCATCTCCGTGGCGCTCAATCTCTCACTCGAGCTCCATGCGTTCCTGCTCGAGCTGGAGTCGCGCTTCCTCGAGCTCTTGGTGTCGGGCCTTCAGCTACTCCATCCGCAGGCATGGTGGGGCCCCTGCATCTATCTTGACTTCATCATCAAGGTCGTTTATTGGGGTAGCCTCTTCCTTGTGGATGCTTTTGACGTGTCCCTCGGGGGTACCTGCCATGAAACATTCACGAGAGGGGCGATGACTCCCCCTACTAGAGTCAGAGGTGAAGGGTGATTCCTTTTCTCTTGTGAGGAGGTCATGGAAAGATTCTATGACATATTTGGTCATCCCCACGAACTCGTCGTTCACGGGGATGGAGGCGTGCGTTGTGCCACAAGGTGGCCAACGGTCTCTATGGCGTTGTGGAGACCGAACGGGAGCGCTATTGGGCGTTTCGGATGAGGTATTCTAGGGAAGGGGCTCTCCTCCAGCAAGCTACACCATGATGTTGGCGAACGAGAAGGTGAGCTGGCATAGGTCCTCCCGAGACAGTCGGGGTCCTAGGAAGACACCGAGCTGGTGCTCTAACCTCCCGTAGTCAAAGCCGAGGAGCTGGTCGCTCCTGGGGGCGTGGGCCTCCGGTGTGTGCAGCTGCAACTCCTCAAGCGCCTCGGCGATCTTGTCGAGGCCAGTAGAGTGGAGAGGTTGGATGGCGGCAGGAGCCTACGCCAACTCTCCCTCCGTTGTGACGATGAAGTCTAGGTCCCCAAAGCGCACGTGTGTGGCCAGGACCCAGCTAACGTTGTGACTAGTCATCCAAAGCCTGGTGTGAATGTCAAGATGCGCAAAAGGCCCCTACCTAGCGTGCCAACTGTCGGTGTTTCAAGTTACCACCAACGAGTAAATTTCTAATATTGCGCGTCTAGCTCAGATGGTGTGCTAAGAGGACACGAGGTTTATACTGGTTCGGGCAGAATGTCCCTACGTCTAGTTTGTTGCTGCTGCTCATGTTACTAGCACCAAAAGTTTATAGTAGGGGTTACAAATGGGCGAGAGAGGGACAAGTCCCAAGTCTCTAGTGGAAAGAGTGAACGAGTGCCGAGAGCTCGGTTGCTACTCAGCCGCGTGCTTGTGTTGTGTTCTGGTCGGTTCGAGGTTCGATGGGTTCGTGGTGGTTCGATCAGGTCTCGCCTCAATTAATCGATGCGATGCCCCCTAATGGGGCGCCCTGCTTTCCCTTTTATAGGCTAAGGGAAAGCATGGGTTACAGTGGAGGGAAAGAGAAGAACGAGAGAGAGTTGAAGGCCCTCAGGGTCGCCGAGTCCTTCTTCTCCTTCATGCGGGTCCCACCAACACTGTAGATGTCAACAAGGATGGCGCTATGTCACGGTCTTGTTAGTCACTGGCACCATGCGCAGGCGTCGTCTGCCAGCCACGGTGCTCCACTTTGTCCTAGCGGATATCGTGGTGAACCAACGTGCCTGTCAGTGTTTGTACGAGGGTTAGGCGGAACAGCACCGGTATGCCTGACACTGTTCCTAATGTGAATCCCTAGGCATGGCCTGTCATGGCTATGGATTACATCGGGACGTGTCGGTCTCTTGCCTGGCATCAGAGTTTGGACCCAGGCCCATACGCTTGGACATAGAATGGTTGGTGGCGGTATGGGACCCCATCGGGTGAGATAGAGCCTGCACTCGAGGGGTCAGGCGAGGTAGAGATTGTGGCCTCAGGGTCGGGCGAGGTAGAGCCTATCCCTAGAGGTCGGGCGAGGCAGAGCCTGTGACCTTAGGGTCGGGCGAGGCGGAGCCTATGGCCTCAGGGTCAGGCGAAGCGGAGCCTGTGACCTCAGGGTCGGGTGAGGCAAAGCTCGTGACCTCGGGGTCGGGCAAGGTAGAGCCTGCCCTAGAGGTCAGGTGAGGCAGAGACTGTGGCCTTAGGGTTGGGCGAGGTGGAGCTCACGGCCTCGGGGTTGGGCGAGGCGGAGCCCTCCCCTGAGGTCAGGCGAGACGGAGCCCATGGCCTTCGTGTTGGGCAAGGTGGAGCCTACCCCTAGAGGTCGGGCGAGGCAGATACCGTGGCCTCAGGGTCAGGTGAGGCAGAGCCCGCGGCCTTGGGGTCGAGCGAGGTGGAGTCCTCCCCCAGAGGTCGGGCAAGGCAGAGTCCGTGGCCTCGGTGTTGGGCAAGGCAGAGGCCTCTGCCATGGGTCGGGCGAGGTGGAGACCATGGCCTCAGGGTCGGGCGAGGCGGAGCCCACGACCTCGGGGTCAGGCGAGGCGGAGCCCTCCCCCAGAGGTCAAGTGAGGCGAAGCCCGTAGCCTCGGTGTCGGGCGAGGTAGAGCCCTCCCCCAGGGGTCGGGCGAGGCAGAGTCCGTGGGTGGAGCCCATGGCCTCGGTGTCAGCGAGGTGAAGCCCTCCCTAGGGGTCAGGCGAGGCGGAGCCCTCCCCTAGGGGTCGGGCGAGGCGGAGCCCGTGGCCTCGGTGTCGGGCAAGGTGGAGCCCTCCCCCAGGGGTCGAGCGAGGTAGAGCCCTCCCCTAGAGGTCAGGTGAGGCAGAGCGTGCGCTCATGGGGGTCGGTTGGAGCTGTAGTCGCGCTCTTGACTGCTCGGATGAATCAATGTTGATGGTCATTAGCTCCTCCTCTTTGGGTACCCTAGTATTGGTCCCCGACAACTTGGATTCACTCTCAATCTCACAAAGATGATGAATCAATGATAGAGATGAGTGGGAGGGCTTTGGCTATGCTCACAAGGTTGCTATGTCAATGCAAAAGGCCAAGAGGGTGAACTTGAGCCGGACATGGGGCTTAAATAGAGAGCCCCCACAAATAGAGCCATTGGGCTCCTCACTGCAGCTTCCTCAGGGTGACCGGATGCACCGGTAAAGCTGACTGGACGCAGACCCCTAGCATCCGATCACTGGATGTGCTCCACGCATCCCCTGCTTTAAACCTCTGCCGATCGATCCCAACGATCGAGTTCTAATGTTAGCGTGGTTAAAGTGAGACCAGACGCACCTCTCTAGGCGATTGGACTCGCCGGTGCTCACACTATTCATGCGCGTGCTAGAGCCACAAAGGCCTGACCAGACGCGCTGCTCCACACGGTGACTCAGCGTTAGGTCACTTCCAGAGAGCATCTAGAGCCATAAAAACATGACCGGACGCGTCCGCTCGCCCTCGATCTGACGCACGCCAGAGTCAGGTCCTCCTTTGTTCTCACAAACACTTGCGTCAGCGTACGTCACCACTGACCAGACCTAGGCCCTGCGTGTCCAGTCACTTTTACTATACAGCGTCCGGTCACAAGACCGAAGCCGAGCCACTGCACCACTACTGATTGGACGCGTAGGACCAGTGTCTGGTCCTGTGTCCGGTCAGCACAGTGACCTCCTCGACTTCCCAAATTTCACCACCCTTGCTCAAATGTGCCAACCACCAAGTGTATCACCTTGTGCACGTATGTTAGCATATTTTCACAAACATTTGCAAGGGTATTAGTTCTCCACTAGATCTAAATGCATATGCAATGAGTTAGAGCATCTAGTGGCACTTTGATAACCACATTTCGATACAAGTTTCACCCCTCTTAATAGTACGGCTATCGATCCTAAATTTGATCACACTCACTAAGTGTCTCGATCACCAAAACAAAAAGCTCCTATCAAATTTCATCTTTAGCTTGAGCTTTTTATTTTTCTCTTCTTTCTAAGTCCAAGCACTTGACCACCATGGCCATCACCACCATCATGATCTTCACCCCACCACTTGGAATAGTGTTACCTATCTCATGATCACTTGGATAAACTAGGTTAGCACTTAGGGTTTCATTAATTCACCAAAACGAAACTAGAGCTTTCAGGCCTCCTGAAGACCACCTCCTAATATATAGGACACCCTCTATCTTTCATCCTCTCTCTCTTGTAACCTTGCCACTCAGCTATATAAGGGGTAGCAAGGGTTCCCTTTATTATTCTTTGACACCTAGCACTCTAGGCTACCTAAGTCTCCTTCGACACATAGTCTTAGACACCTCTTCACTACTCTCAACACTATCACCTAGTAGCGGACCCAGAACTTTCTATAAGCTCGGGCGAGTCTAATGGCTAAGTATGAGATTATGCTTAATCTCTTAACTATATAGGCAAAACAATGATTTTATATAGGAGAATTAGCACCATGAGCCCGGGCAGTAGTCCAGGGTCATCGCCAGACCCTAGGTCCGCCAGTGCTCTCACCCGTTTGTAACCCCTACTATAGACTTGAGCGCTTGGGCTTAGGAATGCGATGGATACCACCCAACTGGATGTAGGGCTCTTGCCCAAACTAGAATAAATCTTGATTCACGAGTGCTAAGCCATCTGAACAAAACACATGAATACAAATTTCCTAGTCGGTAGTACAAAACACTGACACCATCTCTACTAAATTTCAAGTCTAAATTAAATTGTTCCACTAACCTTGAACCATCAATGTCCAAATAAATAGTAAACCCTACCCCCTTTCTAACTACCTATGTACCATTAGTCCCTAATCAAGCTATCAATTCAACTAACAAAACATTAAGAATTTTCAAATTAAAAACAACAAATTCTCAAGAAATAGCTGCCAACAATTATTTTAACCCTTGATATATCTTCATGCAAATATCTATATATCTAGATCTAGTTCAACATCCAAAATAAATCTATTAAAAAAATAACTAGTAAACCATAAAAATCATGACATCTAGGCTAAAAGCTCAAGGTCCATAATTCAATTTTTGCGATTAATTACGACACAAGCATTGTGACTAACATGTGTTTTCGCAGCAGCATTACTTAGTAGATCACAATGATTGAGATTGATCATGCAATTATGTTTTTATGCCTCTTTTGATGATTATCGTGTCGGTTTTCAAAGGATGAGTGATAGGTCTAAGGACATACTAGTTCTAAGTGTCATTTGGTGTTCGGAGGCACTTAGAGTAGTTTAGGCTTTGTTTAATCTTTTGGACGTACTATAAAGAGGGGTATGAATGAGTAGCTCGACCTAGGTGAGTATAGTGAGTGGGTGTGGTGCACAATTGTTAAACTTAGCACTAGGTAGCTCAATGGAAGCACTAAGATCGTTTGGAAGTTGAACCATCTTCAAAGGTGATTGAATTGGATGAACATGGAGCCATTTTGTGGTCACCGGATTTCTCCGGTGCTTGCACTTGAGCAGCACCAGAGTTTAGGCCATATGTTAAGTGGTAACCAGTGAAAGTCCTAGTTTAGTTTTGGTAATTGAGTGATAACCTTAGGTGGACTAATGTGTTTCATGTGAGATGAACAAGTACTTAGTCCACAATAACACTAGTGTGAGCGCTTGTTTTTCAGTCGCCTCTATAAATCAATTTGTATGGGTGGCTTGGGAACCGCCCCTACAAATCGTTGATTTGTAGAGGCGCTTGGGTAGGGGCAGCTGGGCAAACCGCCCCTATAAACCATCTTAAGCTTCCCCTACAAATCCTCCCTGTAGTAGTGAGCAATACATGGATCCATGGTGGAGAAATGACTTGTGCATAATTATAGTGCTCAACTAGTGAAGATGAAGGAGCTCATTGCATATGAGACATGACATAGTGTCATATGGCTAGGTGGAGAGGCAAGGCTTGGCTTTGAAGTACTGAGTTGCCGGGGTGAAGGACGAGCAAAGGGTGCTCGACACCGATAATGGACCAGGGCAAATGGTGAAAAACATGCAAGGCTGAGGCCATGCGAAGCTATGAAGTGGATCATATTCTATCATTTATGAGAGATCAAGCCAAGTGTTGATTTATTTGATGATCAAGTGGCTTGATGGAGGATGGATGCTTGTGTGGCATCACCGACAAGGAGATGAAATGGAATCCGCACAAGGCAAAGGTATATTTGTAGGGAATTTCGTTTCACTGGTCAAAGACTGTATAGAGATGTGCTTGACAGGTTTAAGATAGATAGTCATACTATCAAGAGGGGCAAACTTGTTTGCATAATGGTTATCTAGTGCCAATTGAGAATTGACATATTTTACCAACATAATGATTTACCTCCTTCATGGGTACGTTATAAAGTATAAACTACCATAGAATTCATAGCTTCCATAAACAACATGACTAGGGCTAGCGATATGGTTAATCGGTGTCCAGTGTTGACTTTTGTTGTCGCCAATAATCTATAGGCTGCACTGGCCTACAACCTATATTCACAAGATCAGACAATTAGTCCATATTTGGGAACCAAGAAGAATCTACTGAGAGATTTAGTTAGTGTGCATGATGGAACAAAAAATTTGATTATTAATTAGCTAAAACCCCCACATGTCAAAGCAGCTAGTGTTAGATATATATATCGACATAGAAGTAATCTGTTGTATGTGCGTCATTTTTGCACCAGTTGAAACTTTAAGGCATCACTTTCATTCTCTGCTTTGATTTTCAATTCTGATCATGGAATCACACGAAGACTAGAGAGGCATCAATCCTCTACACGTATAGCTTTAGCTAGTTCTATAGCTAGAGCTGAATAAAAACGCTGAAACTGCTGCCCTAAGCATCTATAAGCAGTAGCTAGTACGTAGTCTAATTCGGCTGATCGTTTAGGACAACTTTTAGAATCCATTTCTTGCGTTAGCATCAAGGCACGTATATATTAACCATCCTTTTCACAGGAGAACAAGGAGCAGTGGAAATGTGTCATATACATAGTACTATAATACTGCTGTGTGGCCGACAAAAGTTGTGACTTTGGATTATTTCCAGTTTTACACTTCAACATCACCGCAAACCTCAAATATGTTCAAGAACCTGTTTGGAAGGGACAGATAAATAAATATTTTCAGGGGATGGTTTGCATTATCTAGCTAACACAAATTATTAGTACTTAAAAACCTTTGCACTAATTAGCTTCCTAAAAATTCATACTTTTGAAAGCAGTATTATGCGAGCTATTAATGATGGTTTAACATAAACTAATTATTTCACCATAGGTATCTCCAGCGTACCATGCATGCTTGGTAGAGCCCTAGAGCCGGGTACATATAGGTAGCTTCAAGAAATTTTAGATCTAGGGCTAACGAGATAAACGTTTTGTATATATAGTTCAGACTAAATAGAAATAATTAAACCACTTTAATTTAGTCTTCAAACTACAGATCCAATCTGGATTTTGGAGCTAGAGTTGTGCCAAATAACAAGCCATGCATAGTCTGTTTGGAAGTTCAATTTGATGAGTGGCAGTATATATATTTTCCTGATGATTATCAACTGGCCCCCCAAAAATTTCCTTTGTTGGTAGTGGATTGTGCATGTATATATGTGAAGTGATGTAAGTGTTAGTACACCTGGAGTGGGCCTTTTTCTAACCTATAATATAGCCATTATGAGCATGTGAAAGGCGAAAGCACTAGATAAAATCTGCATTTTAGACGTCGGATCCTGTCCATTCCCTGATCAGTAATGGAGGAGATCTGGACCTGATGTTGTATTCTAGGACAAATTATTACTCCCACTTACTCCATTCACAATCTAACTTTCCGCACTAAAGTTTAATTAGAAACAGCTAGCAATCATATGATAAATACTACATCAGGTAGATCAAAATCTCTCCTATATATAACAATCAATATTGATAGCCGTCATGGACCTATCACCCTTTGCCCATCTCACTATTATATTGTTTGTTTTCCACATAGCAAGTTTGCTATTAATTAACTCCTCAATGTATCATTTGTACCAGAAACATGACCGAATATTAAGGAACGAACTAGTTATGAGTGTTCACATATGTGATTCACCCAAAAATATATTATCCATTGACATAATAAAACCAATGCTACTTCAAAAATATTGAGTTTTCAAACAAGCAACAGTCAAATTGTTGATATGCATTCTATTTTTTATTAACCTTTCCATTTAACCATTAGTTTTTGTGTCTATTTAGAAAATATATAGCAAAGACCATCAGTCTGAGACGGAAAGTACAGTCACTTGGATAGAATTCAAATGAAGTGGACTCTTAATTAGGTGTCAAGTACAATAAGTGAGATAGCTATGCAAATATTTTTTTCAACAGTGGTGAGTTACCAATCTGGTACACAGCATCTATGCTCAACTAATAATATGCCGCACTAATCGGATGACGAAATAATATTCTGTAGGCAATCGAAAGATAAGTATACCAGGAGAAAAGTGGTAAAGTGAGTGTCAATTTAATAGGTGCCTAACCAAAAAAATAGTCATTTCTTAACTAGCAGGAGATCCATACTTAAACTAAGTTATCTGAGGGTAAAGGAAGTGCGCAGGATGGATTCTCCGGAATCCCACTTCGAATGGTGGTGATTAATCATGGCCTTGAATCCCGGAAGAAGTTACTCCATCTTAACTCTAGAAAAGCTGTTTATGCTCTAACCTCATGCTGATCAGTTGCTTAACAAATTAAGGTCCTACCACAGAAAAGGTTCACACTTAAATACTTAAATGCTTGTTTTGTTCATTTCATAGATTTGCATCAATGCCCCCAGACCGACATTTCACATGGCATCTGTTAGCACTTATCCACTTGTCTTATATATTAGAGCAAGTGTTGACCTTAAAAGCTCACACCTATTTTTAAAACATAGAACTCGATCTCACTAGTAACTGCAATTTAGGCATTTGCACAATACTTAAAATAGAATTTAGCAACCTGTTCATGCCATGAAACATTTCAAATCATGAGAAAATTGATTTCTTGTATGAAGTACTACATATATGAGAAAAATAAACTCGAATATTTTATATGGCTACTTTTTTCTCGAACACGCATAAGGATGTGTATCATCATAAGAAGAGAACCAAACACACGATAAAATCCCCTCCAAAAGAACCACACAACCCCAAAATAAGCCTACACATTAAAACAAAAAAAACGTGACCTCTACAACAATAGACCGACCATGATCACATATATTAAACACAGGTCGGTCAACCTTTCCTCCGGCATAAGAGCCAGGAGAAAATTGACACCTCATGCTTCGGCCAAATCCCAAAGATATAAATCCTCCATAGCTGGTAGCAAAGCTCGAGCCCCACTAGGAGAAGCATCATTAAAACCAAACATCTATTGTGATGCTTCCAGAGTGTCCAAGCACCTAGAATAACAAGGGAATTAAGGCCCTTTTTGAATAAGATCAATGACTGCTCCTCTGAAAATTCTATCCGACCAGTCATTAAAGAAAACATCTTTGCTTGGGTGAGCGTCATGTCAAGAGTGAGTCATCTTCGACGATGATCAAGTCCAGTCTCCCAAAGTAAAGAATCTGGCCAGGGGCGAAGGTGGTTCTGTTGACACCAATCAGAGCCATCGAGCTTGTTAAGATGGATATAAGCGCACTCTCCCCTACCTATCACACCGACAGTTAGGGTTTTGTCACCGCCAATATGTTTATAAGGCTATGTGCGCTTCCTATAACTATGGTTTTATATAGGTTTAAGCCTTCGAGATGAGGTATTACCCTATATATATCTTATGTTTATGGATGTTGATGCGAATGATCCCTTGAACTAGGGTTCCCTGCCCACCTTATATATACATTGGGTAGGGTTAGAAGATTGACGGCCCTACCTAGTCAGTTGTGATATGTTTCCTAATTGGTTACAACATGATCACTTATGTATATTGATTAGAGTTTATCTATGTCTCGTATAGTATGCTTGAGAAGATACCCCAAGTCCCACTGAACTCTAAGCAGTTAGACCAGCCCACCCTTTGTCCATATAGCCAGATATTCTTTCCAATGTAATACCCGTGGCCCATATCATCTACAGTACGTGTGCAAGATGGATTTTGGACGGGAGATTAGTTTATAGACATTCTCAAATGATGGTTAAGGTAACACTTTGCGATTGTGAACAGTCATTCACATAAAGTTATGCCTTCAATCAACTTGACAACAAGTAAATAAGGAGCTGCTTTTGCCACTGATCTGTTTACCAAATATTACTTAGAAACCTAGAAAACCATTTGCAAAACTGTATTCTAGACAATATCATAATCAGTCAAAATTTTGTTAGGACAAGGAATGGTAATAAACAGTAGACCATTTGTTGTCTTTTCCAAACGAATATGGTATCTTCAACGCAATGCATGCCCGGCCCCCACCCAGAAAATAAGAAGAAAAACACAACGCCCACACCTCCTCTTTCAAAATTCGTAGAGGAGATTCTCAAGGATCTTTCAGATTTGTGCAATCTAGATAGTGCCAGCAAAGTCGTTGCCTTGTTCTCTTTAATCCATATATTTAGTATGATTAGTGATGAGCTATAATATCCCATAGCATACTAATTGGAACGAGCAATATATATCCGTCCACAGCATGACCACATTGATACCTATTCTCTCTCTTTGTTGCCCCATCACTTAAACCACCATTACCTTTCTTGGACAGCTACTACTACTCCACTGAGCTAGGAATACTTGCAATTTGCAAAGTTCTCTTGTTTTTCTTGATGTAAAGGGAATTTGTACGCTACATGTGACATAGGGTCATGATGCATTCATGCAATCAAAAATCATGCATGAAAGACACATGCATGAATGCATTTGATGCTACATATCTAATTATATTCTTGTACATAACTCCATTCGTCTTAATTGAGCGGCAGAGCTCTTGCCATTATATATATATATATATATATATTTACATGGGTAACCTTCGCAAACAAAAATTATATGGAAGACCTGAATGTGATCGATGGATGCAATGAGAATACACTTATACATGCCTTGAATCAAAGTATGTATGGATCTGTTGTTTCACAAGTGTTGATTGCCTTGATTCCTACAAGTCAAGGGCCGTTGACTGACTTGGCCTATATATCTGTGTGCAGGTGTTGAGCAATATTTACTTGTTTGTATGGCGAAAAAATGGCACATTATCTGGGTTATCTTACGTAGTATGATGCCTTTTATGTTCTATAAGCTATTGTTAGGATAACTGGGCTTAATATTCATAATAGTTTCAACTAATCTTAAAAGGCCCATCAGGGGGACAGAAGAACTGATGAGGACATCACTCCTTCGGATGCACCCGCTGATCCTCCAGCCGTTATGCAAGGTCCAATGACCTGAGCTCGAATGCGACAATTAAATTTATAGGTGAGCAAGTTCTTAAGCGATCATTTTCATAGTTTTGAGAATAGATTACTACCTAATGATGTTATCTTGCTTAGGAACATCCGAGAGGGTCATGAAATACTTGGAGAAAAGTGTGGAGGCAGAGAAGACCAACAAGAACATCCAAGACAAGCCGGGGAGGCCCAGTCCAACTCAAGTTCGAGTAGTCTGCCTCGGCCGTCAGGATTAGCGTGCAGTAAAACGGACGACCAGGATGCCTCCGGACTCTGTTTCAACTTTACACATATGGATGGAAAGATAATTTCATAAGCTAACTAATAGCTTTGGTTTGAGGTCCAAATTCAACAGGAGTCAACAAGAATTGTCAAAACAAGTCAGTGTTCAGAATCTGTTAGGGTGTTGTGTCACCGTCTTTTGATTCGTTAGGCCATGTGTCATCTTAGAGCCTGTTAGGGGGCGCGTCTAGGGGGTGACGACCCTTAGACCTTATATTGAGTCATCACACCATATGTTAGGGTTTGGGTTTTACTTTAGATCAATCTGTCATTGAACAGTTGTCGTTAACCAATTTGTGAAACCCCAACTTGTGAGCTTCATCTATATCTGCAATCGTCACTTTACTTGAGTTACGTTTTATCTTTTTTTTGTTTGTGTTGTTCGATTCACAGCAGGGATTAGCCTTCTTGGCTAGGTCAACCGCATTGTGACCTCTAGAGGAGACGTGGAGCTAAGGTTGTAGGGTTCGGGTCTTTGTAATCTGAAGCCAGATTGATGTGTCATTCTCCACCAAATCAATAGTTATCTTGAACCTAACGGAAGATCGAGTCCTCGTCCCCATCAAGAACACCTTAGAAGTTTAGAAGAGTGAAAGGCAGTTTATAATTCTTGTCACTCCAAATATAGCACCTCCAAATTAATCGCTTTATACATAAAGCGAGAATGAAAGTACAAGAGAGGTACTATGCATATGCAGACCCATTCCACATGAAGAGATGGGCCAATAAACAATTTTTTTGGATACAGAAATGTTAAAGATGATATCATAGCATTACCCCTTGTTGCACGTTTCCCATGGAATTTTGTGGGCGTCTATTGTGTATCTGATGAGCTGTTGATGGCATCAACCATTAAGGGTTATGAATGTAATACCCGACCAATTAAAAGCCCATAGTAGTTGTGTAGTTGGCCCACATGGAGTTACAATTGGTGGGTTTAGTACCACCTTGGAAGTTTAGAAGGGTGAGGGCCAGTATGTAATCTTTGTCGCTTCAAATGTAGCACCTCTAGGTTAACCCTTTTACACGAAGCAAGGACAAAAGTGTAAGAGTGGTGCTACGTGTATAAGGGCCCATTCTACACGGTGAGCTAGGTCATAAGCAGATTTTTTGATACGGGTATTAGACCTTTGAAATTTAGAAACTTAATCAGTTTAGATTTAGAAGATTGTGCGGTTTTTATATGACCTACATTGAGCCAAAAGCATATCTATTCAAATTAGGATTTTTTTTCTCTTCTCACTGTTGCGGCGCCATCGTAGCCTACCCCATCAAAAGCGCCTATATGTGCACTGATGAATAGAAGAGTAGGTCTTGGGAACCTCTCGCCTTTGTGATCCTGTGTACTGTTGTCTCTGTCAATGGTTGTTTCGACCAGTCTTCACCAACATCATTGTCAACAACATCACCTGCACTAGACATGGCGGCTTCAGCTAAAAGCCCGTGGTCCAATCTATTATTCAATCATATTTGTTGATTACATGATGATGTTATTCATGTTGTTGAATCCATATGGTATGTAAGATAATTACATGCTAGTATACGCTTGTCATGATTTATTTGGGTTAATTAGAACCATGCCATTGTAACTTTCACGTATTGGAAAATTGCCATTACTATTCATCATATTGGAACAGTGCCATTATAATTCTATGCGCATGTGAGATACGCCACTTTATACGTCATAGGTACCATTAGGCCCATGTGCAGGTGTCTGTATTTTCGTATCCCAAAAATACCCCTGCTACAGCCCCTCTCTCCATCTCAATGACACATGGGGCCCTGATGTCATCTCCTCCTCCTTCATCGACATACATGTCTTCTCTTTCCTCCAGCTCGGCCAAACCTCCACAAGGTCAACAGCCGGCGAGGGGGCCGTAGAGGGCGGCGCAGCGAGGTGGCGCACCTGCTCCCGTTCAGCATGCGTCGGAGCCGGGCTAACTTCTACCAAACCACCTCGCTCTTCTGTGCATTCTGGTCATTGGCTTCCTCCGATGTCAAGGCCTGCGGGGGATCTGCAGTAGCAGCAGCATCGGTGGCCAGGCACTTGAGCGCAGCGGCACCGAGGGTGATGGCTGCCAAGTCTGCGGCGCGGTGAGCTGTCGGGCACTGGAGTTCGCCTTCAGATGTATCTCCAAGTCCAAGTTCTTGTTCTTCTGACCACCATGCCCTCTATATTATCTAGCTAGTTCTTCTGACGCACGTGAAGGAGGGTGTGTATATGGTGAAAATTTGGTCATTATAACTGATTTTTGAAAAAAAAAATTGGGGGGCATGTGCACCCCTATTCACTGTGCTAGCAGTGGTGCTGCTGCTACTAGGTGTCGTGTCCATCCTGGTGGTGGTGGTGCTGCAGCAGCCCCACGCGCTACGCGTCGTTCGGGGTGGATGGGGAGGCCAAGACGCGCTGGGAGGTCGCGGGGCTTGTCGCCATCAACAAGTGGACGTGGCTCAGTTGGGAATGACAGCGTCTCGTGAGAAAGGACGAGTAAGGGTAGGAAGGGGATGACTAGTGGGACCCACGTGTCAGCAAGTGTGGGGATAACACCTGGGCCCCACGTGTTACTAAGATGGAGAGAGGGACCGTAGCAGGGGTACTTTGGGGTATACGAAATACAGATGTCTGCATGTGGGCCTAACGGTATATATCTAGAGTGTACAAGGTGGCATATCTCAGATGCACAATGAATTATAATGGCACTGTTCCAATACGATGAATAATAATGTCCTCCCTACTCTTTTATAGGAGTTGGAATAATCGAAGATTTGGCAAGTGATTTATTAAAGAATTTTAGTGGATGACCAAACCCTCGTTTTTGTTTTTCCTGATTTTTATGAAGATGGTTCTAACACGATCCTATCTTTTCTGAAAGTTGTAACTCAATCCTATCGAGATGACATGTGTGGTTGAATGAGCACGACAGGACATGATGCAGCATGCTTTCCTAAATTCACCTTTGGAGTTTAGTAATAACTGGGTTAGCACATAGCTCCTCGCTTGCTCTTGTAGCCAAGCCAGGAACAATGCCACTGCCTTCTCTGTCCCCCTTTTCAGAGGCTCTCTTGCATTGGGAGTCAGAACCAGTGATGGATGACGATGCTACAATGCAACACAACACAATAGAAAAACACTGGCCAGAATCTTGTTTTAGCACGGAGGACATGGCCTTGATTTGGAGCATATCAAGTTCGACGTTTTTATATATAGCATGTACTTGTTGACAAGAAAGCACTGTCACTTGATATGGGTGATGAAATCATTAAGTTAGTTCTGGGAATACTTTGAAGGGTGAGGCCCAATGCCAACTAGGCTATAGTTGCATCGAACTCCTACACTGATCTCTTCATCCGCGGCAACTTTGCCTTTACTCGAGTGAGCATCACCATCTGCTCACCCCACGAGCTGATTTTATATGTGTGTATAATATGAGCAAAGCTAAGGTGTCATTCAAGTTGATGATGAGCCTCCAAAAGAAGAGCTAAGATATCAATTCAAGGGAGGCGAATTCGCTTTTCGCGATGTTGCGTATCACAACCAAACTTAGTAGGCGTGATACAAGCAAAACTTGCTTGGTACAGGGGAGGCGATTTCAGATCACTTTTGGTTTGGGCACTAGATCAATATGAAAACTATGGGACACGCGGATCACCAGAATATTTCTCGCGATTTAGAGTCGATTTTCACTTCATAATCTAGTGCACAACCCAATTCTTTTCACTTTATATAGTCACCACTAACATTAAACACTGTTTATAATTCTTCATAGATAAGGTAGTACATGGAAAGAAGCACTGAGTCACATTCATTCACTTCAGTTTAAGCATATATAGTATAGAACATGACTAGGTTGGATCAACTGGCCCACCTCTCCTATAGTATAGAAAGAAGAGCAAAGAGAACTCACTTGTCACTTGGTCCACATTGAGTCGAGTAAAGGGGATGCAACAGCTAGGTAATTACAATATTATCCAAGTGATGCACACTTCAATTATCCAGCCGCAGGATAAGAAAGGTTTGACATTAGAGAGATAATTGGGGAGGGAGGGAACTAAGCAAGCTACATACAGCGGCCATGTATCCTGCATTATGCAGGTGATGAACTCATCAGCAAGGCAAAAGCCGGGAGCGAGCAGATGCTAGGGAGGTTAAAGAAACCCAGGCATGCACCCATGGCCACCGGCGGCCAATGGCAAGCCAGACAAGTGCTCTATCAGTTCGGCCACATGCTCCACGCCGGCGACAACACACAGCACACATCCGTCCCTATATCGGCCGCGCGGCGAGACCGTGGGCCGGTGGGGGCGTCGGGTTTGGTGCGGATGATCAACAGGCGGATGGAGACGTGAGCAGGGAGGCGATGGCCGCTGCTGGGACACGTCGACCTGGGACTGGAAGCACCAAGGATGAGCCTGGACTTACTGAATAACTGAAAGCTCCCATTCTGAGCATGACACTTGCAACCGCACGCACGACTGCCACCAAACACTGCAATTTGCAACTGAAAACCCACCACCACCATCACCACCTCTCTTTTGCACGCACACCCAGGCAATGACGGCCAAGCGAGCGCGAGCCTGATGCAGGATGCACATGCCTGATCAGTGGTCACTGATGCACCCACCTTGTGCATTCTTTGATGGAGGAAAGGTGGTCCTCCCCTCCTCCTCCCCCCATTCGTTCCTGTTCCCAGGTAAGTTGCCACAGTGGTCAGCATGCCAACAGTCGACGATCGCAGCTCGCTTCTCGAGCTAGATCTTGCGCCGTGTCTGTGCACACATGTTGTTGCTTTCTATCTCGACAGATCTTGGCACGCCGCTCCAGTGGTCCTCTTTCTGTGTGTGCTCTTACTTATCATCACTGTACACTCACTGTTATGTAATCTACCGCTCCCTTGTGTGAACGCGCGGCAAGGGAGGCGGCGCCGAAAAGGGCTTTCTGCTGTGGCACTGTAGCCACTGCAGGGACAGGCGCCGAATGGCTCTCCTGCCGCAGTGTAGCCACAGCAGGGGCAGGCACCACAGTCAGCCCTACTATCACATCTAGTCACTGTAGCAGCATGGCAACCTGACATGTCTATGTACTAGGATTAGATGGGTAGAGTTGTATATATAGTTTGCCACTGCAACTCAGTAAAGAGAGCGAGTTCAGTTTTGCCATCTCATCTGCAGAGCTCTGGCCAACGCTGGTGCTTATGCTATGTGTGTGCTCTGTTCTCTCCCTTCTTCTACCTCTATCTATAGTGTGTACTCGGCAACGATAGTGCGTGGTCGACAACGCTGGTGAGTGGTCGGCTCACCCATGCCAAAGATCCAGAGAACCAAAAAGTGGTATCGGAGCGGTATAAGTGCCGTCGCCGGACTAACCGCTGGCGATGACGGACGTTTTGGAGATGGGCTACAGCAGCGGTGCTGCTATGGCTGCCCAGCCACGACAGGAGGTCGTTGTGCGCACGGTGCGGGAGGTCAGCGGCACCAGTTGGCCGACGCTGACTCGCAACAATTATGACGAGTGGGCGGTGACCATGAAGGCCAAGGTCAGAGCCCGACGGCTCTGTAATGCTGTTGACAAGGGCACCGACAACGAAGAAGACGATATATCAGCGTTGGAGGCTATCCTCGCTGCTGTGCCAGTGGAGTACAGAGAGCCGTTGGGGACGAAGAGCTCTGCTAAGGAGGCGTGGGAGGCCATTGCAGCGATGCGCGTCGGTTCCGATCGCGCAAAGAAGGCGACGGCCCAGCTGCTGAAGCAGGAGTACGCCAACCTCAAGTTCAAGGATGGTGAATCGATAGAGGACTTCTCCCTCCGCCTACAGACGCTCATCAGCAAGCTAAGGAGTCACAGCGTCACCATCGACGAAGAAAAGGCGGTCTCCAAGTACCTCCACTCTGTGCTGGTGAAGTACATCCAGATCGCTCTTTCTATAGAGATGATGCTGAACTTGTCCACCCTCACCATTGAGGATGTGACAGGCCATCTGTGGGTGGTGGACGAGCTCATGGAGCAGGCCACAGCGTCGAAGGACAGCGGCAAGTTGCTGCTGACAGAGGAGGAGTGGGCTGCCCGGAGGAACTCCGGGGTAGCCTCCTCCAGCCATGGTGGTGATGGCAAGCACTGCGACAAGGCTTCTTCGGAGAAGAAGAAGAAGGTCGACCACAACACCTGCCGGTGCTGCGGGAAGACGAGCCATTGGGCAAAGGAGTGCCCAAATCGCAAGCAGGAGAAGAAGGCTGAGGCTCATCTGGTGCAAGCTGATGATGATGATAAGGCCACTCTCCTGATGACGACGTTCTGTGCACTGCACAACGTTGAGGCCAAGGAAAAGGAAGAGGTGATGGCGGTGAAAGGGCCTGGGAAGACTCTGAAAGCTGTCTACCTCGACGAACCGTGCGCCCAAGTCCACCTCGGACGTGTGGGCGGTGAGCAGAAATAGTGGTGGTACCTGGACTCTGGCGCTAGCAACCACATGACGAGCTCAAAGCCAGCCTTCTCTGAGCTCGACGATGACGTGACCAGCACGGTGAAGTTCGGTGATGGCTCAAGGGTGGCGATCCGAGGGCGCAGCACCATCATTTTCAGGTGCCAGAACGGCAAGCACCGCGCGCTAACGGATGTATATTACATCCCGCAGCTACATTCGAGCATCATCAGCATTGGCTAGCTAGATGAGCATGGCAACGAGGTACTGATCAAGGACGGTATCCTCAGGATCAGGGACCGGGAGTAGCGCCTTCTTGCCAAGGTGAAGAGGTCCCAGAACCGGCTGTACCTGCTCAACTTGAAGGTGGAGCAGACGGTGTGCCTGGCAGCACGGCACACCGAGGAGCCATGGCTGTGACATGCCTGGTTCGGCCATCTCAGCTTCGACGCACTTGGTCGGCTGGAGAAGATGGTCCGAGGGCTGCCCCACATCTAGCACGGAGGCAAGCTGTGTGACAGCTGTCTGGTCGGGAAGCAGAGGAGGCTACCATTCCCAAAGGTGGCCACGTATCGCGCGGTGGATGCTCTCGAGCTCGTCCACGGTGATCTCTGCGGGCCAATCACGCCAGCCACAAACGGTGGTCGGTGGTACTTCCTCCTGCTCGTGGATGATTGCAGTCGCTATATGTGGCTGCAACTCCTGATGAGCAAGGACGAGGCGACGGCAGCGATCAAGAAGTTCAAAGCATGCGCGGAGGCGGAGAGCGGCAAGAAGCTGCGCATGCTGAGGACTGATCGCGGCGGCGAATTCACTTCGGTGGAATTCGCTGCGTACTGCGCGGATCAGGGTTTGGCGTGACACCACACCGCGCCGTACTCTCAACAACAGAATGGTGTGGTGGAGCGGTGGAACCAGATAGGGGTCGGCATGGCTCGATCCATCATGAAGGCCAAGAGCATGCCGGCAAGGTTCTGGGATGAGGCGGTGACCACGATGGTGTTCATCCTCAACTGCATGCCCACAAAGGCCCTGAAGGGCACGACGCCGTTCGAAGCTTGGTATGGGCGCAAGCCGAACGTGTCCTTCCTCCGAACATTCGGCTGCATCAGCCACGTCAGGAAGACAAAGCCGGTCCTCACCAAGCTGGAGGACAGGAGCACACCGATGGTGCTCCTAGGCAAAGTGGAAAGTACCAAGACGTACCGGCTCTACGACCCACGTGGAGGCAAGGTGGTTGTCTCGCGCGACGTCATGTTCGACGAGAAAGCGGCCTGGGGCTAGAATAGTCCGGGCACAGGGGAAGCTGGCGGTTTCACCAGCACCTTTGTCGTCGAGAACTTGGTCATCCACGGTGATGGAGACGCTGGAGAGCAGGTGTTGAGCACTCCAGCCACAGAGCCGAGCACTCCTGGGGCGGTGCCGAGCACTCCGAGAGGGGTGCCGACCACTCCAGGAGTAGAGCCGAGCGGTCCTGCAGTGGTGCCGACCACTCCAGGACGGGTGCCGAACGCTCCCGTAGCGGAGCCGAGAGGTCTTACAGTGGTGCCGACCACTCCAAGACTGGTGCCGAGCACTCCTACAGTGGTGCTGACCACTCCAGGAGTGGTGATGAGCGGTTCCGGAGTAGTGCCGAGCACTGCAGCCTGGGTACCGAGCACTCTAGGTGCTATGCCGACCACTCCGACGGAACAGGGACTCTATCGACACCGATCGAGTTCGCCTCACCTCCAAGTGACATCACTGAGTTCGTGGATGCCTTCCATGAAGGTGAGGAGGTGCGGTTCCGCAGGCTGGACGACATCATCAATGGATAGGCCCCTCAGGCTTGGCGGGTCGGCTGCTCAATGACCCAGAGCTGCTTCTCGTCAGTGTAGAGGAACCATCCACGTTCGCGCTGCCCAAGCGTGAAGCAAATTGGCGACGGGCGATGCTGGAGGAGATGAAGGCGATCGAGGAAAACAAGACTTGGGAGCTCATTGATCCACCTCCAGGATGCCGTCCGATCGGCCTGAAGTGGGTGTACAAGGCAAGCGGGACGAGCACAGCGCCATTGTCAAGCACAAGGCGCGCCTCGTCACCTGAGGCTTTGTCCAGTGCGAGGGCATCGACTTCGAGGAAGTCTTTGCGCCGGTAGCGCGCATGGAGTATGTCCGACTGCTACTGGCTTTGACAGCAGCAAAGGACTAGCACGTCCATCACCTAGACATAAATCGGCCTTCCTCAATGGCGAGCTGGCGGAGATGGTCTTCGTCAGACAACCTCTAGGTTTTGCCATCAAGGGAGCGGAGCATAGGGTGCTTCGACTGTGTTGTGCAAGGCGATCTACGGGCTGCGGCAGGCCCCACGAGCGTGGAACGCTAAGCTTGACGCCACGCTAGGCAAGCTTGGGTTCACACGGTGCGCAACCAAGCACGCGCTCTACACGCGGCGACGGGGGAAGGAGGAGCTCGTCGTCGGCGTGTATGTGGATGACTTGATCGTCACCGGCGCACGTGCAGAGGACATCGACAGCTTCAAGCGTGAGATGGTGGCTCATTTTCGAATGAGCGATCTCGGTGCGCTCTCCTACTAACTCGACATCGAGGTGAGACAGGGGAAGGAGGTGCTCACGCTCGGTCAGAGCGCGTACGCCTCGAAGCTGTTGGAGCGGAGCGGCATGGCTGAGTGCAAGCCGTGCGTGACTCCGATGGAGGAGCGACTGAAGCTGACGACAGCTAGTACCACGGTGAAGGTAGATGCAACACTCTACCGAAGCATCGTCGACGGTCTGCGCTACCTAGTCCACATGAGGTCGGACATTGCGTTCGCCGTGGGCTACATCAGTCGCTTCATGGAGGATCCCCGAGAGGATCACTGGGTTGCGGTGAAGCAGCTGCTGCGCTACGTCAAGGGTACGGTGGATCAGGGGATCGTCTTCCCCAAGACCAGCGAAAGTAGGCTGCAGCTCACTGTGTTCAACGATGCAGACATGGTGGGGGACATTGACGGACGGCAGAGCACCTCTGGCGTGCTCGTCTTCCTCGGATCGGCTCCAATCTCATAGCTGTCGCTGAAACAGAAGGTGGTGGCGCTATCCACGTGCGAGGCAGAGTACGTGGCGGCGGCGACAGTGGCATGCCAAGCTGTGTGGCTGCACCGACTGCTGGGCGAGCTGACCGGTGTAGAAGCTCACCCACCAGCACTGATGGTGGACAACCAGCCCGCCATCACCCTCGCGAAGAATCCGATTCTCCACGACCGGAGCAAGCACATCGACGTCAAGTTCCACTTCCTCAGGGACTATATCGATGGAAGGTAGATCGTCATCGAGTTTGTCGAAACTGGTCGGCAACTCGCGGACGTCCTCACCAAGCCGCTCAGCCGTCTTCGGCTCACGGAGCTGAAGAAGATGATCGGTATGGAGGGGGTTCTAGGGTTAGCAGCAGGATTAGGGGAAGAATTGTTATGTAATCTATTGCTCCCTTGTGTGAACACGCGGCAAGGGAAACGGCGCCGAAAAGGGCTCCCTGCTGTGGCACTGTAGCCACTGCAGGGACAGACGCCGAACGGCTCTCCTGCTGCACTGTAGTCACAGCAGGAGCCAAAGTCAGCCCTGCTATCATATCTAGTCACTGTAGCAGCATGGCAGCCTGACATGTCTGTGTACTAGGATTAGATGGATAGAGTTGTATATATAGTTTGCCACTGCAACTCAGTAAAGAGAGTGAGTTCAATTTTGCCATCTCATTTACAGAGCTCCGGCCAACGCTAGTGCTTGTGCTGTGTGTGTGGCCTGTTCTCCCTCCCTTCTTCTACTTCTATCCATAGTGTGTGCTTGGCAACGATAGTGCGTGGTCGGCTCACCCGTGCCGGAGATCCAGATAACCAACACTCACCATGTTGCGTCGTGATGTTCATGCGTGGAGCTGTTCCAGAAAGGTTCAACTGAGCTTCTTGCCCCCAAGGAACATGTCCAACAGCACTCTACAAGATCCAGCCACCGAATCAGATCTGCTGTGAACTGTGAAGACATGTGTCACGCGAGGTGTCACCTTTCATCACACTTGCTTCCGTAATGAGGAAAACAGGGCTTCTGTTTGATGACTCCACTCATCTTTTTTTTTGCTCAGTACAGTAACAACATGCTTACATTGACAAGATGACACATAGAAAGAGTGACCTCCAGCTAAAAGCATGTCAAAGTCCATGCTGACAGGATCTTCGGGAACTCCCTCACAAAAAGAAGGATCTCAAAGAAACTCAAGTGAACAAAAAGCTCTCTGTTCTTTCAGCCTGCTGCCAACTTGAAATATGGCCACTTTCGGTGCTAGCATCCTGTCAAACAAAAAAAGAGAACACAGCATTGGCACATCGTCTTTGGCTTTAGCTATGCACAGGTACCAAAACAGTGAGAGGAAGAAACTGACCGACAGTATAAGAATTACATCATTTGTAGAGTACCTGTGGAGCAAAACCAATGTGAAGGCCTCATTCCAGCATTCAGCACACATGTCTCACCATCAACTGAACTGCACCTGAAATAGTGCGTAGTGAGATAAGCTGTTTGACGCGGTGTTAAACTCATTCCAAGACTAGGAGAAAATTTTGACTGTTTCTCAAAGTGAGTGGAAATAAAGGTGCCCCTGAAACTAACCAGGAATAAGCAAGCGCTAGACTCTACAAAGATGTCCAAGTGAGCAGAAGAAACTACCTATAAGGAAGATCAAGACATTTAAAAAGGAGCTCAATTGGCCCATGTTCAGTGTGAACTGAAATTCATACACATGTATGTGTTGATGTTTGATGTCTGAACACAAAATTAAAATATCATAAGGCAGCTTTAATTTCTTTTAAGATATAATGCAAAACTTGAAGAAAGGAGAAAACTCGTAGAATTGACAAGACTCTAAAATACAGATACGCCACTGCAATAAAGTTAGGGGCTTAAAAGCTTAAGTTCTTGGTCATTGAAAGCCTAATAAAATTTTCACTCAAGAAACAAAGACTCAAGCTGCGGGTGTTGCCATAGCATCCACTGGCAAAAAAAATGATAGATAACACACAGGAAATATAGCAGTAGTGGAAGATGCGACTATTATCTTGATTAGGTCATGAATGCAGGGTGACCAAGTGGTAAACAAATTACAGTGGCACAGAAATGTCAGGGAAATGATAGAAGGAACAAGAATGAGAGGTCATGAGAAATATTGACCCCATGTAGTCTTCAAAAATATGTTTAACAGTTTGCAGAAAAAAGAAATCTGTTTAAAAAAAACATAGGAAAGCCCACTATGATGCCATAATGTATCTGACATCAATGTTAGGGCCTGTTTGGATGCTGAATACCGACCCAATCCTGCAATCCACATGGATGCTGTGAATTTAGTTCAAATTCCCTGTGCATCCACATAGATAGGCAGGGCTTAGGCCCATCCAAAACAAGGCCTCAAGAATGGATTTGTCTGCAGTTCCAAACTTAGAACAGTAATAAAGTACATGCAGCGTGGAAAAAAAAACATTTTTTAGAAGATAGAGCAGTGACAATACAACAACCAGGCCTTTCGCCCAAAAGTTAACTTTACACTTCCATTCCAGTGAACGATGAATTGGATTGAAAAGCAAGCCACAACATGGTGGTACAGAATAATGAAAGAAAAAGGTACAGGAAGCAAACTCATATTGTTGCATAATGTAAATTGTATCGCTCTAAGCTATGACCGCTAAAGAGTCACCATTCTGGTAAACCAAAAGTAAAGCACTGTTAATCAGAATATTAAAAGGTTATATAATCATTTAGAAGCACATTTGCTGTGGATATAAACGGACATAGAAAGTGACGTGGAACTTCATAGGCCCAACCTTTCGGTGAGATGAGATGCCTTCCAATTGTGAGGGTGACTCACACGTTCCAGGCTACTGACTAAGAGGTTACAATAGCCTAGCAACTGCTAAACCAACCCTTGAGATGTTATCAGCCTAGTCAGAACCAAGCTAACCAGACCACTAGGGTCTGTTCCAGCAAGAAATGGAAGAAAACCAGCAAGAACAAGGTGCAAGCAATCTGAAATTACAAGTATGTAGTGAAATATTAAGATGGGGCTTTTAGTAGAGGTTGGTCTATTGGTCTAACAGACACAAGAGACAACATAAGCAGTAGTTTTTAAAGGAACTGAACTGAACTAAAACAAAATCCAACTCTTACATATGGAGATACCCCTCCTTTTATAGCCAAAATGGCTGCTGCTGCGGTGCATGCTACTACAATGTACTGGCAATAGCTAATTCTATTACTACCGTTAATATGGAGGTTGTTCCATGAATCTGGACAGCTAACAAGTAACAAATAAATAGTTTAGCCTACTATACTCTAGCTGGCTACAAGTGGTGACTGCCTGTGGATAGCCACAAATACAGCACAAACTATTAGCTCAAATATCTTTATCTTCAACACCAAGGATCCTGATTAGGAGCACATTTTGATCTCTTATTGTGTAAAATTTGTGAATTGTTGGCCTAACTTTAGGTGGTGGAATGGATGGTACTATAGATGTAGGTGGTGTGGTTGTATCTGTAGAAGTGATGTCCTCATCATCCTTCCCTTCTTGGAATGGAGTCGCCCTCGACTCAAGTTCATCTTCATTTCCCATGTATGGCTTTAAATCTGAAACATTAAAGGTGGGACTAGCCCCAAAATCTGTAGGCAGATCCAATTTATAAGCATTATTATTTATCCTCTCTAGTATTAAAAAAGGACCATCAGCTCTAGGCATTAACTTTGATTTTCTTAAGTTTGGGAACCTATCCTTTCGCAAATGTAGCCAAACTAGATCTCCAGGTTCAAATGTGATTTCCTTTCTACCTTGACTACCTGTAATTTTATACTTTTCATTCATGTTTTCTATGTTTGCTTTAGTAATTTCATGCATTTTTAAGATCAAATCAGCACGTTCTTTAGCATCAAAGTTTACCTTCTCGGAAGACGGTAGAGGCAATAAATCAATTGGTGCACGAGGCATAAAACCATAAACAACTTGAAAAGGACACATAATGGTTGTAGAATGTACTGAATGATTATAAGCAAATTCTACGTGAGGCAAACATTGCTCCCACATTTTCAAATTCTTCTTTAGAATAGCTCTAAGCATGATTGATAGAGTACGATTAACAACTTCAGTTTGGCCATCTGTTTGGGGATGACATGTAGTACAAAATAGTAACTTTGTCCCCAATTTAGCCCAAAGTGTCCTCCAGAAATGACTCAAAAATTTTGTATCACGATCAGAGACTATTGTATTAGGGACTCCATGTAAGCGAATTATTTTCCTAAAGAATAAATCAGCAATATGTGTAGCATCATCACTTTTATGACAAGGTATGAAGTATGTCATTTTAGAGAACCTATCCACGACAACAAAAATGTTATTCCTCCCCTTCTTTGTCCTAGGCAGTCCTAAAACAAAATCCATCGAGATATCCTCCCAAGGAGCACTAAAAATAGGTAGAGACATGTATAAACCATATGGGTTAAGATGTGGCTTAGCTTTTTGACAAGTGGTGCAGTGTGCCATATAGCGCTCGACATTACGTCTCATCTTTGGCCAATAGAAATGGCCGCTTAGCACATCTTATGTCTTCTTCACACCAAAATGTCCCATTAGTCCACCTCCATGGGCCTCCTAAAATAGCAAAAGACGGACAGAGCTAGCTAGAATGCATAGCTTGTTAGCACGAAATAAAAGTCCATCCCTCACAATGTACTTATTTCAGCCCTTTCCTTCCTTGTAATGTAACATTATTTCTTTAAAATCAACATCATGCTCATATAGCTCTTTGATAGTTTCCAAACCAAATATTTTATAATCAAGTTGAGATAACATGGTATAACGTCTAGACAATGCATCAGCAATAATATTTTCCTTTCTTTTTTGTGTTTTATGATATAAGGAAAAGATTCAATAAATTCCACCCATTTTGCATGTCTACGATTTAGTTTGTTTTGGCTTCTAATATATTTGAGAGACTCATGATCGGAATGAATCACAATTCTTTCGGCCACAAATAATGTTGCTAGGTCTCTAGGGTGCGAACTAAGGCATATAATTCTTTATTATAAGTACAATAATTCAGATTAGGTCCACTTAATTTCTCACTAAAATAGGCAACATGCTTACCATCTTGAATTAAAACACCTCCAATGCCTATCCCACTAGCATCACATTCGAATTCAAAAGGTTTACCAAAATCAGGAAGTTAGAGTAGGAGAGCATAGGTGAGTTTCTCTTTGAGGAGGTTGAAGGCATTTTCCAGTGCTGGCCCCCAATGGAAGGGAGCTCCTTTCTTTATCAACTCATTCAATGGTGCGGCAATGGTACTGAATTCTTAGACAAAATGTCTATAAAATCCAGCAAGTCCAAGAAAGCTCCGTACTTGTGTGACTATGTTTGGAGTCGGCCAACTCTTGATGGCATCAATCTTGGCTGCATCAACTTTAATTCCCTGCGGGGTCACAACATAGCCAAGAAACGATACTCGATCTATGCAAAATGTACACTTTTCGAGGTTACCAAACAAACGTGCATCTCTTAAAGCATTAAAAACAGCACGTAAATGCTCAAGATGTTCAGAAAGTGACTTACTATAAATCAAGATATCATCAAAGTATACTACCACAAATTTTCTAATGAAAGCACGTAGAACTTCGTTCATCAATCGCATAAATGTACTAGGTGCATTACTTAAACCAAAAGGCATGAATAACCACTCATATAAGCCAAATTTAGTTTTAAAAGTTGTTTTCCATTCATCTCCTAGTTTCATTCTGATTTGGTGATAACCACTACCAAGTCAACTTTGGAGAACATTTTAGAACCACTTAATTCATCAAGCATATCATCTAACCTAGGAATAGGGTGATGATATCTAATGGTGATATTATTAATAGCCCTACAATCAACACACATACGCCATGATCCATCTTTTTTGGAACCAAAATAACCGAAACAGCACAAGGACTAAGGCTTTCACGTATATACCCTTTGTCAAGCAAGTCCTGCACTTGACGTGCAATCTCTTTCGTCTCTTCAGGACTGGTCCTATATGGTGCACGATTGGGTAGGGAAGCACCTGGTATTAGATCAATTTGATGTTCAATTCCTCATATTGGTGGCAACCCAGGTGGTATTTCCTTTGGAAACACATCTCCATACTCCTGCAAAAGGTCAGCAACAGCAGGAGGCATAGGAAGAGGCATATCCTCATATGAAAATAATGCTTCTTTGAACATTATAGCAAAGCAAACAGAATTACTTGCTGTCATCTCAATAATTTCAGATTTTGTAGCTAGTAAAACAGGACTTTTCAACATAATTCCATCTTTCTTAGCATTAGATTCTTTCTTATTATTTGAAGCAAGTTCCTTAGCTATAACTTGATTTTTATTTTTGCTAGTTTCCTTGTTCTCTCTATTAGCTTTTTCTATTTCATCTTTTAGAATAGCTTCAGGACAAATAGGCAGCAAAGTAATTTTCTTCCCTTTAAATATGAGCATGTACTGATTGGTTCTACCATGATGCAAGGTATCTCTATCATGTTGCCATGGTCTTCCTAATAACAAAGAGCATGCTTGCATTGGAACCACATCACAATCAGCATAATCATGATATGAACCAAGCAAAAATTGTATCCTCACAATACGAGTTACCTTCAGTTTACCACAACTATTGAACCAATGAATATAGTAGGGCCTAGGATGTTGTTTTGTGGTTAAGCCAAGCTTCTCAACCATGTCCATGCTTGCCAAGTTGTTACAGCTTCCGCCATCAATGATCACCCAACATGATCGGTTGTTGATGACAAATTTAGTTTGGAACAGATTATGGCGTTGACTCTGTTTAGCTTGTTCCATATACACGCTAAGCACACGCTATACAATGAGACTCAAATACTTATATGCTGATTCAGCACCATACTGCTCTTCCTCTTCCTCTTCCTCTTCCTCTTCCTCTTCCTCTTCCTTATTATCATAACGATTACCTATAGGGTCAGTTGCAAGCATAGTATATCCTTCCTCAATATCACTAGCTGATGTGTACTCACCATTGTCATTGATTAGAAGAGCTCGCTTGCTAGGACAGTCCCGCATCATGTGTCCATAGCCCTTACAGTGATGGCATTGTGTATCTCGTGATCTTCCTGATGAATTAACTGAAGAGGAACTTGGGGCAGGGGCTGGTGCTGGGCTCTTGTTTGCCTCAGGTGCACGTGTAGGTATAGTAGAGGAAGTAGGTTGCACACGGTTGTTGGAGAAGCTTGGTGCAGGTGTGCGGCTGGAGGAAGTTGCGGACGTCTTTGCTTGCCTTTGATTTGGCCAACCTGTAGGAATAACCCTAGAAGGGCCCCTTGTCCTTTGCCAGTCCTGCACTTCTCTTTCAGCTTTACAAGCAAGTTGAAATAAACGAGTGATAGAATTATATTCTTTATAATCAAGTATGGTCTGAATTTCCCTGTTAAGGCCCCCAAAAAATCTAGCCATCTTAGCTTCTAGTGTTTCTTCTAACCCACAACGTAGAATACCAATTTGCAATTCCTAATAATATTCTTCTACATTATTTTTACATTGCAATTTATTTAATAAATCACGAGAATAATATGAAGGTACAAAACGGGCTCTCGTAACTCTCTTCATACCCTCCCAGGTAGTAGGAACATCCCTATTTGTACAGCAGTATTCTTGCCACCAAATAGATACAAAATCAGTAAACTCACTAGTGGCAGCTCTAATTCTTTTATTATCAGGGATATCATAACACTCAAATTTCTGTTCTATGGCCATTTCCCAAGTGAGATATGCATCAGGATCATATTTATCAGCAAAAGGAGGTATTGAAAATTTTATTTTCAGTAGAGGATCATCACGGTCTCGTACCTCTCGGCGGCGGTGGTGGCATCGATGCGCATGGTCGCTATTTGTATTAACCACATCATCTAGTTCAGTATCTGTAGCGTAGTCATCAATACCGGTAGTAGCATGAGATGTTGTGGCAGAAGATAATTGTGCTTGTTCAAGTTGCACTATGCGAGAGTGGAGGGTTGTGATGATTGTGTTGGTGCTGTTCAAAGCCTCTCTGGTCTCGTTCACCATTTTTGTGATGTTTTCAGTATGTTCATTTAGCAAGTGTGCCAAGTAATCCCTGGTTGCTAGTGTCCTTGGTGTGAGGGGTTCGGCTTCCTCACCTTGCTCACCTGCCATTGTTAGCAGCAAACAACAAACAATACTGAAAGCATCTAGGCCCCTTGTTGGGTTTTGGTGATTAATGACAATACAAGATTACTATGACTAACGTGTGTTTTGCAGAGGCAATTAAGTTAGGTCAAGGTAATGGAGATCGATTAGGCAATCATAGATGTCATGCCCCTACGATGGAAATCGTTTCGGTTTTCAAAGGATGGACGACAAGGTTAAGGATGACTAGTTCTAATTGTCGATTGGAGTTGGAGACACTTAGAGTAGTTTAGGACTTTGTTTTTCCTTTGGACGTACTATTAAGGGGGTATGGACAGGTAGCTTGACCTAGGTGAGTCTAGTGAGTTAGGTGTGGTGCACACTTGCTAAGTCTAGCACTAGGTAGCTCCTACAAAGCCCTTAGATCCATTGGAGCAAACTTCATTCACGTAAGATCAAAAGTTGAAAATGAATGGAAGGTCAAATACTGACCGGACGCTGGCTCCGGTGCGACCGGACGCTAGCCGCAGGGTCCGGTCAGTTCATTTGACCGAGGAGATTGCGTCTGGTGTGACCGAACGCTGAGACGTTAAGTGATCGGACGCTGAAAGCCTGCGTCCGGTCGACTCCAGTAAGGTTCCAGAAGAGTGAATCTGTGACCGGACGCATCCGGTCAATACTGACCGGACCCTGAGGATCCAGCGTCCGGTCGAGTACAATAAGCATCCAGTGAGGAAAAAATGGGACCGGACACGTCCGGTCAGTGGTGACCGGACCCTGCCAGCGTCTGGTCAACACTTAAACACTGGTGTGTGGGTTGAACTGACCGGAGCGTCCGGTCAACATGACCGGAGAGTCCGGTCACCCCGCAGAGGCACATAATGGTTCGTTTTTCAGCCCTTGTTATAAATAGAAGCTCCACTCGTGTGTGGAGTGACTTTTGCTCATTCCAACAGCTGAGAAACACGTTTGTGAGTGCAAAGAAGAGCAAGGTCCTAGTGAGGTGATTGAGATTTGAGAATCCAAGAGAGTAGCCTTATTAGTGAATCAAGAGTAGCAAAGTGTGCATCCACCATTCTCATTAGGCTTCACGTGGTCAAGTGAGAGTTTGTGCTTGTTACTCTTGGTGATCACCATCACCTAAATAGCTTGGTGGTGATTGGGAGCTTGGTGATCACCCGGTGGAGCTTGTGGGTGACCCAACTGAAGTTGTGAGCGGTTGTGGGTGATTCACCGCGACGGAGTGTCGAAGAATCAACCCATAGAGAGCACTTGATCCTTGCGCGGATCAAGGGGGAGCTACACCCTTGCGCGGGTGCTCCAACGAGGACTAGTGGGCAGTGGCGACGCTCCGATACCTTGGCAAAACATCACCGTGTTTCCTCTCCTCTCTTTACCTTGAGCATTTATTTTGAGCATTACTTTGAGCAATTCAATTCTTATCATTTACATTCCTAGAATTGCCATGCTAGAGTAGGATTGGAACTTAGGTTGCAAGTCTATTTGTGCGATAGAACATTAGAAACACTTTCTAGGTATAAGGGGTTAATTGGGCTATCAATAGGATTTAATTATTGCAAGAAAATTTAGAATTAGCCAAATTCAACCCCCTCCCCTCTTAGGCATCGTGATCCTTTCAATTGGTATCAGAGCCTCGTGCTCACGTTTTTAAGCTTAACCGCTTAGAGCAAGATGTCTCACGGGGATGGACCTCCTCCTATCTTCGAGGGGGATGATTTTCCATATTGGAAAATTCGCATGGAGGCGTACCTAGAAGCTCTAGACGTTGGAATACTTAGAGCTGCCTCACATGGCTTCCCAAGACCTAGGAATCCCGCACAATTTCAAGGCGATGAAGTGAACTATGAAAAATGGAATACAAAGGCTCGTAACACCATCTTTAGAGGCCTTTGCAAAGATGTGTTCAACCGTGTAAGAAACCACAAAGACGCCCATGCACTATGGTCGGACGTTTGTGCGCTCCATGAGGGAACAAAGAGTGAGTGTGAGGAACGATATCATCTTGTCATGAAAAAGCTCAACTCTTTTGAAATGCTTCCTAAAGAATGTGCTAATGAAATGTATTCACGTTTGAATGTTCTTGTAGAGGAAGTCAATGGGCTTGGACTTACTCAAATGTCACCATCCGACGTTGTGAGAAAGATCTTGAGTGTCTTTTCCATTGACAAATATGGGCATATTATGACCGTGCTACATCAAGGTGATCTTTCCACCGCTACACCGACACAAATCTTGGGGAAGATCAATGCTCATGAGATGTACATGCACATCACACCTCAAGATGGCTCATCCTCTACAAAGAAGAAAGAAAAAGACTTAGCATTCAAAGCTAGCCAAGAGAAGGGCAAAGCAAGGCTTGAATATGAGAGCTCAAGTGATGATAAAGTTGATGATGAAAGCCTTGCTCTCATGGTGAAGAAAATCGCCAAGATGCTAAAGAAGCTAAACAAGAGTGGCATCAAGTTCGATGGCAAGAAGTTCTTCACAAGCTCTAGGAGAAAGCCAATCTCCGAAATGAATTGCTTCAATTGTGGTGAACTTAGTCATCTAGCACACCAATGCACCAAGCCCAAGAAAGACAAGTTCAAGGGCAAGAAAGATGACTCAAGCAATGAAGAAGAAGATGAAAAGAAGAAGAACAAGCCATACAAGAAGAGAGATGGCAAGAAGAGAGACTTCCACAAGAAGAAGAAGAGTGGAAAGGCCTACATTGTCGGTGATTGGCTCACGGACATTGATTCATCTAGTGGATCATCCGATGATGATAGTGACAATGAGAAGGTGGCCGTCATAGCTATTGATCTCTCATCTTCACCGCCACCACCGCCATCATCCTCTACACACCTATGCCTTATGGCCAAGGGTGAACGCAAGGTAACTAATAATGATGATAGTAGTGATGATGAGCAAGTTAGTGATGATGATAGCGATAGCGATGATGATGATGATTCACCTTCATATACTAAGACAATACACTAAGACCATTAGAAAGAGTAGAGCTAAAAATAAAAAACTAGATGCTAAGAATGATTCACTTTTAGCAAAATGTGATACAATAGAAAAGGCTAATGTTGAGCTTAGAGAAGCAAATGATGCTATGTCATCCAAACTCAAGGAGCTCAAATCTTCTAAGAAAGAGCTTAAAGATAAACATGATAAACTTGAGTGGGTGCACAATGAGCTCATCACTAGCCACAACAAGCTAAAAGATGAATATACTACTCTTAAGATTAATCATGATAATCTTGTTATTGCTCAAGAATTTCTATCCAATGAGCCACATGATGCTACTAACCATGTTATTAAGATTGATATAGCTACATCATGTAACGACTTGATCATTGAGAGCATTGAGCAAGGTTCTAGTAGCAAGAGCAAGCAAGTGGTTGAGGCCGATGATTATGATGAGTTTGTCAAGCTAAAGAATGACAATGCAAAGCTCAAAAAATATCTTGAAGAAATCAAAAGCCACAACACCATTGTGCTTGAAACCCTTGATCATGATGGTGACTTGATCCTTGAGAATGAGAAGCTCAAAGAGGAAAACAAGAAGCTCAAGGAAGAGAAGAACAATGATGCTCTTAAGGAAGAGAACAAGAAGCTCAAGTTGGAGAAAGAGCATCTCAAGGTTGGTTTGAGCAAGTTCACAAGAGGCAAATATCTTCAAAGTGAGCTACTCATGAACACCGTCATGAAGATGGATAGAAGTGGTATTGGATATGTGGCAAATGTAGAGAAGAAGAAGGCTCAAGTCCAACAACAACAATCAAAACCAAAGCCAAAGCCAAAGAGATGTTTTGAGTGTAGACAAGAAGGCCACTTTGCTCATGAGTGCCAAACTCCACCACCACAACCCTTGCCTAAGCATGCTAGACCCTTTGCCTTCAATGCTCACTACATGCTTAGAAAGGATTCTAGTGGAAAGATGAAAGTCATGTTCTTAGGACCTCCTAACAAGAATAGGCCTAAGAAGATTTGGGTTGCTAAGTCATTTGTTGAGAAGGTGAAGGGCCCTCAACAAGTTTGGGTTCCTAAAGCATGAATCTCTTATGTGTAGGTGAACTACAAGACCGGTGGAAGTCATTGGATTATTGATAATAGTTGCACACAACATATGACCGGTGATCCTCGTATGTTCACCTCACTTGATGAAGAAGTAGATGGACAAGAGAGAATTACATTTGGAGATAACTCAAAGGGCAAGGTTAAATGATTGGGCAAAGTGGCAATATCAAATGATCATTCCATCTCCAATGTGCTATATGTTGCTTCATTGAGCTTCAACTTGCTATCTGTTGGACAATTGTGTGATCTTGGCTTCCAATGCTTGTTTACCGAGAAGGAGGTTGTTGTATCCAAGAAGGATGATGATCAAGTGATATTCCAAGGATTTAGATACAACAACTTATATCTAGTGGACTTCACCTCCGAAGATGCTAACTTGAAGACTTGTCTTTTTACCAAAACAACACTTGGGTGGCTATGGCATAGAAGACTTGCTCATGTTGGGATGAGCTCACTCAAGAAGCTTATGAAGAATGATTTGGTGAGAGGGTTGATGGATGTAAAGTTTGAGAAGGACAAGCTTTGTAGTGCATGTCAAGCTAGCAAGCAAGTTGCTAATACTTATCCAACCAAAGCTTTCATGTCAACCACAAGAGTGCTAGAACTCCTTCACATGGATTTATTTGAACCAACAACATACAAGAGTTTGGGAGGAAATCTTTATTGTCTTATGATAGTTGATGATTATTCAAGGTATACATGGGTATTCTTTCTTCATGACAAATCCAAAGTTGCATCGTGCTTCAAGAAGTTTGCCAAGAGAGCACAAAATGAATTTGAAGTGAAGCTCAAGAAGATAAGAAGTGACAATAGGAAAGAATTTGACAACACAAACATAGAAGCATATTGTGATGAAGTTGGAATCAAACATGAAGTCTTCGCAACATATACTCCTCAACAAAATGGTGTAGTTGAGAGGAAGAACCGGACATTGATCACTCTTGCAAGAACTATGCTTGATGAGTACAACACCCCCAAAGCTCTATGGGCGGAAGCAATCAACACCGCATGCTATGCATCAAACCACCTATTCCTTTAGAAGTTCCTTGGCAAGACACCTTATGAGTTGATCAATGGGAAAAAGATGGACGTCTCCTTCTTTAGGGTGTTTGGTTGCAAATGCTACATCTACAAGAAGCAGCAACACCTAGGGAAGTTCCAAAGAGGTTGTGGTATTGTTTTTCTTGTTGATTACTCATCAAAGTCCAAAGCATATAGAGTATTTAATCATGCCCCCGGCTTGGTTGAAGAAACATATAATGTGGAATTTGATGAATCTAACGGCTCCCAAGGAGCATATGAGAATCTTGATGATGTAGGTGATAAACCATTGAGGGAGGCTATGAAGAACATTCCGGTTGGAGATATCAAGCCAAAAGATGATTAAGATGATGTACAAGTAATTGATCCACCTTCTTCATCAAATGTGCCACGAGATGGTGAAAAAGATGAGAGAGTACAAAATGAAGACACTCATATCTCCCATGAGCAAATGGTGGTACAAGCACAAGATGTTGATGCTCCACAACCTCCCCCTCAAGTGGTCAATAGAAGAAATACACCTCTACTACAAGATCATCCACAAGATCTCATCATAGAGAGTCCATCAAAAGGAGTAATGACTAGATCTCAAAAACTTGCTTCATTTATTGCTCATCACTCTTTTGTCTCTTGCTATAAGCCTACCAAGGTAGAAGAAGCTCTTCAAGATCTGGATTAGATCAATGCCATGCATGAAGAGTTGAACAACTTTACCCGCAATGAAGTTTGGACTCTTGAAGAGCGACCTAAAGGTGCAAGAGTCATTGGAACAAAGTGGGTGTTCCAAAACAAGCAAGATGATCAAGGTGTTGTTGTGAGGAACAAGGCAAGACTAGTTGCAAAGGGGTTCTCCCAAGTTGAAGGTTTGAATTTTGGAGAGACCTTTGCACCGGTTGCAAGGCTAGAAGCCATTCGTATCCTCCTTGCATATGCATCGCATCATGAAATGAAATTATATCAAATTGATGTGAAAAGTGTATTTTTAAATGGTTTTATTAATGAACTAGTCTATGTTGATCAACCTCCCGGGTTTGAAGACCCTAGATATCCTAATCATGTTTATAGGTTGTCCAAGGCATTATATGGGCTTAAGCAAGCCCCAAGAGCTTGGTATAAGCGCCTTCGGGACTTCCTCATTGAGAAGGGCTTCACCATTGGGAAGGTCAATACTACACTATTCACCAAGAAGCTTGATGGGCATATCTTCATTTGTCAAGTATATGTTGATGATATCATCTTTGGATCATCAAATGAAGACTCTTGCAAATAATTTGGTGAATTGATGTCGAAGGAGTTCGAGATGTCCATGATTGGTGAGCTTACATTCTTTCTTGATTTTTAAATCAAGCAAATGAAAAAAGGATCTTCATCTCTCAAGAGAAATATACAAAAGATCTTTTCAAGAGATTCAAGATGGATGAATGTAAGCCAATCAAGACACCAATGCCAACCAATAGACATCTCGACCTAGATGAGGGAGGTAACACGGTTGATCAAACTCTCTACTATTCTATGATTGGTAGCTTGTTATATTTGACCGCATGGCCCGACATCATGTTTAATGTGTGTATGTGCGCTAGATTTCAAGGCAATCCTAAGGAAACACATTTAATTGCCGTAAAAAGAATCCTTAGATATCTTAAGCACACACCAAGCATTGGCCTTTGGTATCGCAAAGGAGCTATATTTGAATTAATTGGCTATTCTGATTCGGATTATGTCGGATGCAAAGTTGATAGAAAAAGCACATCCGGAGGGTGCCATTTGTTTGGTAGATCACTTGTGTCTTGGTCCTCCAAGAAACAAAATAGTATGGCTTTGTCCACCGCCGAAGCGGAATACATTGTCACGGGTGCTTGTTGTGCATAAATACTTTATATGACACAAACTTTGCTAGACTATGGTATAGTTCTAGAAAAAGTACCTCTTTTGTGCGACAATGAAAGTGCGGTAAAACTTGCAAATAATCCGGTCCAACACTCTCGCACCAAGCACATAGATATCCGTCATCACTTTGTTAGAGATCATGTTGCTAAAAATGATATTTCACTAGAAGGTGTAAGGACCGAAGATCAATTAGCGGATATCTTCACTAAACCGCTAGATGAGGCTACATTTTGTAGATTACGGAATGAGCTCAATGTACTTGATTTTAGTAACTTCACTAAAAGATGAGCTTGTGTTGTTCCTTGCATTCATTGTAATATACAACATGTTTAATTTTTGGTAATGCATATAGGGCTTGTCTAACATGGTTAAGATAACCGCCGAAAAACATGTGAAAAAGCTTAACCTTGGATCAAACTTGACAAGCAACTAGATTTACTTACAAGTATTGCATATGCATGAATGTTGTTTTGTCGTTTTATTCCATTTACCCTTTTATTGCCTATTTTCATAAAAAGAATTATAGCCTAAGGCAAAATATTTTGAAAAACTTGAGGGTTTGAGAGAGGTCACTCACATCAGTCCCAATTGGTGTTTATTTGGAAATTATTCAAGTTGGAACTTGATTGGGAACAAAGTATGAAGGATCATTGAAGATTTCTTTGGAAAAGAGTGACCCGGACGCCGCACTGCACTCGATGTCCGGCGTTGGTCGATTCACGGGAGGTGAACTTCTTTGCGAAGGAGTGACCGGACTCTGCCTTTCTGCGTCCGGTCAGAAGACGTCTCAGCATCCGATCGTTTGGAGATGAATCAGGCTGAGTTGACCAGACTCTGGCATCGTTCGGTCGGTGTCCACCGGACGCGTCCGGTCACGATTCCAGAGGATTTGGACCTCTCTGGAATCGACCAGACGCTGGGTGGTAGTGTCCGGTCGCTACCACCAGGGCGTCCGGTCAGTAGAAATCGTGCGCGACTCAGATTTCTTTCCCCGTTTCCTTTTCTGACTCGTGGGGCAACCCTATTTAATCTAAATCGCTGGCGGTCTGACCTAATTCGTTTTTGCTCACGCCGACATCAACGCCCGAGACCTTTGCCGCGCCGCCGTGTTCGCCTCTGCTCTAGCCGCCGCAGCCGCGACAGCCCGTGCCGAGCTCCTCGCACCACCGCGCCCGAGCATCACCGCCGCACTCGCCCCGTGCCAGCACGCCCTCGCGCCTCCACTCCTCGCTTTGCCACGCCGTGCTCCCACACAGCGCCCTGTCCAGAGCCGCCATCGTGCCCACTGCTCAAACCTCTCCAGCGCCGCCAAGCACCCCAGTCCTAGCTCCAGCCGTGCAGCCAAGCTCCACCACAGCAGCATTGCCATTGCACTTGCCCTAATCGCCGAGCTCGTGTCCTTCATCCTCTCGGTCGTTGATTCACCGCATTGCGTCACCGATCTTTGTCGACTCGGAACCCTAACCCTAGCCGAGTCGGTGGTTCCCCGTGGGTCGCTTCTCTTCTTCTTGGATCGCCGGTTCGTCAGGTAGCAAGCCAGTCGCTTCCATTTCGCATCTAAATTGCTTGCTCTCAGGGTTTCGCATCTATTAGATTTATTGTATTTATTTGTATATCCTTCTATTCCTTCGTGCAGCGAGTCGGTGCCGTTGAGGTGTTAGTGGCAGTTATCAGTTAACTCAAGGCCAAGCTCGCGAGTACAGATCGAGGCCAAGCCTCGACAGTGTCAGTGGACAGTTGATCTTGTCAGCGGCAGTTTCTCTTGTCAGATTAGATGGCTCGCACCAAGAATGTTGGGGGTGGTCCTAGAGATGATGATCGGAGGCCCCCGCCTTGCCTGCCTGCAGATCCAAAAGGCAAGGCGACAAAGAAGATTGCATCCAAGAAGAGGAAGTACCCAGATGCAGAGACAGCTCGAGCAGCAGCAGTTGCAGAGGCCACAGAGCGTGCCGAGAGAGGAGGTGCTCACAGTGGGGTTGTGATTGCAGATCCGCCGCTTTCATTGAGGGCTGGGATAGAGCGAGTTGAGCGCCTTCTTGGTAGTCCACCTGGGATTGTCACTGTTGCAGGACAGCATTATACTATTGATGAGGGTCAGCCTCAGGGGGCTTCACAGCAGCAGCCCCAGCCAGCAGAGCAGACTCAGGAGGGTGAGCAGGCCGAGGAGGCCGAGGAGACAAAGCAGGCACCACAGCCCCAGCTACGCCGCTCTAGTCATACCCGTGTTCCAGTCTCACCGAGGCCACCGACACAGCGGAGGGGATCTCGTCCACCGCCTAGACCACAGGGTCCGCCTCCAGTGACCCACCTTGACTTGAGGGCCGCCATGGCCAAGCAGGTTCGGCAGCTGAGGTTTGTAGAGTTTGAGGTGTGGTTTCCTCCGAGGAGGGATGAGAGAGCATCTGAGGGATTCTACACACCGCTCCAGGAAGATTTCTACAATGCATATCTAAACAATGGAGCAGTCTTCAGATCTCAGAGAGTCTACAGCATTAAGGCTATAGTAGCAGCAGCTGGAGAGCATATTCGCCCCTACCTTGCATATCTGTCGGGGCTGACAGATTTGATCGGACGGATAGGACTATATGTTCCATCGTGGGTTCGTCAGTTCTATGCTTCCCTCTTTGTTGACCCGCACCATAACTTTATTCACTTTGCATTCCGAGGCAGAGACTACAGGATGATGAGTTAGAGGGCCAGGGAGATACTGAGGCTACAGGAGTAGCCTATCAAGTTACATGAGGTATGTTATGGATAGCAAGAGCCTCCCAGGCGTCCTCATGGTGGTTTGGTGCCCCCTACAAATCTTGTGCGCCATTGCGTCAAGGAGCCCTTTGGTAAGGGGTCGAGGAGGAACCCCAGTGACCTTACTCCTACAGCTAGAGTGCTAGAGGCTATCATAAGGAGGACACTACTTCCCAGGATGGGATACAGAGAGGGCTTGACTCGCCTCCAGCTTTGGCTCAACGCCCTGATGCAGCAGACAGTGTTTGATATTTGAGACATCCTTCTATCAGAGAAGAAGGATACTATAGCTGAGGGCTTCAAGGGTCACAGGCAGCTTCCATATGCACATTGAATCACATTCCTTATTCTTAAGGCTGTGCAAGTTAGGACACCAGAGATGGTTGCAGAGTACAGAGGTGCCACCATAGAGTTTCCAGATTATAACATGGCACAGAGGATCAGGCATAGCACACCATAGGCACCCACTCAGCCTCACCATCGTCTAGATGTACCAGAGTCCATAGCACACCATAGGCACCCACTCAGCCTCACCATCGTCTAGATGTACCAGAGTCCATAGCTCAGCAAGACGAGATTATTAGAGGCATAGCCGCTACTGAGGAGGAGCAGCTTGAGGCACAACAGGAGGTGAGCGAGTCTAGTGACAGCTCAGACGATGACTACCAACCTATTCCTCGGATGCCTCCACACAGACATGATGCAGAGGCCGACAGTTCCAGCTCCGCTCTACCTGCACCGCAGACGGACCCTGCTTTGATTGCTATCCTTGAGCGGATGCAGCAGGATCAGGCTAGACAGGCTCAGGAGACCGCTGCCAACTTTGCACAGTTTTAGGCTCGTCAGGACGAGTTCCAGAGATAGCAGCAGGTCCTCCAGCAGTAGCAGCAGCAGCAGATGCATCAACAATAGTTACTCATGCAGCAGCAGCTTTTAGGATTCATGCAGCATGTAGTGACAGCCATTGGGGCCCCACAGCCACAGCTTTCGCCCCAGATTGGTCAGCCTGCTACCACTATGACGACTCCAGCAGTACAGCCCAGTGGGCTTCAGAGTCAGGGACAGCCTCCAGCTCAGTTTGCTTCTCCCACAGTATAGGTGTCCCAATGGTTATCCTCGCCAGTGGTAGCCCCGCAGTTCACACCATTTCAGATGGGCTTCACACCGGATCAGTCATCCTCGCTATTTGTGCCTAACACGTCAGTCTCCAGGAGTCTTGGAGCATCTTTTAGCGAGTTGACAGGGATGCCTACACCGCCACATATGCATGCCGCAGGTCCTTCTACAGTAGCTCCCGTCGCCGTACTACTCAGAGGCTCCCTTCTTCTGTTGCATCTTTAGATCCTACGACAGACATACCAAAGAAAGATCACAGCAAAGACTGCCCTCACTCGAGACCTAGACCGCTTCAAATGACGCTCCTAGCCATAGAGGGTCGGTCGAAGATAGAGCTCGTGGTCGATGATGATGGCGCCCAGATTTCACTTGCTCCTCGATTTCAAATACCGACTGTCTCTGCTGCAGCCCCGCCGACCGACCCTTAGGTTTTGGTGTTTGACGCCAAAGGGGTAGAGGGTTCGAGTATGTAGACTCAGGGGGAGCGACATTTAGGGGGAGCTAGTTATCTATTATTAGCTTATTATATACATTTGGAGTTTTATTTGTGTGATACACTATTACTATTATGCATTCGTGTGTTTACCTTCATGCATTAAACTATGTCTATGTGATAGTGATATCCACATGATTGTGATATATGACATGTGTGCTCTCTATTTTGGATTATTTATGTCATATCACTTGTGTCATGCTCATTTGCTTTGCTTCCGCGTTTATACTCCGATGCAAATGAGCTTTAGTTACTTGTACTCATGCCTATTTCATATCTTTTGCGTACATTATGTTGGCTTGGGTCATATAAGCTTGTCTAACTCTTTTGTTCTTATTGACAAAAACTTATATAAACCAAGCATGCCAAAATCATCACTCTATCACATACTCGAGGTGGTATTGTCATCAATCACCAAAAAGGAGGAGATTGAAAGCATCTAGGCCCCTTGTTGGATTTTGGTGATTAATGACAATACAAGATTACTATGACTAACGTGTGTTTTGCAGAGGCAATTAAGTTTGGTCATGGTAATGGAGATCGATTGGGCAATCATGGATGTCATGCCCCTACGATGGAAATCATTTCGATTTTCAAAGGATGGACGACAAGGTTAAGGATGACTAGTTCTAAGTGTCGATTGGAGTTGGAGAGACACTTAGAATAGTTTAGGACTTTGTTTTTCCTTTGGTCGTACTATTAAGGGGGGTATGGACGGGTAGCTTGACCTAGGTGAGTCTAGTGATTTAGGTGTGGTGCACACTTGCTAAGTCTAGCACTAGGTAGCTCCTACAAAGCCCTTAGATCCATTGGAGCAAACTTCATTCACGTATGATCGAAAGTTGGAAGTGAATGGAGGGTCAAATACTAACCGGGCGCTGGCTCCGGTGCGACCGGACGTTGGCCACAGGGTCGGGTCAGTTCATTTGACCGAGGAGATTGCGTCTGGTGTGACCGGACGCTGAGAGGTTAAGTGACCGAAAGCTGAAAGCCTGCGTTCGGTCGACTCCAGTAAGGTTCCAGAAGAGTGAATCTGTGACCGGACGCATCCGGTCAATACTGACCTGACCCTGAGGATCCAGCGTCCGGTCGAGTACAGTAAGCATCCAGTGAGGGAAAAATGGGACCGGACGCGTCCGGTCAGTGGTGACCGGACCCTGCCAGCGTCCGGTCAACACTTAAACACTGGTGTGCGAGTTGAACTGACCGGAGCGTCCGGTCAACATGACCGGATCGTCCGGTCACCCCGTAGAGGCACATAACGGTTCGTTTTTCAGCCCTTGTTATAAATAGAAGCTCCACTCGTGTGTGGAGTGACTTTTGCTCATTCCAACAGCTGAGAAACACGTTTGTGAGTGCAAAGAAGAGCAAGGTCCTAGTGAGGTGATTGAGATTTGAGAATCCAAGAGAGTAGCCTCATTAGTGAATCAAGAGTAGCAAAGTGTGCATCCACCGTTCTCATTAGGCTTCGCGTGGTCAAGTGAGAGTTTGTTCTTGTTACTCTTGGTGATCACCATCACCTAGACGGCTTGGTGGTAATTGGGAGCTTGGTGATCACCCGGTGGAGCTTGTGGGTGACCCAACTGAAGTTATGAGCGGTTGTGGGTGATTCACCGCGACGGAGTGTCGAAGAATCAACCCGTAGAGAGCACTTGATCCTTGCGCGGATCAAGGGGGAGCTACACCCTTGCACCGGTGCTCCAACGAGGACTAGTGGGGAGTGGCGCCTCTCCGATACCTCGGCAAAACATCGCCGCGTTTCCTCTCCTCTCTTTACCTTGAGCATTTACTTTGAGCATTACTTTGAGCAATTCAATTCTTATCATTTACATTCCTAGAATTGTCATGCTAGAGTAGGATTGGAACTTAGGTTGCAAGTCTATTTGTGCGATAGAACATTAGAAACACTTTCTAGGCACAAGGGGTTAATTAGGCTATCAATAGGATTTAATTATTGCAAGAAAATTTAGAATTAGCCCAATTCACCCCCCCCCCCCTCTTGGGCATCTTGATCCTTTCAAATACAACAAGATTATATGTGCCTATCAACAACTAGGATATGGAAAGTGGAAATTCAAAGGCACTTACACTCAAACTCTTACCAAGTACTTACAGGTTCTTCAGTAGTTGGTGCAACTGGCAGCTGGGTCAGCCTCCAACGATCTTTAGTTTTGAGTTCAACCAATGCAAGCTTATGTTACCTGAATGGTCAGTAGAGAGTGTAGTTAGAGCAGGTTTATTTATGTAGCAAGGATTAGACAAAATCAAATTAGTAGATGCTAAATTAAAAATCTGCTCAAAGTCCTAGTCAACATTGCTGGCCCTATAGAAGACTAAAAGCTGGTTAACAAGCTTAGAAAACAAGGGATGGAAAAGAGCTGCACTACCACTTCTATTTTTTTTTCAAAAGTGCAACTCAATCACAGGCTATAACTAACTTAGTTTTGGCAAGAAAACCAAAAGTAGAACAGCAAAACAAGTGCACACTTGCTGTTATTCAAATGGTCTAGCACTAGAACAATCCAGACAGAATATGACTCCTCTCTTTCTTTCTTTCTTTCTTTCCTTTTTTTAACTCTAGTGCTGTATTTACTGTAGCCTAGCACTTGCAGCTGGACAACTATCTCAGCTGCTATGGTTGCCAAAGACAAATTTACTTTCTCTTCTTTCTTTTTCAAGATAGATCTCAACTAGAAGCTTTAAGCAAGAACTATGACCAGCAACTTAACATATGACAATGCAACCCAAAGATTCAACAAAGCATAAACTGAAAAGAGATTGCTAACTAGGCTCAAACTAGTTTGGATAGGGTGTGGCAAACTCTCTCTGTTTTTTTGGATTATAGGTAAAAGAACACTACAACTACTAAAAACTCAGTCTCACTGATTAATCATTGCTCCGATACCAGTTGATGTGAAATTTTAGAGGCCCAACCTTTCAGTGAGATGAGATGCCTTCTAATTGTGAGGGTGACTCACACGTTCCAGGCTACTGACCAAGAGATTCTAATAGCCTAGCAACCACTGAACCAACCCTTGAGATGTTATCAGCCTAGCCAAAATCAAGCTGACCTGACCACTAGGGTCTGTTCCTGCAAAAAATGGAAGAAAACCAGCAAGAACAAGGTGCAAGCAATCCGAAATTGCAAGTATGCAGTGAAATATTAATATGGGGCTTTGAGTAGAGGTTGATATGTTGGTCTAACCGACACAAGAGACAACACAAGCAGTAGTTTCCAAAGGAACTAAACTGAACTAAAACAAAACCCAACTCTTACATATGGAGGTACCCCTCCTTTTATAGCCAAAATAGTTGCTACTAGAGTGCATGCTACTACAATGTACTGGCAACACCTAATTCTATTACTACTGTTAATATGGAGGTTGTTCCACGAACGTGGACAGCTAATAAGTAACAAACAAATAATTTAGCCTACAAATAATTTAGCCTACTATACTCTAGCTGGCTGCAAGCGGTGACTGCCTGTGGATAGTCACAAATACAGCAAAAAATATCAGCTCAAATATCTTTATCTTCAACACCAAGGTTCCTGATTAGGAGCACATTTCGATCTCTCTTGTGTAAAATTTGTGAATTGCTGGCCTAGCTTCAGGTGTGGAATGGATGGTACTGTAGCTATAGGTGGTGTGGTTGTATCCGTAGAAGTGATGTCCTCGTCAGAAAGGGCACGTCGTAACAAAATATGGTTTTATCAAGTAAAGGAAACCATTCAGCCTGAGCTAAAATACATGACTACAAGCTCTCAACAAAGCATTTCTCTTTTCTGTGGAAATACCTCAGGACCTCACCATTCTATGTGTACACTTGCAGTGTAACTAAGCAATCCCACACATAGAACAATTTTCATATCAATTTAACAGAAGAATGTGAATCAAGAATATATATGACCTGCGTAAGTTCATGTGTTCAATATTCACTTCATCGCATGATTGGTCATCCCCATGTGTACTTTATAATGGAACTAATCAGAACTGAGTGCAATTTAGAATGCAAATTCACATAATTCAGAAGTTGCAAATGCACACTCGTTAACTTGTGCTCTACATGGACCAGTTAAATAACTCTGAACTTGGCAGTGGGGCCCAAGGTAGCATCGATCTAGTATTATGTGGCAAACTATACTGCATAAATGGAGAGAATGACTCAGTTGCATCGATCTGGTTATTATTGTTGTGCTCTACTATGCTGCATAAATGGCAGCAGGTACCAAGGTCAGGAGGACAAAAGGAAGTTGTTCCATTTGTGAAGCCATGAGATGCAGCTAAGTTAGACAAGTATAGGGAACTTTTTTTCAGATGAGTATAGGACCATTGGATATATGCCAAGAATGGGATTTTTTTTAGACAGAGGATGCCAAGAATGGGGTATGCAGAGGGGGGAGCATATGCCACCAAGGCACTAATCAATTCAGGTATGAATGACTCAGTAACTATTAGGTAGTGATATAGGCTAGTAATGATGTTTTGCAACATTGGCCATTGGAATTCAGGACAAAGGATACTAACCACTACATGTGATTATGTATAATGTAATGTCTGCTACACATTTTCAAGCAATGTTATAAATAACAGTGAGCCAGTTGCCATCATACCTTACAATGTTTGTGTGGTATGTGACCTTGTAAGCAGTTCGATAGCTACCTATATGTGCAGAATAAAAACAATTAAACAGATACTTCAAGATCTTAGTTCACATATTGTTAGTTCACATATAGTTATGTAAGAGGTCATTAAATTTCATTCGAATGCCTATAGATATGATAACCTCAATTCCTCAAAGAAAAAGTAGTCCCTCAGTCCCATTGAAAGCATCGTTTTTGACTTTTAGACTCTTGTTTGACTGTTCGTCTAATTCACATTTTTTGTATAAATATTATTTATTTTGTTAACTTATTTATTATTAGAGATACTTTACTAATGATTATTTATTTTATTATTTGCATAAAAATTTTGAATAAAACGAACAGTCAAACAAGAAGTCTAAAAGTCAAAAACGGCACTTTCAATGGGACGGAGGGAGTATTTATTATGGAGCATACATGCATGCAATTCAAGGCCCACTCAACCATTGCATCAGTCTATTTAACTGCTAAATGTAATCATTGTATCAGTTTAAATTGTAAGTCGTTTTAGCTTTGTCCTAAGTCAAACTTCTCTAACATTGACCAAGTTTATAGAAAAATGCATAAACATCTGCTACATCAAACTATATTCATTGCATACACCAGGAAATAATATTTTGATAGTGGATTCATTTGATATTGTAGATGTTAATATATTTTTCTATAAACTTGGTCTAAGATAACAAGTTTGACTTAAGACAAAGTCAATACGACTTACAGTTTCGAACAGAGGGAGTACTTAACTGCTAAATATAGCCACTAAGCATACAGCATCCTACCACAGCTGTTACTACTGTGTGTTCTGCCACTTGCAGGGTCATAAAGACCAATATTTACCGTGCTGGCAGCAACAAGATTGAACTGCAACTAGCATGCAGATGCAGGAAAATCACATTGGTCTGCAATGATACATGGAAACCTAAGATCACAGATTCCCATAAAAAGTGGTCTGTCTGGAGTAGTATTTATAAATGTTTCCACAAAAAGGCATCTTTCTACAACTCTTTTGAGCATTAATCTCTGAGGTGAGGGGTTCACTAGAACCCTTACAGCCACTGGATCTGCTAATAGCCAAATCCTGCAGCCAGCTACAATCTAATTCACTAATTGGTACTATTAAATTGCATGATGCTACACACAAGGTAGGACAGGTAAATCACATTGTTCCTGAATTCAAGATATATGGTCATCTAACATCATCACTCTCCATGAGTGGATTTTTAGATGCTGACCTCTTTGAGCTTTTAACGGAGGAATCTTTGGCCTTACCAAACTTCTTGATTGGCCTTTTCAGTGACATTGTATAGCTTTGCAGATTTTGCTGCCCTCTAAAGTTCTTCGACGACTGTACTACCTCATCAAAAGCCATGGACAGTGCATCTTTAGCGACTGCATAGATTTCAGAGGATTTTGAACCTTCTTTTGCAAATTTTACCACATGACAGCACAAATCATTGAACCTTGCAGTGGAAGGATCCTCACGGTCTCCCCTCAGATCAGTGTAGTTATCAGCGGTGACAATATTTTTTGCATGCTTTGTCCAACGTTTCAGGATATAAGCCTTTGGAAGGTCCCGTACTCCTTCAATAATGAAAATCCGGAGAGCATGCCTGCACAAGATACCACAGCTCTCAAACAGGCAGCAACTACAATTCACCGTGCTTCGATCGGGATTGAAATAGACGATATGTATCTCCTCATCACCTTCATATCTCTTGACACGATACTTGTGTACTGTATCATCATCAAGTCTCTCTGCATGGTACCCAAAAGAATCAATAAACTGCCCCTGAAATAAGGCAAATATTGTGCTAGTGAATATTGAACTCCCTTGTTTTTCTACTGGTGAGGCTGTACTCAACGCTGGCATTTGAAACATTGTGAAATAATCCGCCTGAACTTCAGCTTCAAATGAACTAGAAATTGCCTGTCCAAGTTGCCAAACTGCCACCCGCAATTCAGTCTTGGACGAAAAGTACTTCTCAATAGCCTTCTTGATACTTCCACATGTTGTTGGCATCAGGTTTCTAGGATAAAATGCCTTTTTTGTGTATGCCGGGGCCCATTGTTGGCGAATATCATAGAGAGACTGTAAAAGCTCATTGTTGCTGAGCTCATGCTTTATGATGACCGAGTTCCAACCTGAGTCAAACAGTTCTTCTATTCTGGACCCATCAATGCACTTCCTTAGATCAGTTACGAAAGCCTCTGGATCTGGGAACGTACCATGTAGATCCTCCTTCATTGTGTCTAAGATATGTTTTTCACAGAAAATATGGCGGGTATTGGGTAATACCTTGGCAACAGCAGCTGCCATTCCTCGGTTCAACTCTGTTAGCAAAGAAACAGGCGGACCCATGTGCATTGCTTCAAGCCATTTCTCAAACAACCATGTAAATGATGCTTCAGAGTCATCAAGAAGTAGTGCACAGCCAAAAACAACAGGCTGCACATGATGATTGACACCTGTGAATATGACGATAGGGATAGTCTCCTTGTTTTTCCGATATGCTGTCTCAAACCTAACAGCATCACCAAAATGGTAGTAAGCCATCCTAGCTTTAGCATCAGCCCAGAAGATATTGGCAGAGTGCTCATTCTTTTCATGCTGCACAGCATAGAAAAATGAAGGGTCCTCTTCCTGTCGCTTCTTAAGGTATTCAAATAGGCTTTGAGCATCCTCTGGCCCTAAATCATTATACCTCATCTCTCTAGGATGCTGAGAATCTTGGCCATTCAGAAGGAGATTACGTGTGTCCGCAAAATTATTTGCAATGACAAGTACCTCACCTTGTGACCGAACACAGTGAACTTTGCTTGCTGGTGCTGGGTTCAGCTCATGGGTATGCTCTAGGATGAGTTTGGAGACCGTCCAGGTATCTTTTCCCTTCCGAATTATCTCAAACAATGCATCGCAACCATCCCTCGAGGGGTCCAATGCACGTACTCTCTTGGTATCCTCTCCATTGTTCTCCCGCCCTGAATGGTATCGATGCCTAGAGCACACAAGCTTCAGCATCTTAAGTGACTCATCTTGCGACTTGCGGGACTGACGTACACGAGCTTCAAAACCCACACGGCTGGCATACGAGTAGTAGAATGTCTTGGCGGACTCAAGGGACTCGAATTCCATACCAATGTAAGGGTCAACCACAGTATCACTCTCGATGGCGATATACTGCACTCGACTGGGCAGCCCAACCTCATGATTGTGCTCCTTGACAAGCTTGGTAACAATCCACTTGCTATCACCTCTGCGGAGCACCTCGAGCATGGCATTGCAACCCTCCCTGATGGAGGCAGCGCGCTTCCTCGTCTTCTTCCCAGCCGCGACGACACGTTTCTCCTTACTGAACCCTTCCCTTGAGCACACAAATCTTAGCATGATAATGGACTCACTGCACTTAGACTTGCGTGACCGGGCAATGCGAACGGAGAACCCAACACGGCCAGCATAAGCAATGTAGAAGGTCTTGGCAGCCTCACCGGACTCAAACTCCATCCCCAGCCGAGGCTCCAGGCAGGCGTCGGACTCCACCGGGAAGAGGTCCCTACAGACGGACTGCGGCTGTGCCGCCGCCGCCGCCGCCGCCAGCGGTGGCTGAGCTTGGTGGTCGACGATCTGGACGCTGTGCAGCGGCATCTGGTCCACGTGGGGGCTGACACCGAGGGAAGCCCAGAAGTTGATGCTGTCATCCTCGAGGTCCGCCACCTGGGGCTCCATCATCCCGTGCCCCGCCGCCAGCTCCTCGACCTCCGTTACCCTCCCGCAATCTCCTTCCCCGTGTTATCTCCTACACTCCAACAGCAAACCAAAAACCATGGAAACTCCTCGCTGACGCCGGCCGCCACGCCCAATTCAAGAACCAATCCAACTCAGTGCGTGTTTGGTATGGCTCCCAGAGAGGCTCCGGCTCCGGCTCCTGGAGGAGCCATACCAAACACCACCGCCAAAAACAGCTTCGCCGGCGAAGCCGCTTGGGAAGCCGGAGCCCTTTTATACTGGGAAGGAGAAGCCACGAATCGAGGCTTCTCAGGGCTCCGTCTGACGATTGCGACAGCAAAGACGCGATTACCCTCCTCTATGCTCCTTGCTTGGCTCGTAGGCGACGCCGGCGTTGTCCTCCACCATGGAGCGAAGCCTTGGAGCAGCGGCAAAGGCGCTGTGCGGGCGAGCGGCGGCGTGTGCAAGGTGCTGTGGGAGACAGCGCGCGGCGGCGTGGGAGAGGGCAGCTCTGCGTGGGAGAGCGGCGGCGCAAGCGGCGGATGCACTGTAGATCGAGCGGCGGCGGCTGTAGGTGAGAGTTCTTTGAGACGAGCGTGCGGCTTATTGAAGGGACAAGATAGGGTTTTTTTAGGAGAAAAAAAGGGACAAGGTAGGTAGAGGGTGCGGGCCATTTTGGGCCTTGGCCCATACGGTGTCTGATTGTTTACTTTAAATATTGTTTACTAAGTTATCAAAAAAATATTGTTTACTTTAATCATGCACAATTGAAGAAAGGTTGTCAATAGCTACATTTTTGTTTCTCGTGTGCACAACCAAATTAAATAATAAGCAAGGGCACTATAGACATTTGATATTTTCATCAATTTAAAAAATACAGGAGTATCCGTTTTACCAAATATTTTTTTCAAAAGAGTTTCGGCTCCTTCAGAGAAGCCACTTCTTCAGAGGAGCCAGAGCCGGAGCTGTTTTTAGATGAGCCAGAGCCCTGCCAAACAGGCCCTCAGCTTCTAGCGGGCTCTGGCTTTGGCACTCCAACCCCTACCAAACTCCTGCGAAGAAGCAAGAAATCTGAAGCTTTGGTAACTCCGTGAATACAGAGGAGGAAGTAAAAGCAGGTGGCTCCAATTGCGGAAATGAGAACTAAAAGCAGGTGGCTCCAATTGCGGAAATAGGGAGCAAGAACCCTAGAGAATTGACTTGGTAAGACCTAGGATTCGACCGAAATGCAAGAAAAGATGCTCGAATTGGGGAGAGGAAAGACGGTACCTCTGGTTCCTTGATTGCCTGTTGGGCGCTACCTGCGGCGGCTACTGGTACGGACAGCGCCTCCTTTTGCGTTACTTTCACTTCATTCCCCCCCCCCCTTTATTCTTTCTTTTCTCCGCAATAAAACCGCTTCATCATGTTATTATTGCTGTGTGTAGTTTAACTCATTGAAGTGTTTTAGTTGTACTCCAAGAGTAGTGCTTAAATCTTTTGTTTTCTTCTCTTCGGTAAACTAGTGTTAGTCTTTCTCGGGTAGCCGAGAGTAGTTTAGATGTTATTCCACAAGTGTTAGGGAATAACAGCCACACCATGAGGCAGTGGATCATGTGGCTGTGTGTTTAGATTCGGCAACCGCGGTGCTCCTCCTTCGGAAAATGGCACGAATCACAAAGCAACCTATTAAGCTAATTAATTATTTTCTTTGGGTCACGGTTGGGCTCAACCTGTCCAACTCAGCCCTGAGTCCAGCCCAAAGCAAAATCAACCAAGAGACTAAAAGTAGTGTAATATGTTTTCTTCACAAGTATGGTTACGTTTTAAGGATAATGGGACTATTTCAAGAGAAATGCTTAATTCCTAACGAAAAGGATCAATGTCATCATGTTGCTACATGCTAGACACAAATGAATAGGTGTTTTCTACTATTTACATAATCTACTAGCAAAACTAGTAGAAAAAACGGATGGTCCCCTAGATGGTCCATTGTCTATAAATGGTCCTCTGGTTTTCTCTAGGGAACTCAAAATACAAGATATACTCCTCTTTTGAAATGCATATCAAACCAACGCATGTTGGTGACATTCTGAGGTCTCCTTAAGTAAATTTGTTGGGCTACACACAAGTAGTTACAAAGGGAATAGATTTATTCAAGTCACAAGAATATCAATACAAATGAGAATCAAGCATACCAAGAGAAGACACAAGGATTTGTTTCATCAAAGTTTGGATTCACCATCATTGTACGTCTCTATTGAGGAGCTTTCAAGTCAAGTGCTAAGGGCTAGTCAGCTTCTCTGATGGAGCTGAAATAGTTTTGAAAAATGTTTTAAAAAAAATAGCTCCAGTGAATTTTTTTGTAAAAAATTGTATCAAGCATGTGAGGGAGAAACCACGTTTTTTGTGAATTCGACTTCTCAGTATAAAAATGGCTCTGACTCCCCAAGACTACTTGCAAGGAGACATTTAGTAGACAGTTGTTTGACACGCCTCCATAGCAAAAACCGCAAGAAACCGGAGCCTAAGCTGCCCTAAGTTCATTACCCTCGACCAACAATAGCGCAGGCCAGCTAGTTATCTCCTTGCACGTGCAGGCACTAGTCCAGTCATTTATTTCTAAAGACTTTCAAAGAATACGATTTCCAATCTCAAGATGAACAATCCATTTGTAGTTGATATAAATCAACGATTTGCTTTACGGATTTCTCTTTTAGAAGAAAATAGAGCTTTGCCCTTTTCTACAGACATACTTGAAGCTTTTGCTTTTGGGTGGACAGGGTAGGTGGAGCAGAACTTGCCTTTAGAAAAGTTCTTTGATATCTAGCTAATCATGGTGTTAAGGATGAAATAAATGTGCAACTCTGATTGGTATCACGCTTCAATGGTTTACTCTATATATCTTAGCATCATTTGGTAGTAGTAACTCTCCCACAATTCTTATCCAATATATGTGCAAGCTTTAATCCAAACACACTAGCACATAGGTAGGGGGAGCTAACACTACCAAATTGGGTTTGTGAAACTTGTCCAAATCTTTTCATGTGGTCAAAATGCTTGGGAAAGCAACACAAAATCCAATCCAAGTTAATGGCATGCACTTGTGTATGTTATTAGCTTAGAATTTAAATTTAATTCTTATCTTTATAATGGTTGTCATCGATTACTGAAAAGGGGGAGATTTGAAAGCCCTATGTTTGGTTTGTCTAATTGATACAACAAGTGGACTAACCCTATACTCTAGTGTCGTGATTAAGATAGGTTGGTCCACATCTAAGGATTGAGCAAGGTGGCACTCAATGTGATGGAGATGGTGTAACACCTCTGGTGTTACGAGCTCGTTTAGCACCACCGCGATTTAGGCCTAAGAACAATTTTCGAAACAAGTTTCTTGGATTTTTTATTTAAAACGTATTTGATGTGATAAGTGAATTCTGTGAGACTTAGTTTTGTGGACTCAAATCAATGCCCAAGTTAAATCACTCAGTACGTAAAGATATTTAGGAATATCGGATGACAATTCTATCCAATAGATAGCGAACGGGTTGTTCTATTAGATTAAGCATGAAAAGCAACTTTTATAGATAAATAAAATCCATTAATAAATAGAACGATATATATATAGCTTTCGAATCTAATTTAAATTCGAACTTGTTGCAAATCTCCTTGTGCCTAAATGTTGCTAATTGTCAAAATTAGTAAACCGATAGCAATATCTATAGGTATATATAGATATACTCACGTGTTTATTTTGAGAAGCACGTAACAGACAAGCGGTAGCGCAGCAGCTCTGCAGGCTTCATTTACTTTTCCTGGCGCGGCGTACAGCGTACTCGTTGCATGGCAATTATTCACCGTCACGTCTCTCGTCGTGGCTCTGCATTGCTCTGCACCCCGGCGTGTCCATTTGCCTGCGCCCCTGTCCTTCTCTTCCTCGCTTGCGTCGCGTCCGATATTTTTATGTGAGCGCCAATCGCACCGAACATTCAACCAGCAGCAGGTCATTTTTCTTTTCCCCGCTCTCTCTCGCGCGCCTGTTTTTCAATGCCTCTTGTCTTGTCTCTGTTGTCTGCGCCACTGTCTTTCTATGTCTCACTGCCAGTTCCGTCGCGTCATCTCTGCAGCACCATGAATGCCTCTGCTGCTTTTGCCTACCTTGCTTGTCTATGCTGCCGCGGTCTTATCCTTGTCTGCCCTGCGTTCGTGTTCAAGTGAGACTGAGCCTCACGTTGCTTTTCCCCTTCCTCTCCTTTCCTGCTGTGCCGAGGAGGAGGCGCCCTAGCCCCAGGAGCGCCGTCGCCGGGCCGCCGTCCCTGCTTCTCCCTCCCTCCCTTTTTCCTCTGCCGCTGAGGCCTAGTTGCTACTGCCGCTTTTCGCCGCCGCGCGTGCCCTGCACTCCGGGGCGGCCGTGTTCTCGCTGCCTCCGCATGCCATAGCTCAACGGCGCCGCGTGCATCTCCACCTCCGTGCCGCGCTCCGAAGCGCCCCACTGCTGAGCCGTTTCACCCCCTGTCGTCCGTCGCGAGCCCGAGCCCACCACCACCGCAGTTGCCTCGCGTACCTCTGCACCCCGCCCGTGCCCACCTTGGCTGTCCGGTCAAGCGAGTCGCTGCCCTATCCGCTGGCCATGGACGCGCACGGGCTGGCCGGCTACCGTCGCCTGCTGCGCGAAACGCAGGGGCTAGGGCTAGGTATGGGTGAGGCCGACGTCGCCGGTGACCACCCCGCCGGAATCGATCTTGCCCCGATGCTCCTCTGCTCTACGGTCGCCATGGTACGTGGTCTCGACGCCTGGCACCGTATCCGGCCGTGCCGCGGTCGCCTTGGGGTCACGGAGGGACCCGCACTAGGAGCCGGTCATCCCGTTGTCGCCGTGGCGCCCTTCCCTGCCGGACCGGCCGTCGGTGAGGCCTTACGCGCGTTCCTCTCCTCTGCTCGTGAGAAGGTAGAAGGACCTTAATGCGAATAAAAACTAATATGGGGTCCTCATTGCAAAATACGTGACTCATGTTAATAGGGTTGAATAGTGTCTAGAATACCGCGGGTTAGTTTAAGGAAAGTACAGGGGCCGATTCGCATATGTGCCGCGCCACCTGCCTGCGCGTGGGTTGGCTTGCTAGACAGCTCTCACCGCACATTGGGCTACGGTCTAGGCCGTCGGTCGCGCGTCCGCTTGGGCCGGTCTGGTGCTGCACGCGTCTGGGCTGTCCGCGCCACTGCCCGCCCTAGGCCACGCGCGCCGCGCCCCTCCTAGGCCGGACTAAGCCGCCTGCGCTGGGCCGCGTGTGCACGCTGTGTTGGGCTGTCCGCGCCGTTATCACGGGCTGTTGGGCTGTTTTAGTTGCAGCCGGCCCTTTTTCATTATTGAGGTATTTTCTAATTTAATGCTGAAGCAAACTTATAAAATCAGTAGCAAATTGTGTAGTGGTCTAAAAATTATGAAACCAAGTTTGTTAAGTTTCTAAAATCATGATCTATCGATTAGCGTATTTGGTTCACCTAGTTTTAAAATGTTTCGAAGGTCGCTTTAATTATTTTAACATGCTTAATAGTGTTAAAATATGAACTTGTAGGAATTTCCGTGATAAATCGGTGAGTGTGGGCTCTGAAAATTTTACACTAAATTACTAATATTATTAGCTGCTCACTGTAATTTTGGTAGCTCCAGAATAATTAGTTTGCTAGATAGATGATGTTGTCCTATTTCGCGTAATGATTAAATCGATAGAATGAAATAAAGAAACAACTTGGGTTTATATAACTAAAATAATTGTTGAGAAATAACGTCTTATTCGACAATATGAATATGTAGCCTAAGTACGGTCGTCGTTAGAGCTATCTCGTTAGCTTCTGAGGCTTGATCGAATTTCTAAGTATTTCGGCTATCGTTGATTATTTACATCTATGCATTTGCATCAATGCATATCATATAGGTACGATGGTGGGTCAACGGATCAATTGAAGGATGATTGGGAATCCAAAGATGGTGTAATGGTATTCTCTCCAGGAGATGATGCAATGGGTTTTCTATTCAGTTGATGGTGGATGATCTGAAGATGCAGATACTAATTTTTAGTATATATCTTATCCAGGCAAGCCCCGGTGCATAACCCCTACTTTTCTGCAGTTTAAATTATATTATGAATTAAGTTTTAAGGAGTTGATTGAAACCCACTTGCATCTTTATCCTATGAGTCTTACTAGTATGATAGGATCGTGTAGATTGCTATGCTACAGGACTCCGGTAGAAGTCGAGTGATTGCCTGTCACTCGCGAGAGATAGGAAATATATTACTGTATTATTATCACTTGGAATATATAAAATGGTGGAAAGGAAAAATGGTGACCGAGTACGGATATGGTTTGGGTATTGGTGGATGTAAGAGGTTGTGTCATACGGCCAACGGGGCATAGCTTGGTTACACTGTTTTCCCTGTCCGTGTCGGTTAAGAACCGGCCGTTGCATAAGACTCTAGGTAAGTCACAGACTTATTATCCCGAACACATACTTGGGTATGAGCGCTTGGAAGACTTGTTACTCTCTTGTCATGGGTTCCGGCTCTTTCTGGACCGACTGTTAGGGTGGTTTTTGGGTTAGGAGGTCCTTGCACAGCACTGAGTCTGGGACTCAGGGGCGGGGGCTTGAAGTCCCAGTTTGGACGGGGACCTGGATCCCGTGACACGAGGATAGTGGGCTGGTCCTGCTTGTGCCTTGGGTACAAGCGGGACGTGTGTTTTCGGGGTACCCAGCTAGGGGGCATTGATTCGCAAATCGCCGGGCGATCCGGTACGGCTTGTCTACGGCCTAGCACCGTAATAAGAATTGGAAGATGAAAGATAGAAAAAAAGAAAATCTGATTGCTTACTACCTGCTTGAAAGTAGCACATATGCTTACATAGAACGGTTGGTTAATGAACTAATGCGGCTGTTATTAAAAATCAAATATAAGGACGCACGCTTAGTAATGCTTCCTGTAGACGCAATAAACCCACAAGCCAGATAGCCTTATATTTCCTTGGAGTCTTTTCTTTCCTCATGTCGGGTAAGTCTTGCTGAGTACAATTGAGTACTCAGGGTTTTATTTCCCCCTGTTGCAGGTAATAGGTGGCTACTAGAGCTGACCTTTGTGTGTAGATTCCTCCTGGTGAGCTCAGAGAGGATTTTCTTTCCGCTGCGATCATAGTTTTTATTTATCACTCTTACTAAATATTTTTATAAATGAAAGTTTTATAATCTGTTGTCCTAGCTTATTTATCAATGCTTCATCATGCCATGAAAAGATGTTTAATTCCGCTGTAACTCTGTTCACATATTTATATTCCGCTGTTCAATTAAATTATTCATAACTCTGATAATATGATTACATTCCGCTGTTATAATAATAAATATTATACTCTGATATTATATTAAAAATGATATAAGAAATGGTTAAGAATGATGTAAATTTTATTCTCTCATTTATGATCCTGATGTAAAAATATAGATTTTTGGGTTCTCCCTTGGGGTGTGCCCGACGGAACTGAGTAATTTAGTGCTCTCGCTTGGGTACTTAGTGTCTAATGAAAGACGAGTACTCCTGGGAGATATTAAATTAAGCGGTTCTACCACAGATGGCCACAAGTGATGATCAAGTGCTCACTCTTTGGAAAAAGAAGAAAGAGAAAAACAAAATCTTATGAGCTCAAGGTAAAGGTATAAAATAGGATGTTTGTTTTGCCGGTCAAGATGCAATAGAGTGTGTGATCGGATTTAGGATAGATAGTCATACTATTAAGAGGGAAAGCTCGAAGCTAAATACGGTTGTCTAAGTGCCACTATGTGAACTAACTCTTTGCATTTGTATTAGGACCTAGTGAGCTAACGAAGACCCTTTGAAAAATGTTAACTCGCCTGCACTAGTGTTTGAAACACTTTGGAGTTAGCACTTGAGAAAAGGGTTGAAGGGTTACGCTTAAAAGAGAAAGGGACAGGGGCATTGGATCCTGTGTCGAGAAGCGTCGGACCAACCTAAGGTTGGGTCAGACGGCTAACCCTAAGCAGCAGAGCAAGCGGTGTCGGACCGAATAGTAACAATGTTCATATCTCTCTTGCCCGGTTTGGTTTGCACACTACCTCACTTGTATTTACATTTCTGTACTTGTCTTGTGTGGTAGTTTCTTGTGTAGCCTAGTGGTAGTTAGAGCTAGATGTTCTTGTAACTAGTTGTGTTAGCCCTTGTTAGTAGTAGCTCTCTTGTTGCTAGTGTAGTTTGTTTGTTTAACTGAAATCAACCTAGAGATTATAGCAATTAGAATTATGTAGGAGGCTTGTTTGTGGTGAAGTAGAGCTAGAGCTTGTAGTTGCATTATCGTCTTATTGTGTACTAATCAACACTTGCGCTAGTGCCTTGTGAGTTTGTAGGAAAAATTTTATAAGCAATCCCCCCTTTAGCAATTTTGATCCTTTCTCACACGGCCGCCGATGCCGATGCAGCAGCACCCGCGGACGATCCAGCCCTCGACGCCGCACTCGCCACATTGCCGGCGCCGGTGTGTTCGAACGAGCCGTGCTGTTGCAACAAACGTGTGTCAGCACTCAGCAGAGAACATGGAGGGTGTTTGGATCGATTGATGGACAGACAGATTGGAGGTGAGGTGTGCACCTTCTTGATCTCGTCCCACATGTCCGCCGCCGAACCTCCTTGTCGGGAACGCCGTCTCCTTTCGACGAAGTAATGGAGCGCATGGTTTGCTAGGAACAAAGGAGAGTTGTGAGAGACGATGGGCTGGACTCGGGGCTGGTTTGGACGGATTGAGCCCAACCGTGACCCAGGCAATAAATCAATAAGGAAATAATTAATTATCTTAGTGGGCTGCTTTGGGATCTGTGACATTTTTAGAAAGAGTACAGGAGCAGTTGCCATCGAACACAAGAACACACGAAACAACTGTGTGTGATGAGCCATTAAATTTTTGCTAGAAAAGAGTAACGACACACCAACGCCCTGTTCGTTTGGGCTGGTTTGGCTTATAAGCCATGGCTGAAAGTACTGTTGGCTGGTTTGGTGTGAGAGAAAAATATTGTTCGTTGACTGATAAGCCATGACTTATAAGCCAAATACGACCAAGCGAACAGGCTGCAAATCAACGTTGTATCAAACATTTCAAGTTGCATATCCATATAGGGCATGCATTGAAAAGATCACCAAGTTAGGCTAAAATCTATAACTACTAGCAGATAACCCCGCACTTCGTGTGGGCAACAGAACACGCCGTGTCCAACAGAGAACAGACTTAGGTGCAGTGGTAAAGGTGGCATATATGTATCAGCCAACTATGATTCAATCAGTTTTGTACCATGTATAAACATATTTAAATAATGGCATATTTTATACAGCGAGAATAGGACTACGAAAGTAAGAAGGTTTGGTGCTTGGAAGGCAGCTGCTGATGGTGGGGAGATGTTGATGTTGCATATGTGCTGAACAAAAAGCGCAGAAATCTTCTTTCTTTCCACTTGAAGCAATTGATACCCATGTACAGATTGAAAAAGGTGGTTTAAAACTTGATATGGATTATGCAGCAGAAACAGTTATCTGGAAAAGAGCATATAGTGTATGCAATTGTTAGGTTAAACCTAAAATAGGAAGAGTTGTGTTAGGGAACAACAAATTGTAGGCAGATGTTCCTGAAGAAAATATTGTGCTATGGGAAAATTAATAATCTCTATAATACATTGATTCTAACAAACTAAATGTATGCGTTCAAGATCTCCTAGGAATGGAAGAAATATGGGAAGGCAGCATCCAACTAACCCGAACATTGATGGCTCTGAATGGAAGCTTTTCGTTTACGAGGGAGATGAGAACTCTCTTGTTCCTGCATGTCCTTGATTTGGTTTCAGATTTCTTTAAGGGGCACTGTGGCACAGACAGTGTAGTTGGCATGGCTGTACGAGGGATCAGCTATAATGGTCGAGCAACAATAACATGAAAAACTTTAGCTTTTTTAATAATAATAATAATAAAAGAAAGCATATTAGACACCATGAACAGAGGTGGCTCACAAAACTAAGGTCTAAGTAATTAAAGAAGTACAGGTAAATGCTCAGAAGGTAAATGCACAAGGAAAAAGGTTAAGGTACATTCGTTTTTCTTGGGCATAAAAATTAGCACTCGTAACCATAACAATTTAGAAGAACATTCGGGGTATATCATAATCATCACTGCCGTATGGCTGATCCAATAAAACCATTCTACCAACATTGTCCTATTCTATCCCCCGAAGGCAACATCCATCAGGCAAGTAAATAGTCGACAGGTAACCAAAGAAACTAATTAGCTGCTATCATTGATGTAGTGACCAATCTAGCTTGATGGAACAGTTAGACAAAAAAATGATTTCTTCCCCAACGGCAGTACAAACGAAATCTTGGAGAGGCAACAAAAAACTAATTAACTGAATGGCTAGTTTAGCACAATACAGAAATGTTGCAGCTTGACACGGACACTCATTTCACTGTCACCCAAAAAAAATCCAATATTTTGCAAAACTACCCAGTTGCCAAGCCTGGGAATATGTTCCACCAGAATGAGCATGATCATGAAAAGAAGATTAGTTAGAGGAAGAAGAAAACATTCATCACCTAGAAGCGCGCAGCCACATTGAAAAGCGACATGTTAAGTGAATCACAATATGAATTCCTCTAAAAAAAATATTGATATCATTACCCTTAAAATTTATAGATATAGTGGGAATTGTATAGCAAAAGCATTCCAATGGGATAACTTATAGAAGTAATAATAGGGTGAACTACACTTAATCTTTTGGAAAGAAAACACAAAATATTTCAGAGCATAATCTTATGTGTAGTAGTAAAGAAACCGACTTGAGAAAACAATCATACAATTATAGGGTCTCCACTATGTGTATGATTCGACACCAACAATACCTTGGCTCTTTCAGAGATCAGGTAACTCCTTGTTCAGCTCTTGCACTCTATGAGCATGCAGCGGCTCTGCAGATCACAAAATCCAAACACCAGTTAGAGAGTTTTGGAACCACTGCCATGACGATTTTTTCAACCAAACAATCAATATTCAATAGGTAGGGGCTGCCTGTAAGACAACACATAATCCAATAAATTCCTGAAACCCCAATGTAATTGAGGTGGGAGGTTAGCCACTCTCCTGAAGGTTAGAGAAACAACATAGCATGTAATATTCTATAAGAAATATGGAAATATAATCGTCTCATATAAAATTATCAAGTAGAGAGTTGACCTGTTACTATGTTATGGTCATGGCTGTCGAACATTTTTTGTTCCAATATGGACAGAGAAAAGAGAAGTCGATGTCCACATATATAAAAGGAAATGATCCCAGATCTTTGCACTGTACAGGCAAGAGCAAAATAACCTAGCAGATCAAAACACGGAGAGGAGCCCTGATTTTTTGTAAACTGAGATTCATCAATTCCTTTGCACAAACCATAGAAGAGGAAATATACAATTTGGGGTACCTTGTACACAAACCATCGATGGACGCCTGCTGATGGTGGGGAGATGCTGATCTTCCATATGTGTTGAACAAAAAGTGCAGAAAGGCACTCTCTTTCTGCTTGAAGCAACTGATACCTGTGTACAGATCAAAAAGGAGGCTTGAAACTTGATAGCAAAAGTAAAAGAGATCAACAAACACAACATTTTATCGACAAAAGTTTTTTTGTGCTAAAGCACTGTCATAGGCAAAAAGACAGATGCTGGTTTCCAAAAATAAACTGACGAACCCAAAAAAGAAATATAACATGCTTGTCAAGGTAACAGTAGTATGTACCCTTGGACAGACCCCAATCCAGAGTTATCAAATATTAATCATGGCATTAACCTGCAAACCACTGGTTTTGATTCAATGTCTCTTATTCATGCAATCGTTCTGTAAATGAGGCAGCAAGAACTATTGCAAAATCTGCAGAACATAGTTTTGGTTCAGTGCAGGGTAATGAAGTTGTGGATTGTACCCGAACCATCAATGATCTATTAAAGTGCAATCTGTTTTTTTTTTCCAAAAACAGAGGATGCATAGCAGTTGCATTTGTGGAATCTCTGAAAAGAGCTGGAACTAAATGATAAAGCATGGACGGAATAGGTATACATCCACAGTGTGAAACGACTGGAGGTGGGGACTTCTGCAAATTCAGACGCATTTATGGTCGATAATTTTTGGGGGAAAAAGTCGAAGCTAGTAGTACACGTAACACATTTGTAAATTCAGTAATCACATGAGATCGGAATACAAATAGGCAAATAGCATAGGTTAGGGTTTGGTTGATAACATGTGTGAAAAAATCGAAGCGGGTAATAGGCATAACACACTTCTAAAATCAGTAATCAGATGAGATCCGAATAGAAATAGGCAAATAGCATATGTTAGGGTTTGGCCACTCTGGTTTCACGCATCAGTAAGGGAATAGAAGGGGTAGGCATACCTGGTGGGGCGCCTGTCGCCAAAGAAGCAGGGCCGGCCCTGAGTTTTTGGGCTCGGGGCATGTTTGGCTCACGTCCGCGCACTGCGCCGCACCTTTCGTGCCACAGTTTTAGCGCACGTCTGGTTCGCGCCCATACTTGTGGTGTGACCATGGCTCCTTAGTTCAATATGCGTCTGATCTTGCTAAAAGTCCGGCGATGAAATCATACACACCGCACTTTTAGCGCGCCGCCCTCTTGTGGCTCGACGCGCGCGCAGCAGCAAAAGTAAAACAGACCTGAGTATATAAGAAATGTTCTCGATAAACACTTAATTTTATATGAAAACAATATTCATAAAAACAATCTATATTATTAAATTACCTTCAAGCTACTGCCAATGTTGTACCCTACCTTCAAGCGAGCACGAGCTAGTCAGCAAGGAATCAGCAAGCTTCAGTGCTACAGCGGTCAATTCCATCACCGGCCAGCGAAAGGACACACATATTTAATCTAATTAAATCACCGACATTGGGGTTTTGGGGCATACTGGACGACTGGATCACACTCATACGGAGCAGATGCAGAAGCTTGCGTCTCGCATCTCGGGTGATCGCGTCTCGCGTCGCCGCCCTCCCGTGATCCCATATTCGCGCGTCGCCGCCAGCCCGCTGCACGATTGCATCTCGCGTCGCCACCGCGCACGAGGACTCGAGGTTGAGGAGTCGCTATTCGCATGTCCGTGTGTGCCCGCGGACTTGTCGGCTTGGGATGGCTTCACGTGGACGCCAAATGCAGAACTGCTTAGGCCTCGCCCTTGGACAGCCCAGCTACTCTTCGCTGCTAGGCCAGTGGGCCTTGATAGTTTGACAGGTCCTATAGGCCCTGTTCATTTCTCTTATAATCCATACTTTTCAGCTCGTTTTTTCAGCCGAAACAGTGTTTTTCTCTCACAGCAAATCAGCCGGAACAGTGTTTCGACTTGTTTTTTCAGCGAAACTAACGGTGCCATAGTGCACATACTTGGGGTGGGGCCCCTTGGAATTAGGGGGCCTGGGGCGATGGCCCCGCTTGCCCGCCCCAGGGCCGGCCCTACAAAGAAGGCCCCGTCTAGAGGACCTGGGCACTCGGCTTACGGTGGTGCGCTGCTGCCCAGTAGTCATCATCACCGTGGGATGCGAAAAAGCAGGGCGAGCACATGTGGCGGTGGCGGAGACGTGGACAGGTACAGTGGGGGAGAAGGGATGGGGGCGGCGCTAGGATTCCGCGCAGGTAAACCCGACGACACTGCCATGGCACGGCGAAGCTGCCGCGTTGGTGCGCCGGTGGGAGTCGCGGGTGATGTCGGCGGAGGCGGCTCGGCGCTGCTGCGAGGCGACATCACAGCGGCCAGAGGGCGCAGGTGGGGCGGTGCTCCGTCGGGGTCACGTAGAGGCCAGGAGCGGTAGGTTTTCTCGGTGCCGTCGTCACTGTGCTTCCTTTTTTTTCTCGACCGAGCTATGATTGAGGCTGGCAGTGGCGTCTGCGGGGACCTAGACCACTGGAGCAGTGGATAGGGTGGGCGGGTGGGCCTGCTAGACGCGCGCGTGCCAGCCATCCGCGTGACGGGCTGCAGGATCCGACGGGCCATACACTGGCACTGTGGAATGAACAGGGAAATGTGAGGTAAGACAGACTGGCACTATTGATCTACAGTGCAGGTCACCAAGTTTAAAGATCTAGACAGTGACCGACATGGATCGTACGACCGCATCACGGGCAGGGCGACTCCACCGGCGGCACTACAGCGGCGGAGGCTTCTTACGTCGGCTTCTCCTGTGCAAACCCCCTCATGTCTCTCCTCTTGGGCTAATCAAAGGACTGCCCTGTGCGTAGTTGCCTGGCCTGGGTGGGACGAGACCTAGGGTTTGGGACTTGGAGAAGCCAATTTTGACGGCGATGGCAGAAGCTTCGAGGGCGAAGTTGAAGGATGGGAAGAAGAAGGCAAAGGTGCAGGGTAGCAACGGTGCAGTTATTTCTCTGACGGACTCCAAAGAGGGAGCCCGCTTAGCGCAATGAGTTGTCTCAGCTGGAACTGCCGTGGGTTGGGCAACGCTGCGACAGTGAAGGAGCTTCGCGAGATTGTGAAGAAAGTTGCCCCTACCATGCTCTACATAGTGGAAACACAAGTTCATCGAGCACGGGTGGAAGGTTTGAAAGGTACTCTAGGTTTCGACAATGCTTTCACCGTAAGTAGTTGAGAACGCGATGGTGGCCTTGGAATTTTTTGGAACAATAATATGGGTTGAATTGTTATCGTACTCTCAATATCACATTGATACTATCATTACAGAAAGTGGGGGTGAGCCGTTGCATTTGACGTGTGTCAATGGTAAGGCGCAGGTTTTAGAACGCCATAAGACATGGGAGATGTTGAAGTTCATGAAGGCTTCTTCTCATCTTCCATGGTTGTGTATTGGAGATTTTAATGAAGTTATTTTAGAGTCAGAACATGAAGGTACACAGGAAAGGAGCCGAAGCCAGATAGCTAGCTTTCGAGATGCGGTGGATGTCTGCGGCCTTGTCGACCTTGGTTTTGAAGGGCGTAGATGGACGTATGAGAAGAAAGTGGCTAGGGGCTCTTTCTGTCGCGCCAAGCTCGATAGGGCACTGGCTTGCGCAGAGTGAAGCGCCAAGTTTCCAACCGCTGTGGTCAGGCACCTGACGTCGGCGGCCTCGGATCATGGCCCCATCGAATTATGATGGGAAAGTAGACTGCTTAACTCAGGAGGAAGATGTCGCAAGCAATTCCGTTATGAGTTAATGTGGGAGAGACACAGGGAGTTCAGGGGTATGCTAGCCCAGGCTTGGAGTGACCAACCATGGGTGATGACCCTGGACAGGCTACAGAAGAAGCTTGAGGCTTTATCAGAGTGGTTGGGAGCGGCAATCCTTTGGCAGTGTCAACCATGAATTGAAGGGTCTTACGGTGTAGCTGGATCAGCTGCGATCGGACCCGGCAAGAACAAGCCTGTCCTATGAGGAGTTAAAGGTGGTCAACAGAATCATGGAGCTCAATTACAGGGAGGAAATTATGTGGATACAACAATCACGTATTGCCTGGCTCACCGAAGGGGACCGTAATACACGTTTCTTCCATCTGAGAGCGAATCAAAGGAGAAAGCGAAATAAAATATCTAGATTATTGAAGGGTGATGGGAGCTTTACGGAAGATGTGGATGAGATGGCTGATCTCACGACAGAATTTTATAGAAACCTATATACATCGAAAGGGACGCTGCAGATGGATCAACTACTAGATAAGGTACAGGTGAAGGTCACCGGGGCGATGAATGACCTGCTACTGAAGTCTTTTAGTAGCGACGAGGTGAAGACTGCTCTATTTCCGATGTTCCCAACAAAGGCACTAGAATCGGGTGGGTACCCAGCTCACTTTTTTCAGAGTCACTGGGATATCTGGGGAGAGGAGGTGTCTGCGGTGGTGCTAAGGGTGTTGAGAGGGGAGGATGACCCAGCCCTGATCAACAAGACGAGCATCATCCTAATTCTGAAGGTGGAAAAGCCGAAGGAGCTTGGACAATTTCGACCGATTAGTCTATGCAATGTTATTTACAAAATAGCCTCTAAAACAGTGGCTAATCGGCTCCACGCTATTTTGTCTAAAGTAATTTTCAGAGGACCAATCTGCTTTTGTACCTGGCTGCTTGATTATAGATAACATTATAACAGCTTATGAGTGCTTGTACTACATGAAGAAAAAGAGAGCCAAAGAAAACTGGTTTTGTGCTCTTAAGCTGGATACACTACTACACTCGCACCTTTCACAGCCACATCGTAACCCCCATCACAGCCGCATTTCAGCCTCGGCAGTAAGCTGTCGGCAGTGATGGTCATATCCCTCACCGTCGCTATCTGAGATCGTCTACGGTGTACACTCACACCGTCGTATTGTCTTATGATCCATCCGTGATAAGGTCCTTACTTCCGTCGCCTTGGAGCACGAACCGGCTGTGTGGGTATACACTAACACCGTCGTATTAGCTTATGATCTGTCCGTGATCAGGTCCTTGTTTCCATCACCTTGGAGCACCACCCGCCTGTGTTGGTGTACACTCACACCGCCGTGTTGTCTTATGATCCGTCCGTGATTAGGTCCTTTTTCCATCGCATTGTACCACGACTCGTCTGTGTGGAGGACATCTTCACCATCACTCTGATGTATTTCTTGTCTATTTGAATGGTATTACCACAGTGGCCTTGTAGTATGATCCAATCTTGATGAGGATGTACTAGGTGTCGGTTTACTAATCGAGATGGCGGTGATGTTTTTGTGATCCCGCCGCATCATAGGATGGAGCGGCGTTGTTGATGATGGCTTCACCATCGGGTAATGGTATAGTGTGACGGTGACAAGGCTTTCATCATAGTCACAGAGTTGTATGATGCGGTGGTATTGGCAACACAAGAACGGCGGTTCAATACAAAACCGAGGGCGTTACAGAATGGTACTGTATCCGGTATCGACAATAATTATTAAGATGGACCATAATAGCTACATGACACAGCATGCAGATATATTTGTCAAATCCATACAATACATTCACATACAAGAGTACTTTTGATAATAGACGATACGCTGATAGCAGTAGCTAGGATACAGAGATGCGGGATTTAAACTATTGTTGATAATTAAAAACCATACATGATAATTAACACACCGCGTGGTCTCCATGTATGGCCTCATCAAGGATAAATGTAGCCAAGCGTTCTTGAAGCGCTGATATGTCTCTGGTGGTTAGCTCCCTTGTATCCGACAGCAGCACAGACTACAAAGAAGGCAGCGTTGTAGTAATGTAACATGGAGTGCATTGTTCAATTTAATTAGTAGAGATTTTTGTGTTGGTATAATAAGAACCTGTTTGTGTTTCGTGGCATTGATGATCCCACTCGTGTAATGCATTACATAGAACGCACTAATATCTCTGCCACCAGGACGTTGCTTTGCGATCGTACCGACCTCCATTACTCTGAACCCATCATTCTAGGAAAGACCAAAGAATCGGCTCTTCTTTTTGTACATGTCGTAAGCCATGTCATCATCCAGCAGAAAGATCATTGTGATGAACAAAAAAAATGTTACACATATAAATGATGAGATCTATGAAACCATGTTGTAAAATGCATGGAATGAGAGCTGTACTTATTTATCATTTTTTGAAGGGTTTGATATGCTTCATTCCCCTCCTACTTGTATCATACACGAAGAGCTTGGAATGGAGCAGGTCTACAACAACAAGGCAAGTATGTTCGCTGCAATAAAGAAAATCAGATGCAGATTAGAGTCCCACCTAGTACACGTAATTACGAAAATGAATTACTCACTTACCCGTCATTGTATGGTAGGAGAATTAGTGATTTATCACCCTGGGCCAGAATGGAGTCGCACATAGCCTCCGTCATCGTTGTGAAGTCCACTATGCTGGAGTTAAAGGTCACCGGGTTGAAGAAGCCTATTGTAATGTTTTCGTCCTTGCATGTATTTGGCTCCATCCTACAGACAAAAAGTTAAATTTGACAGATACAATGATTCAATTAAATGTACACACATGGGGCAGAAGCTCACATACATGGTCCACAAGGACAAGATTTGGACATCCAGGGGAAAACATTGTAAAAGTTAAACAATTCCTTGAACTTCACCCATAGTACCTCGTCCTCTCCATGATAGAAATGTTTGTCCTGGTATCTTGCACCAATCTGGAACCCCTTTTGGTTTAAGTACCACTTATTCAGAGCTTGCATTTTTGTCGGCAATATGTGGACCCAATTCGGACGCACTAGAGATTCACCTAACTTAAACTACCACTGCTGGTTTTGTTTTGTGTCTATCTGCTCCGTCTTTGTTGTTTTCTTGAATTGGTTTTGTTTTGTGTGTGTCTGCTCCGTCTCTGTTGTTTTCTTGGAGGGACAATGCAAGTTCTTTTGATTGCTATCTGTGGCAGTTTCCTTGTCCAATGCACTAATCTTTCGAATCTTATGGGGTCGCTCCCCAGTTTCAGAAATTGGTGGCAGTGCAGGTGTAGGCCTTGGATTGGTAAGTTCGACATCTTCGTCGGAACTGCAATCCGACATTGTGGCAATAAGGACTATGTTACGCTTCTGCCACGGCACCAAGGACGCCATGTTGGCCACTAGCATTGACCTATCATTGTCCATGGTCATTTCCAACTCAATTGTGCCATACTTTTCTTTGGCCAATGTATTCGTGGATAACTCATCGCATAGCTTTCGGAGGCAATGGACGTCCATTTATCATATTCCCTGGATGAACCTGACTGGCAGCCACCTTGTGCCTAAATACGGTCTTGCATCGTTGTGACTCCACATAGAGCATGCAATATGTAGGTTCGCTGATATGATTCACATCGAAGGTGGAATCTGCATCTACTTGTGGAAGTTGTGTGCCTCAACAGCTGCTGCGTACCCGTTCTGAGCTGAAGTTTTCCTGAGAAACTAGTTTTGCTTCTTTGAGCTTTGGTATGTGGTGGTCAATGCCGCCTCCTTTTCTTTCCATTTGGCCTCGAACATAGTTGACAATTATTCACGCACATTCGCAAATTTTTTACGGCATTATTTCTCCCACGACTTACGTACATGGATTGGTCATTTTGAAGGCAATCTACCATGGAACCAGTCCTACACCTCGTGCTCGACCGGGATGCTCTTTCGTCCCTAGTGCCCGACTCGGGGATGTCATCCTCCTGTCAGAATGAAAGTACCATTTGGCACTTGAGCCTATAGTGCTTGTATCCTTTCAAAGAAGTTTCAGATTGCATCGTTTGGAAAACTTAGGGAGCCATCATCGTTGTAGGTCATCTTTCTTGCAAGAAGATACCTCAACGAGCGAGCATCCCAGCCTTCAATCTATGGTGTAACACCTTTTTGGAATAGCTCTTATAACTTCTTCTCCCACTCAAGAACTTTCTTCGTGTACCCGAGAGCCTGGTGTGGTGGGGTTATCATTTCTATGGGAGTTGAGGGTATTTACTTTGCTAATTCTACGAGCTTCCTCGAGTTCTTCCAATCGACAAAAGCTTCCCAATATGGTTCTTTGAGTAGGGTGCTCCTTTGTTTTGCCAATTTGGCTCCGTTCCCTTTAACACATGTTCTTTGTACAACTCATACTTGAAATACCTCCATTTTTTCCCATGCGATTGCAATGCCTGCTTTTCTTTACAATTTTACATGTCGATTGGGATGCAAGTTGAATTCAAACAATTTCACCATTTGATCCCAACATTTCTTCTTGATTTAGTCAAGAACACACCAATCCTCTTGACCTTTCCTCTTCTTAGGTGACACGAATTTGATTGGGACAAGTTTTCTCATAATTGCACCCTAGGTGATGTGGTACGACGCTATCACAAAGTGTCTAGTTCCTTGGGTTCTCAAATGTAATCGAAGTGGTTGATGACAAGTCGGTCAGCATGCAGCTTGTTGCCACATCGCTTGGTCCTGTGTTGAACTATTGTGTTTTGAACCTCGAGCGCACCCGAATTGGTCACGGTGATGAGCCGGATCTGCACCGGCTCGAGATGCGCTGAGAAGGAGCAAGATCTGAATCGAAGTCTCGAAATTTCAAGAGGGATTGCGCTCACTGGGAGGGAGGACAGCGAAGGAGGCCTCCTAAACAATCAAGGTCTCGCTTCATTTAGCGAAGTGAATCAAGAGGGCGGCAGCAGTACCGCTATTCAATGGGCAACGAGCGAGGGCAGCGTCACCGTCGAAAGCGCGTGCGACGAGGGAAAGACCCGGATCGGCCTGACCAACAAGGCGAAGCTCATGCGGTCGCACAAGACGCAGCCCCTTGACCAAAGACAAAGACCACGGCTCTGCTCCTCCCGGTGAACCGCTTGGGGCGGCAGACTGGACTCTTCTCGAGGAGGCGGTGGCGGTTGAGTCAAGCTCTCACACTGTGTGCTGCTGCAGCCAAGCTTTGGGACCGAATGTCCTATGGGCCCAACTGAAAATGTCGAGTTATTATGGTTGGGCTCGACCAAAAGTCATATGGGCCGGCCCACATAACCACAACGGCCTTTTTTAGCGATCATCATTTCTCTTCGAGTTTTTTTTACAAGACCCATAGCGATCATCATTTCTCTTCGAGTTTTTTTACAAGACCCACTTTAGACGCAGGGTGTGTTTGGGAGGGTTTGTCTACATTTTAGATAGCTCCTACAAAACGGCTCTGATTCCTCATTTTCCACTAAAAAAGGGTTTATTTTACTAAACGGTTTGGTGGGGCTTCTCTGTAAGAACCGGAGCCGAAAAGGAGCCCTACCAAACGGGACCATAGACTTTTATATACATGAACATACACTCAACTGTGTGAACACACGTATACTCTTGACCATACGATGATTTTTGTAGTTGGTGCATATTTGATATTGATGAAAACGGGAAATTCTGAGATGGCACTCCATCCCCATTCCCCTCTTCTACTATGAGAAAAATGGCTGTTTCGCCAAAGCTTTGCAAGAAAGATTTGGTCCATGTGACCATGTCTCCATCTCCGTGTAGGAAATAATCTCTACGGGGGAAAAATCTAGAATGGCTCCCCGTTCTTGTCCTTGTCCTGTAAGAAGAAAAAAAATCCCAGTTTGCGCCCAAAATTTGAGAGAAATATTTGGTCCATATGCCAATCTTTGCGTAGGGAGTAATCTCCATAGGAGATCTCTGTCTTGAATTAATACATCACAGGCATATAGATAAAAAACTTAAATTTATCTTAGACCCTCTTCGGTGGAACTTTTGTGGTGACTTTTTTTTATCAGCTTAATCAAAAGCCGTACCAAAGAAGCACATATGAGAAACAGCTTCTGAAGGCAAAACCAAAACAAAAATGGTAAAATAGAAGTCATTTTTGCTCAAAAGCTGAAGCCACCAAAGCGTGTTTTTTCCTAGCTTCATCTTTTTTAGAAAACCCAAACACTACCAAAGTGACCCTTAGAAACAAGCAAAAAAAATTAGTACAAGTGTATAATATAACTAATGAATTGTAGTGTCTAGTTATACAATAGTTGTGTCTATTTATCTACAAACAGTTTTTAATTGCATCATACTACTTTTCACTCAATGTCTCACATTCTCCTTCTTGTTTCTTCTTACATCCACTTGTTATCATCTGGATCTATCAGTGTATATATATAGGCTTATGTGCCTAGCTTGTTGCTTGTATAGGAGTCAAGTTCTTCTATCTATTTTTCCTTCTCTCATTTGTATGAGCAAAATACTGTGGGCCTATTCTGCTGCACCACTTCAGTAGTACTTTTCAACGAACCAACAGTGTTTTCTCTCACAGCATTTCAGCATAAGCATCATCATAAGCCAAATTTTAGTGAAAAGAATAGGGCCATTGATGAATTCAGCTATAAACTATTGCAATACATTGTCTAAGAAGTTGCCTATAGGGACATATCTATAGGAGTAATTTTTTTTGAGAGAAATCTATAGGAGTAAATAAATTGGACACTGGTAGTCTCACCAATTATTGGACACTCACGATTTTATTGTGCACTAGAACAATGCGCGGCAACACACTAGAACAATGCGCGGCGTTGTCGCGCTTGAAAAGTGCCCGCACATTGTTTCAAGGTTTCGTAGTTAGACCATATTTTAATTTAATGAAACGAAAATTGTAGGTTAACTAAAAGCTCAGTAGCAGTTGGGCTTTTGTTTCCGGCTGTTTCCTGTTTTTTCTGATTTTCTTTCTTTCTTTAATTTTTTTTTCATAAACTAAATATATATGTCTGTGCTTTGCACCGAGGTCATGATTATTTGAAGTGAACCTTAGTAATCGGACGCAAACGCGTAAGCTCTGAGGACTTCATATCGGACACAGATGCGTGGACCCAGTTTTTACATCGGAACCGGGTAGGACGCGGACATATTGAGCTCCGAGTGGAGGATTTCGTATTGGACGAGGACACATGAATAGGGATCGATATTTGGTATCACCAGATAGATGATGACGTTAGAGTCTTTTTAGGTGTAGAGAAGTTCATGTCTAGGTTTGCTGAGAAAGGATGAGTGACAGTAATAGCATGTTATATTCATCTACATACTTCTCTATAGTTTTCTAGAGTCCACTTAACAATTTTTAAGTAGCTGCAGGGCCGGTCGCGGAGTATGTATTTTTTATTTACTTACCCTACCGGTAGCTCTCTAGAGTTTTCTGTATCACGAGAGGTCCAAAAGGCACCGACTGCTGTTACCATCACTCGTGCCGATAGATTGTTATCTAACGTTCAGATTTGTCAGATTACATGGTGATGATGCGGTGAAATTCTTCTTCATTAAAGATTTGTGCTACTACAGCGGTCGATGGGGCTTTCTTCAATTTCACCACTTCAGGCGGTGGAGCCCAACTTCCACATTAGCGGCGCACCTCCACTACGCGCATATTGACGTCACGGCATGACAGGTGGGCACCACACATGGGCCCACAGCCCATTCACATGCGCGGCGAAAAGAAGATATGGGGCTGGTTTGTTTAGACTTGTTTGGTTTTAACTGAAAATATTATTAGCTAATTTAATATATAAGAAAATACTATTTATTAGTTAAAAGAGTACAGTTTATAAGCCAAGCATGCGACGAGCGGCACTTCCATAGTACCATTGTCGTTGCCGAGCCAGGCAAAGGGCATACACTGTCAGTGGGGCCCCAAAACGGAACACCCCAGTACTCCACGTCATCGCCGCACGCGCCACTCCACGCGTTCCCACGCTGCAACTCCGGGCCCACCTGTCATTATCACGTCACGCCACCCAGCATTGAGTTCCCACCCACCTCTCCATCCCCAAAACCAAACCCGAGGCTGCGCTGCGCAGCGCAGCATCCACAAACACCAAAACCCCTCGCCGCCGGCGGCGCTCCGATTCCGCCGGCGATGTCGCTGTCGCCGCCCTCGGCGGCAGCAGCGCGCGGCGTCGACGCGCCCGGCGTCGTACGACGAGTCCCTCCTCGACGCCGAGCTGCAGGCGTTACTCGGCGACGCCGCCTCGCGCCGCGTGCGGCGGTTGCGCCGGCTGTCGGCGGAGGAGCGGCAGCGGGAGACGGAGACGGAGGCGCTCATCGCGCTGTCCCTGGGGTTCCCCATCGACGAGCTGCTCCCGGAGGAGCGGCCGCTCCTCCCGGCCCACATCGCCGACGCGCCCAACGACTACATCGTCGTCCGCAACCACATCCTCGCGTCCTGGCGCGCCGACCCGGGCGCGCCGCTGCCGCTCGCGCGCGTCCTCGAGACCGTCGCCGCCTCCTACGACCGCCTCGTCGCCGCCGCACACGGGTTCCTCGCCCGCGAGGGCCACATCAACTTCGGCGTCTCCGCCGCCTTCCCCGCCGCGCCGCCCCCGGACGCCGCCACCCAGGGCGCCGCGGCCATCCTCGTCGTCGGCGCGGGGCTCGCCGGTCTCGCCGCCGCGCGCCAGCTCCTCCGCTTCGGTCTCCGGGTGCTCGTCCTCGAGGGCCGCGCGCGCCCCGGCGGCCGCGTCTACACGGCCCGGCTAGGTGAGGACAACGCCGCTGTCGAGCTCGGCGGCAGCGTTATCACCGGTATCCACGCCAACCCGCTCGGCGTGCTCGCGCGGCAGCTTGGTCTTCCGCTGCATAAGGTGAGGGACCGCTGCCCGCTCTACTATCCCGATGGCCGGACCGTGGAGACTAGGCTGGATAGGAGTATCGATCTGGTGTTCAACACGCTTCTCGATCACGCCACCAGACTCCGGGAGTGTCTTAATGAGGCTGCAGAGAGAATCTCGCTGGGAGAAGCTATAGAGAAGCTCAGGAGGCTCTACCATGTGGCCAGGACCGATGACGAGAGGATGGTTTTGGATTGGCATTTTGCAAATCTGGAATTCTCCAATGCCGGTTGCCTATCGGAGCTTTCACTCGCGCACTGGGACCAGGACGATCCTTATGAGATGGGAGGAGACCATTGTTTCTTAGCTGGAGGGAATTATCGCCTCATACATGCATTGTCTGATGGGGTGCCGGTACTCTATGAGAAGAAGGTGTCGCGGATTGAACATGGAGGGGATGGGGTTAGTGTCACAGTGGAAGAAGGTCAGATTTTCCAGGCTGATATGGTGCTCTGCACCGTGCCCCTTGGGGTTCTCAAGAGTGGGAGCGTCGTATTTGACCCAGAGTTGCCTGAGGAGAAGCTTGGGGCAATAAAGAGGTTGGGGTTTGGGTTGTTGAACAAGGTTGCCATGGTGTTCCCCCATGTGTTTTGGGATGAGGATATTGACACATTTGGGTGTTTGAATAAGGAGAGCAGCAAGCGTGGGGAGTTCTTTCTCTTCTACAGCTACCACACTGTCTCTGGTGGAGCGGTTCTTATTGCACTTGTGGCAGGAGAGGCTGCTTTGGAGTTTGAAAAGGTTGATCCTGTTGTTTCACTTCATCGAGTACTTGGCATTCTAAAAGGTAAAATCTAGAACCAATAGTCATGTGTATTTTGGTTAGTTTAATCGCATTTTAAAATTTAATAGGGACTCCAAGAATTACAAAAATGGAAACAAATTGCTTTCCAATACACTAACTAAATGCTATCTGCCTGCTTTGCTTGGTGCATTACTAGTAAAAGTGCATTGGGATTTATAAGACGAGTGCATACTTTGTATTAGTGTGGATAACGTAATGATTAATATTAAGTGGAAGTGACTAAACAATGTATCTTATAATGTCATATGCTCACTGGATGGCTGAACAGAGTATGTCATATGCTCACTGGATGGCTGAACAGAGTATACTTGTCTCTCACTCCATAATTAATTGAAGCACCATTTGCTGGTTTATGGTTAGGTTTAAATGATGCTACTCCATATATATTTAGAATTACGGAATTGTTCACACCATAAACTATACAGTACACAGTCCATAGTTATTATTGTGGCACTTCAGCTGATTTAAGTTGAGATTCCTTATGAATGAATTAGTTTTTGTGTTTACTGAACCATTTATCCCTATTAATTTGGCATATTTTAACATTTCCTAGACAGGCCCTAATGGATAATGATCATAATGCCAGTTTAGATGAATGGACTAGCATTTGATGCATTTGTATTACACTGTAAACTTCTGCTTATGATTACGCATATACAACAGAGCTATTACAACAACAACAACAACAACAACAAAGCCTTTAAGTCCCAAACAAGTTGGGGTAGGCTAGAGTTGAAACCCAGCAGAAGCAATTAAGGTTCAGGCACGTGAATAGCTGTCTTCCAAGCACTCCTATCTAAGGCTAAGTCTTTGGGTATATTCCATCATTTCAAGTCTCCTTTTATTACCTCTACCCAAGTCAACTTCGGTCTTCCTCTGCCTCTCTTCACGTTACTATCTTGGCTTAGGATTCCACTATGCACCGGTGCCTTTGGAGGTCTCCGTTGGACATGTCCAAACCATCTCAACCGGTGTTGGACAAGTTTTTCTTCAATTGGTGCTACCTCTAATCTATCACGTATATCATCGTTCCGAACTTGATCCCATCTTGTATGACCGCAAATCCAACGCAACATACACATTTTCGCGACACTTATCTGTTGAACATGTCGTCTTTTCGTAGGCCAACACTCTGCACCATACAATATAGCAGGTTTAATCGTCGTCCTATAAAACTTGCCTTTTAGCTTCTGTGGTACCCTTTTGTCACATAGGACACTAGATGCTTGCCGCCACTTCATCCACCCTGCTTTGATTCTATGGCCACTTCATCCACCCTGCTTTGATTTTATGGCTAACATCTTCATCAATATCCCCATCTCTCTGTAGCATTGATCCTAAATATCGAAAGATATCCTTCCTAGGCACTACTTGACCTTCCAAACTAATATCTTCCTCCTCCCGAATAGTAGTGCCGAAGTCACATCTCATATACTCAGTTTTAGTTCTACTGAGTCTAAAACCTTTGGACTCCAAAGTCTCCCGCCATAACTCCAGTTTCTGATTCACTTCTGTCCGGCTTTCATCAACTAGCACTACATCGTCCGCGAAAAGCATACACCAAGGGATGTCCCCTTGTATGTCCCTTGTGACCTCATCCATCACTAAGGCAAACAAATAAGGGCTCAAAGCTGACCCTTGATGTAGTCCTATCCTAATTGGGAAGTCATCCGTGTCTCCATCACTTGTTCGAACTCTAGTCACAACATTGTTGTACATATCCTTAATGAGCCCGACGTACTTCGTTGGGACTTTATGTTTGTCCAAAGCCCACCATATAACATTCCTTGGTATTTTATCATAAGCCTTCTCCAAGTCAATAAAAACCATGTGTAGGTCCTTCTTCATCTCCCTATACCGCTCCATAACTTGTCTTATTAAGAAAATGGCTTCGATGGTTGACCTTCCGGGCATGAAACCAAATTGGTTTATAGAGACCCGCGTTATTGCTCTCAAGCGATGCTCGATAACTCTCTCCCATAGCTTCATAGTATGGCTCATCAACTTAATTCTCCGGTAATTATTACAACTTTGAATATCACATTTATTCTTATAGATCGGTACCAATATACTACTCCTCCACTCATTAGACATCTTGTTCGATCGAAAATATGATTGAACAGCTTGGTTAGCCATACTATAGCTATGTCCCCGAGGTATCTCCACACCTCGATTGGGATACCATCCGGTCCTATCGCCTTATCTCCTTTCATTCTTTTCAACGCCTCTCTGACCTCAGATTCTTGGATTCTCCTCACAAAGTGCCTCTTGGTGTCATCAAAAGAGTCATCCAACTGAAAGGTTGTGTCCGTATTCTCACCATTGAACAATTTGTCAAAATACTCTTGCCATCGATGTCGGATCTCATCCTCCTTCACCAAGAGATGCTCCATTTCATCCTTAATGCACTTAACTTGGTTGAAGTCCCTTGTCTTTCTCTCACGAACCTTAGCCATCCTATAAATGTCATTCTCTCCTTCCTTCGTACTCAAACGTTGGTAAAGATCCTCGTACGTTGTACCCTTTGCCACACTTACAGCTCGCTTTGCAGTCTTTTTTGCTACCTTGTAGTTCTCTATGTTGTCCACACTCCTGTCATGGTACAAGCGTCTATAGCACTCTTTCTTCTCCTTAATAGCCCTTTGGACTTCCTCGTTCCACCACCAAGTATCTTTAGCCTCGCCTCCACTTCCTTTGGTTACTCCACACACCTCTAAGGCCACCTTCCGAATGTTGGTTGCCATCTTCTCTCACATGTTGTTTATGTCATCTTCCTTCCAAGAGCCCTCTTTGATAACCCTTTCCCTTAATACCTCTGACGTCTCTCCTTTCAGTTTCCACCACTTTGTTCTTTCAATCTTAGCTTGTTTATCCCTATGGGCAGGCACCTGAAAACGAAAGTGTGCCACCAAAAGCTTATGTTGAGCAACAACACACTCCCCTGGTATCACCTTGCAACCCAAGCATGCTCGTTTGTCCTAGTACAAAGAAAAATAGGCTCAGCGGAGTTTTGAGTTTTGACTATGGGATTGGCAGAGCAAACTCATCAATGATCTGCTGAGCATGTGCATGTATTTTTTGGGTCAACCACTCTTTATGGTTTGGAAGCAACAAGACTAGCTTAAAGTATTAGTAACCTACAAACTAATCTACATACCTCCCTTAACAAACTTGTGAAATACCACTAGTATTAAGGTCCTTGTTATGCATATGAATTGTTATTTACCCTTTTAGTTATGTACTTGTATAATATAAAATGTGTATTACAAATGACTGCTTTGATAAAATGCTAGAGAGAAAAAGGGAGATAAATTATTCTATAAGTGCCGTTCAGGACTTAATTGCATACCTTTATAGATGAGACACATGGGGAGGTCGAACATAGATAATTCTTTTGGAGTGTGAGTTTAAACTTGAGCAGAGAAAAGTGTGAAAACGAATGGAAGATAGCATTATTGTATATTACTTTGAATAATGTTTGATGGATGATTCGATTATAAAGATCACAAAAGGAATGTATCAACAAGATGATTGCATTGTACATCTCGTTTGTAAGTCCAAGAACATAAAGTTCAAGAATAAGCACATATGTATTATTTATGGTATTTTCTTTCACTAATCATTATGGTAAACAATGAACTAACATATTACTCCTGTTATGTTTAGGTATCTATGGCCCAAAAGGTGTTAGTGTTCCTGATCCCGTGCAATCAGTTTGCACGAGATGGGGTAGTGATCCTTTTTGCTCAGGTTCATACTCACATATCAGAGTTGGGTCTTCTGGTGCTGACTACGACATTCTTGCTGAGAGTGTGAATGACCGACTCTTCTTCGCTGGAGAAGCTACGAATCGCGCATACCCTGCAACCATGCATGGGGCCTTATTGAGCGGGTTAAGAGAAGCTTCCAAAATTCGCCGTGCCTCAGAGAGCTTATTGAATTCTGACCAGAAGAAGAATTCATTGCCTAAAAGCCTCAAGCCACCCAGTGGTGCCCTTTTAGATCTGTTCTTGGAGCCAGACCTAGCATTCGGGAGATTCTCATTCATGTTCTCCTCACTGACACCCGATGATCCAGAGGCTCCAGGGTTACTTCGGATTTCACTGGACAAGCGTTTTCTTCTGCAGCCCAATAATCCGGAGTTAAATGGGGATAAAAAGGATTACGGCCCTGCATCCGGGGCCTTCCATTTGTATGCCACTGTCTCTCGAGAGCAGGCAGATCGGCTACAGAAGTCAAGCGAAGATGATAAAACTAGGTTACGAGTGTTATGCAAGGATCTTAGTGTAAAGCTAATGGGTTATGATAATACATGTGATGTAGGTAGTGATCTGATTTCGAGCATCTTGAGTGCACGGAAAGCCAGGAAACTGCTGCAGCACCCAAAGAGCTCCAAGATCCCGCGTTGATGTGTACCAGTTCCTGTTTTCTTTTGTAGACAGTTCCTGTTTTCTTTTGTAGAACAGAATGCATTCTTTTGTTATGTCCAAAGGACCGGCTGGTGGAGCTCAGACTTTGCTATGACGTGTACAGACTACAAACTGTGACGCTTTGGCAGGAACTGAGATCCTCTATGTTCTTCTCTTGTAAAAATTGCCGGTCATGTGACTTCAGACTTTAGTTGATTATTAGATACTGTTATGTGGATTAACTGCAGGTACCAATAGTTGGAAATTGGAATATGAATCAGACTGTAGACTTAGGTCCTATTTGGATCCACTACACTATTAGTTAGCTAGCAAATAACTATATATAAGTTAGCTAATTATTAACAGTTGCGTTTGGATCCACCTACTAATATACTAATAGGTGGTTAGTCGCCAAGTAGCACCTATTAGCAGTCTCAAACTTATTAATGGAACTAATAGTTAGTTGATCTATTAGAAGATTTGTTTGGATCTACTGGTACTAATTTTAGATGCTAACTTTTTTTTTTTTTACAAGAAGCTGCTAACTGTTAGCATCAGTGGATTCGAATATGCCCTTACTCATCCTGCAGTTTCCTACTTCCATTTGAGCGCACCTCTACATTTGCAATGAGAGGATTTGATATCCAGGGTACAGTTGTTGCCAACTCTTATGTATATTATTCGCCAAAATCTTATTGGAGTCCAGTCTTGTAATTGAAAGGAACCCAAACAAAAATACTTGAGTTTTTGTTTTATTTTTAGTACTCACGAGAGCGTCTATACAACACACAAGTAGCTGCTATGAATGAGATGCTTTAGAACTAATTTTTACTCCATTAACTATACAACCATTAAAAACGAAAAGTTTAACTTAAAAAGGTCACATAACTCATGCGTAAACTAGTCGTGATTCCAGCATAAATTACAAAACACTTGAAATTTCTTTTGGCACAAATCTAAAGCACTGCTCCCTCCAACCTAGCATATACTTCTTTCATTCCAAATTATAAGTCGCTTTGACTTACATAGAGCTTGCTATGTATCTAGACATATGTTATATCTAGATGCATAATAAAATAGATGCATAAAAAAAATCAATGTGACTTATAATTTGGAAGGGGTAGGAGATTTTTTAGTTGTCCTAAGTAAATCATCTTCAGATGTCGAAGTACTCTAAAACACTAAGTGGGGCTTAGTTTCCCCCAAAATTTTAATGAATTAGTCTATAACAAGAAAACTGGGATTTGATTACTCTCAGGGTATACACCCTCTAGAACGGGCTTTGCTGGAATAACTGCTTCTTGAAACAAGGACAATACACTGGAATGGATTTTTGGGAACTTTATAAAGCATGGAACGATTCACGAAATCCCAAATTTCTTGTCTAGAGCATATTTAGGTCCTCACTAGAAACAAAACAACAGTGTCGGTTACATACGTGGGAATGATTCTTCCGAACATATTGGTTGAGCGCAGCCAGTTTCTTATTGGATTGATGGATAAAAAACTTGGTCCACTAGGAAAGTGTTCAAATAATCAATGGAAGAAGTAATGATATATTGACTAAATGTGCGAGATACTTTTATAAATAATCTACGAGTTGGTGAGGGAGGTATGATTGTGAATCCTAATCATTTAGATTGAGTCATTATGAACTCAAATCTGGATATTTTTTCTTCTTTATTATAATATAGAAAACGATCTAGTTTCTCTTGCAACACGGTTTATAGGAACACGTGACGTGGAAGCAGCTCCCACAGGTAGGAGAGCTACATAACTGGGTACTCTCTCCGTCCCTAAATGATTGTCGTTTTCGCTTCCTGAGAAACAACTTTGACTATATATATATATATATATATATATATATATATTAATATTTACAGTACAAAATTAATATAATTAGATAGATTGTTGAATTTATTTTCATAATAAATTTATTTGGAGATACAAATATTGCACATATTTTCTAGAGATCTAGTCAAACTTACGGCATGAAAACCAAAAAAAATATTTATTTAGAGACGGAGGGAATATGTCCAGGAACAAGTCAACCGTGGCTCTGCTCCAACTGGGACAAAAGTCAGATGGTTTACGTCAGCAAGTGATGAACCACAGTTCATTAATAGATACTCTCTGGTCCCAAAATAGATGATGTTATAGTATTCGTACCGGTCAAACATTTTCAAGTTTGACTATATTTGTAGAAAATATTATCAATATTTGTATCCTCAAATAAGTTTATTATAAAAATAGATTCCACGATCTATCTAATTATGTGATATAAATATTAATAAAATTTTATATATATTTAGTTAAAGTTAAAAATATTTGAGAGAGTAGCCTACTGCCAGCATGGACTTGCTCACTGCATGGTCAGCCAGCCAGCATGCTGCTGCTAATTCTGGATGGCCGGCAGCAAATACTGTACAAAATAATGGTTGCTTATTCCTGCGTCGACAAGCATACAGCCCCATAACTCCATAAGGCTGAGTGTATAGGCCCGTCGTTCAGAAGTGCTAGAGCCAAAGAGCCGAAGCCAATAACCATATAATTAATCTATGTTTAATATTCTAAATTGATGGTTAAACATGCACAATACGATAGGGACTAAAATTTAGTCCGCGAAACTAAACACCCTACATAATCTTTTCCTATTGCTGTCCTTGACGCTCTTCCTTAATGCTGCCCTCAATAAGAAGCCCTTCCTTAATGCTTGCCCAGTAGCAGGAGGTCTTCCTGACCGACTGTTTCACCGCGCACCACCTCCTCTGTAATCCGTTCCAAATTTTCACGTGCAAAATAATTAGATGGACTTTTTATTATAAAAAATATGACGTTTTTAATTTTAAACTTCATGTTATTTATTATGACCATATATATATATATTTCTCCTTGCTAGTATTATGGCCTTATTTATGTTATTTATTAGGCTCAACAGTTGAATAACCACAAAAAAAAAAAAACAGAGCATCGGACTAGTTGAGAACAGCCACAACCGGCTCCATATTCACATCTAACCCGTATAACCATACAAAGTTAAATCTGTCCTCGAGGACATAGGTAGCTGTTGAGTGTACGCGAGGATGGATGGACCATAATATTATTTTATAGTACATCTATTCTTAGGTCTTCCGCAGTGTTGAGCTAAAGTGATGTCTGAAACTGAAAAAGAGAGTTGAGGCATCACTCGAACCACTGCAGATACCGATGCCTATGCTAAGAAAACTAGAAGCGATGCATCTACTTGCGCCGGTACTATCTTGTTTAAAAAATGTTTTCTGCATAGCATGTTCCAGCTACCACTCAGCAAGGACGAGAGAAACATGCAACAACTCTACTGTTTTAACATAAATCAGGTGAGCCTCTAGCGATGCCACAGTGCCCACACGCTGCGGCATTTGATGAGTCAAGTTAAAAACTTCTCTATGGGTTCCAAATATTTTTAGGCACCACTCCACGTCGTGGAGGGCCTTATGCACATCTAACAACTGTAGCGATAGGAGAACCTGGGGAAAATATATGCTCCTCTGAGGGGGGAAAATGCACCTACCATCAGAGATAAAGTTGTCCAATATCCATACATCGGGCTAGTTGGAAACATTCATAATAACGGGAGAAGAAATTAATCTGGCCGTTGGTTTATGATCTGATGGAGCAAAATTTGTGCGTTCGCAAAGCTCAGAACTTGTTCGTGCAACAAACGGTTGTTAGCCTAGTCACCACCAAGCCGCCAAAATACAGGAATGCCACGTAGACAAACTTCTTTATACTATCATTATTTATAATGCGACGACTCTTACGAGCATTACACACAAGTGCTAGAGCTGATACAAACAACCATGCAAGACGCCCTAATCTTCCTCCTCTTGCTCCCCTTGACGCTCTTCATCCTCATCTTCAGCCGGCACCGGCATGCGTTGGCGCGCGAGGCAGCCTACACGCGGCTCGCCGCAGTCAAGTCGGCCGTCCTCAGGAAGCTCCCCACACTCGGCCGGCACCCGGAGGTCTTCGTCACCGACCGCTTCACAGCGCACCGCCTCCTGGTCAGCGGCGCGGCTGCCGGAGGCGCGTTCTCGGACCGCCCGCCTTCCATCGTGCCCAGCGCCGTGCTCTCGCGCCGCCGGCACTACAACATCAACTCGGCGCCGTACGGCCCGCTCTGGCGCGCGATCAGACGCAACCTCACCTCCGAAATCTTCCACCCGTCGCGCCTCCGGCAGTACAGCCCCGCGCGCCGCCACGCCCTCCGCGGTCTCATCGAGGACCTCGACCGCCAGTGCGCGTCTGGCGGCGTGGTGCTCGCGGCGGGGAGCCTGCGCGCGGCCATGTTCGGCCTGCTGGCCACCCTGTGCTTCGGTGCGGGCGTCAACGCGGGCCTCGTGCGGCCAATGGCCGACGCCCAGGACGACCTCGTCCAGTGCTTCCTCGGACTGCGCGTCTTCGCCACGCTCCCCGCGGTCACCGGACTCATCTACCGGGACAGGTGGAGGAAGCTGCTCCAGCTACGGCAGCAGCAGGAGGAGACGTACCTTCCACTCATCGACGCCCACCGCCGCGACGGCCGGCCCAACAACCGCCATGGCGAGCCCCCGGCGTACGTGGACCTCCGCGTGCCGGACGAGCACGCCGCCGCCGCCTCAGGCAGCGACAAACGTCGTAAGCGGCAGCGGCAGCGCAGGCTCACTGATGGTGAGCTCGTGGGTCTGTGCTCCGAGTTTCTTGGCGCCGGCACGGAGCCCGCTGCCGCGGCGCTGCAGTGGATCATGGCGAACCTGGTGAAGCGTCCCGACGTGCAGCGCGCACTCCGGAAGGAGATCGACGCCGCCGTGGGTGCCGATGCCGAGGAGGTCGGCGAGGAGGTACTTGGAAGGCTGGAGTACCTCAACGCCGTCATCATGGAAGGGCTCCGGCTGCACCCCACCGTGCCCATGGTGCTTAGGAAGGTGAGATTTATTATTATTAATAAATCAATCCAAAGTTTTTAGAGAATCAAATGTCATTGCTCTCAATCATCACGCATGCAAGCTTATAAGCTTTGTGTTATATGATTAATTAACAAGGTGATGGCCGAGGACCATGTCGTGCTGGACGGCCGGCGTCTCCCTGCCGGCACGGCGGTGCACTTTCCGCTGGCGCGGCTGGCACGTGACAAGACGGCGTGGACCGACCCACGTGAGTTCCGGCCGGAGAGGTTCCTGGCCGGCGGCGAGGGCGCGGGCGTCAGCCTGGTGGCGGCCGCGGGCAGCGCTGGGGAGATCAGGATGATGCCGTTCGGTGCCGGCCGGAGGATGTGTCCCGGCATGGGCGTCGCCGTGCTCCATCTTGGCTACTTCGTGGCCAATCTTGTGAGGGAGTTCGAGTGGGCAGAGGCGGAGGGCGAGCTCGCTGTTGACCTAAGGCCACGCGCCCACGCCTCGGGTTCTTCACAGTCATGAAGCGGCCTCTGCGTGCGCGCCTCACGCGGCTGAAAGACGTCAGCTGGATACACCGCTAATGCCTTGCTTGGACGTTGCCAAATTCATCTCAATCCACATGTGTTGGGTGGAATTTAGTTAAAGTTCTACTCCAATCCACCTCAACCCATGTGGACTGATGCGAATCCAACTACATCCAAATAAGCCCTTAAAAAAGGGAATTCTATTCAACCGGCAAAATAGTTATACTCCGGTTTATATTTAGAAGTTGTCTACGACCTCACAATTGAATATTTTAAACTGGTTTCGACTTTTGACTTTCACTCTTTATTTCCGGTCCTTGGATGCTGATGGAATGGTCAGTCTCTACCTCCTTTGGTCTCCTTCCACCTCTAATCATCCATGGTGTCTCCTACGAAACACCCCCACCCTGTCTGCCTACCACGTCTCTGGTGGCTCCTCACCGCCGGATCCACCTCCACCCCACCCCCAAGCTAACCTGGTTGAAACGTCACCATGACTATGCCCAACCACCTTCCCCCTACCACTCGGCCGGTGGTACCGCCATGTCCTCGTCTCCCGCCATGCCTACCACCACCGCTGGTCCAGCTTTCCTCCCCCTAAATTTTCTTCTAAGCCTGCCGTAGTTGGAGAAGGAAGGCCACCCAACCGTAAAACTTAATCAAGCTAATCGAACGACAAGACATTCAATTGTGCGCTGATCAATGCCTAAAAATCCGAGCATTGGATTACTCCAAAACGCTTGAGGGTCAGATGGCATTCTCGTATATTTATGTCTCTAGACAATAAAAAAAGATAAACTAAAATAAATCTAGATCCTTTAATCATATTGTTCACTTCTGATCCATGCCCTTGAGGATTGTCTAGTTCTAATATGTCGATACTTTGACGCTAATGACTATCATTGAAGCATCACCCTTCAACCATCCAAACGACAGGCCACAAATATTTGAAACGCCGCATGATCAACACCACGAGAACTTCCCTTGACACATATGATACATCGAAAGAGCATCATCTGTGTCGTTGTCGAAGATGATCATAAAGACCATCAATCTGGCACCACCAGTAATAGCCATGCTGAGAAATTGAAAGTCCGGATAACCCCCTAGCCATCATGAGATCGGATTTCGCCTCTGTTAATTTTTAATAGAGGCGATCATCTTAGTAATGCCACCTTTGTTAATGATAACAAAGTCAGGCATCCTAAAATTATTGCCTTTGTTAGTTCATTAATGTATTTATACAGGCGGGCAGCTTGATAACCTTTGGAAATGACCCATTAATGTTGACCATTTCGCAGAGGTGGTCACTGGTGGTGAGGCTGCCAGCCCCTAGAAAATGGTTTTTCGTGGTCTCTATTAGTCCATTCCGTAGTAGTGAGAGCAACTGTTCTCTATGCGTACAATTTTATTTTTCTACCTTCTTTCTATGTTTGTTGTAATCCTTGTAATTAGGTTTGAATATTTGCTCTCTCCGTTCCAGATTACATGTTCTTTTAGCTTTGTTGTAAGTCCAATCCTCTAGTTTTAATCAAGTTTAAATACACAAATATACAACATTAAACTAATTTTGATAGATACACAATTAAATATGTTTTAATAGTGCATTTATTCGATAATAGAGAGTTAATATAGCATTCTATAAACTCAGTAGAAGTCAAACAAGTTTGACTTAGGTCAAAACTCAAACGTCTTGTAATTTGAGACGGATGGAGTATTTCTTGCAACAAATTATTCGACAATAATTTTATCAACATTTCTCATATAAATTAACAATTTCAACAAACTTGTTTGGTTTTTTCCAAATGATATGCCTCAATAAAAAGCGTTCTAGATTTAATATCATTTTTCAAAAACTATATGTGATTTGTTCCGTAAATGTAAGGTTCTAAAAATTTTTAGCACCATGAGACAATTTTCTAGCTAAACGTGCTAGCTTCCTGAGAAAATTGTTGGTTTCGGTCGATCAGGGGTGGCCTGGCCGGGTGGGTGGCTTGGCTTCGTATGCTCAGGGTGGGCCGAGGTGGGCTCTGGTGAGGTGGGCTTCATAAGCGAAGCGGGGAGAGGAAGTCAGACAGCACGCGCAGAGGTCACACGGTCCGATTTAAATGGTTTTTCAAGCGCAAATGCTTCCACAGGGTAGTATGTCCCGTCCGCATGCTGTCTTACTGGCCTGCGCAGCGGACAAACCTAAGAGGCATGCTCACCTGTACGTTTCTTCTACCTTCGAAAATTTTCCTCACTCGGTCTCGCGGCCTCACCGCACATCCGCTCGCCCCACTCCGCCCCTTCCCCACCGCAGCCCGTCCACCGTCACACCGTGCTCTTCCCCCACTGCGCCGCGTCCCATCATCGGCCGCGCCCGCCCCAACCCCCGCGAGTGGATGGCGTTGGACGGCTGCGGCGGAGCAGCAGCACCACTAGAATAGCAGCAGCATGGCCACGCCGATGGGGACGAGCGCGCAGAGCGACGCCCCCCCTGACCCAAGCTTGCTGGCTACCACAGTTCCCCACTAGGTAGACCGTGGCCGCCGGCGACGCCATGTTTCAAGTGTTTTAAGCATTTTAGGCTTATGTTTCAAGTATTTCATTTGGATGTTGCAAAAGTATAGCTGAGATGTTGCATATGTTGTAATGACAATATACGCATGTTGCAAGCGTATATTTTCAAGTGTTTCATCTAGATGTTGCAAAAATAGATCTAGATGTTGCATATACATGCATGTTGCATGAGTACACTTTCAAGTGTTTCATATCTATGTTGCAAATGTTTCATCTGGAAATTGCATATGTTTTGCAATAGCTACACACGTGTTTTTCAAACGTATCTCGCAAGTGTTTCAGCTGTTTTCGGACGTATGTTGCAAGTGTTTCATCTGAGTGTTGCAAAAGTAGATCTAGGGTTGCACATGTTGCGCGTGGGAAGCGGAGGGGGATGGAGGCAGGGGCGTGGCGTGGGCGGTCCCAGGCGCGTGAAACGGGAGTTGCTAGGGCGCCATGCATGCACCAGGCATGGGAAGCGGTGGGGAACGGGCGTGCACCCCGCGTGCATGCGGGGTTGGAAGTAGAGGGTGCATAGGTGTCCGAACGGGTGGCGCGGAGGTTCCCGCGTGTGCGTGACGCGCGTGAAATGGAGTAGCAGCGCCCGTGTCCGGACGTCCGGGCGCTAGCCACGCCCTTTTTCCGTTTGGTTCTACATAAAAAAACCAAACAACGAGCCGACAACTAAAGTTCTCGGAACAAAAAAATAAAGCCAAAACGAAAAACTGACTATTAGGTTCGGTTTTAGTTTGGCTCGGTTTGGTTTTCGGTTTTCGGCATAAATGTGCCCACCCTGACACCCTTGCCTCAAGCCGATAAAGGTGAGCGATGCCATGAAGAGGGGTAAGTCTGTGCCCTCTATTGGAGGGGCAAACTCACCATGCATCTATGCAATATATTTCTTTCAAGGCTTGACCTATCATGCGACGCCTCAAAACCAAACATCGGCAAGGAGAGGATCGCCCCACCCCATCTATGGGCACGAACAGCCCCGGCCCTGTCAAATTACAGACCCGGAGCGAAGCTACAAGTGATGGGCCCTTTAATACAATTCTAATAATATAATGACAATTCTAACAAGTGTAATGCATAAAAAAATTCTTATGAAACAAGTCATACATCTTATCTTACCTTAAAAATTTCTTCGAACATTTGCTGCTGCGAAGTCATTGATGATGGCCTCAATATCAATTTCATCTAACAATTTCTTCTCGATGCATAAAGTTGCCAAACCATTTAATCTTTCTTGGGACATTACGGATCTCAAATAATTCTTCAATAGTTTCAGCTTTGAAAAGGTTCTTTCAGCTGAGGCTACAGTCACAGGCATAGTGAATAGGATCCGATAAGCAATGGAAACATTAGGATAACAATCTGCTTCTGTGACAAACTCAAAAATCTCCATAGCAGACATTAGCTTATCTGGCAGAGTAGACTGCATAACAGCTAACTCAGAAATCATATCATTTACATCAATATCCGACGAACCACCAGAAGAGAATTTTTTTGCAAATTTAATGCAATGGTCTTTTAGAGCAACACCATCCAATGCCTTCAAGGATGTTGAATTCATTAGAAATCCAAATTTTTCATTGAATGACTGGAGTTCTTTAAATCTGCTTTTCAATGAACTAATTGCCATATCAACCATAACCAAAAAATAAAAAGCTTCAAAATCATTCTCAGCTTGCAAAATAGCTTCATTGCATTCAGTTTCATCAAACTGTTTCTTCCTAATAGAACGACGCTTTACTGAAAAGGATGGCTCTACTCCCATTTCAAGTGCAATTTCTGTGGCAGTAACCATACTATCAGCAAACCCAGTATTTCTATAGTTCTGAAAGTAATTCACCATACCTTCTATATGTTGTAAGGTAGAATCAATGCACATGGATGGTGACTGCAACTTCTTACTCACAATATTTACAGAGTATAAAATGTCATGCCAAATAACCATACCAAGTATGAACTCAAAGCTGCCAAGCACGTCATATAAATTTTTTGCATCACTTCTATCCTTTGGTTCAGTATCTCCATCCTCACTTAGCCACAACAAAGCTGACCTTAGTTGAGGAGCTTGATATCTAATTGCTCGAACACTTTTGATGCGACTCTCCCAACGAGTATTGCTCAATGATTTTACGGTCAAATCTGGAACATGTTCAAGCAAAACATTCCATCTTTTGGTAGAACCAGAAAATAATTCATATATCCTCTGCGCAATTCCAAAGAATGAAATAGCTTTACTGCATGATTTAGCCATATCACAAAGAGTGAGATTAAGGCTGTGGCATGCACATGGCATATAAAAAGCTCTTGGATTTATTTCAAGCAAACGACTTTGTACCCCCTTATGTTTTCCTTTCATATTAGAGCCATTGTCATAACCTTAACCTCTAATATCATCAACATTAAGACCAAATGATTTGATGGAGTCAACCAATACATTGAAAAGCCCCAATCCAGATGTGTCATCCACCTTCAAGAAACCAAGAAAGTACTCCCCAATTTTTATTTTCCCATAAGACATATCAACACATCGAACCAGCAAACTCATTTGTTCTTGGTGACTCACATCTGGGGTACAATCAAGGATAACCGAGAAATATTTGGCCTCTTTAACAATCTTTATGATGGAGTTTGTAATTCTAGAAGCCATAAGAGAAATCAACTCATTCTGAATTTTATGACTAAGATAATGATATTGCACCTCTTTGTTTTGAATGCGTCTAAGGTGGTCTTGCATTACCAAGTCAAATTCAGCAACCATCTCACAACAAGCTAAGAAATTACCATTCACATCATTGTAAAGTTGCTCACTAGATCCTCTAAAAGCTAAACTACGTTTACCAAGAAACTTCACAATGGCAACAATTCTTAGTAGAACTAGCCTTATGCGTTCTTTCTCCTTTGTGATTTGATGTTGCAACTCTTTATCAATTGTTTCATGTTTGCTTAATCTAACTCTCAATTCATTCCAAGAGTTCATATTGGTCATATGATCCACGCTAACTTCATGCTCTTTTAGTCTCTCACTAACATGGCTCCAATCTCTAAACCCATCATGCCCCAATGAACTCTTGAGGTTGCTAGAACCAAACAACTTTAAATGAAGCAAAACACTTTGTCAACACTTTTGAATAGACCAACCATTTCTGTCACGTACCTCTCCATTGCTCATTCTTCTAGAATAATGAGTGTATGCAAAATGTCTTGATCTCGCATCCATAGGAAACACAATATTTTCTTCTCTTATAGGTCCCTTCTCCACTAATATGTCCCTTGATTTGTTATCAAGATTACCCCAATTTACTGGATCATACATATCAATAGTAAAAACTGGTTCTTCATCGACATGAGTAGATTCCATCGTAGGAGAATTAAATATGGGCTCATGATCACTCACGTTATTATCATCCGTGTCGATGCCAACATTATCTTCTACAGGGCCTTCATCTTCTTCTTCTGGATGTGTAGTTTGTTCCTCCACAGGAACTATTGCCCACTCATCTGGATTTGTTGTAGTGCTTGTATTGCTCTTAAAAAATTTGTCAAGAGCTCCTCTTTGTGATTCTTTGAATTCCTCTATCCTTCTCTTCTTTTTTCTTTTCTCACTTCCAGATGCATGCTTTTTGGGCAGCATGAGTTCACTGTATGTTTAGAAAAGTAGTAAGAAATTATTAAATAAAATTATGCCATACTAAATTTAACATGATCGCTGTATCATATGGGGTTCCTAAATCCGAAACCTAAATTAGTCGAGAATAATTGAATAAAGATTGGAGACATTGAGACAAGAGCAGTTTCGTACCTACCAAGACAACCCTGCCGAGCAGATCAGGGCAGGAAGTCAGGAACAATCGAATAGAGATGCAGGCATGGCACACTCCCACAGGATCGCCGTCGCCGACGGCCACTCCGATCGCTCGCAGCCTCAGCCTCGTGCAGGAAGGCAAGAAGTCGGCAAGTCGCGGCTGCGCGGCTGCGTCACAAGGGCACGCGCACGATGTCGCCTTGTGCGGAAGCTGAATCAAACTCACGTCTCAACGCTAGGCCTGTTTGCTTCTTTGCCTTTTGGGCTATGTATACTAGTATATACTATACCTACTAACATACTAGGGGTTGGGCCCCCTGGCCTCAAGGGCCCAGTTCGGCCGCTCCTCTTGCACCCCCCCAGGGCCGGGCCTGGGCACGAAGACGACACGGAGGCCACCGGCGTGAGGCGTGGGGGTGGAGGATGGAGGCTGCCGGTGAGGCCCAGCCGCGCCATCTGTGGGCATGGGGACGGAGGCCACTGGTGAGATCTAGTTGTGCCATCTGCGGGCGTGGGGGCGGAGACCGAGGCGCGGTGCGTAGGTGGGTATGTTGGGGTATGCACGTGGTCGCATGGCGTACAGAGTGCGGAGGCGTGAGATACGTGGCGTGGGTCTTTATCGAGTGTAGGTACGAGTACGAGCCGAAAGAGGAAGAGAAAAAAGAAAAAATGTAGACAGATGGGGCCCATGTGTCAATGTCTCATCCCACCTTTTTAGTCCTCGAACCAGATATAAAACAGGAACGATCCCATCCTCGACACTCACGATAAAGAACAATCCCATCCCTCGAACTGAGACGGGTTCATTCCATCACACGTTGTCTTGCAACCAAACCATATCTAATAAGCTAGCAAAAAGCTAACTTTTCTCAAGCCGTGCCAAACAACCCTTGCGAGCGGGCCTGGCAGCCAGCTTATATTATTTAAATGAAATTAACTGAACCGAGCCAAACCCAGATGTATTGCTGTGTCCAGCCCTAGCTTACTAGTGTGTCAGCCACATGCTTAGCTCATCATTGCCACACCCACACATTACTTCTGATTTGTTTTAGCAGTAATTCATTATACTCCTATTTCTTAATTCATTATACTCCTATTTCTTACTACATGCCATGAATAGGTGATTTGCCGAGTCCTACGCTAAAAACACTCGGCAAAAAAAAAACACTCGACAAAATAGGGAGTTTGTCGAGTGTAAAAAAAACACTCGGCAAAGAGCAGGTTTGCCGAGTGTCAAAAAAAAAACTCGGCAAAGAAATAAAATATTTTTTCTAGAAAAAAAGGAGAAGAAAAAAAATAAAAAAAAATATTTGCCAAGTGCTAGATCTACGACACTCGGCAAAGAGCAGGACTCCGGTAGTGGCAATGCTTGGTTTTTCAGCCTCATCTAATGCCCCAGGCTTGTGAGACCGGATATTGCAGGACTTTATCGGTGAAGCTCTTTCACAGGTGGCCGTTTGGTAGATGAGTCCATGTTTAGTTTCTCCATGTAAAGTTTACTTCATATCCCATCGAATATTTAGACACATGCATGTAATATTAAATATAGACTAAAAAATAATTAATTGTACAGTTTATGACTAATTTGTGAGACGAATCTTTTAAACCTAATTAGTCCATGATTTGACAATGTGGTGCTACAGTACATATGTGCGAATGACGGATTAATTAGACTTAATAAATTCGTCTCGCGGATTACTGACGAATTCTGTAATTTATTTTTTTATTAGTATCCAAACACCACATGTGACACCTCCATATGACATCCGACGTAACACCCCCAAAACTTTACGCCCTAAATTTAAACAAGACCTAAAAAAAAACAGCTTTACATAGCCTTATAACGACTATATATACTCCACACCACAATGTCACTTGAGACCCTTTTTTTATTTTTTAGAATCGAGACTTGCGCGTGAACTGTAAATTAATGCAGCAGGCAACACTAACCGAACAGGAGTTTAAACAGTGACAGTACAGTGATTGCACAGTATGAAGAGAGAGACTGGTCTGTCCTGAGCCATTTGCCCAGGTACCTCTCGATTAGCCTGTTCATACTTCACAGCCAAGAACAAGAACAGGACCTGGCTGGTAGGTGGTAGCCAGCAGCGCGAGAAAGAGGGGGAAGAGAATCACGGCATGTTTAGATTCCAAAAATTTTTACCCCTAAAGTATCACATCGAATTTTACGGTAAATATATAAAGTATTAGAATAATAGGCAATTTCCATGTTATTTTAATTCCATAATTTAACAGCATGATGATGACATATAAAGAAATATTAATCATTGAAATCATGACATCGATTATATCCATGGTGAAAATACATGCTAGATCATGTATCATGTGAAACATATAAAAATCAAAAACATGTGAACTTGATTCATAAATCATAACAGAGTGAAACTGGCATGATATACATCTCATATTTGCAACAAGCATAAGGCTACATATGAAGCAACATGACTGTAACAATAAAGCACATACGCAGAGCATATATTTGACAGAAACAGACATAAGACATATCTTAAAACGGCAATTCTGGACATATGGAACAAACTGAGAGAAGATGAAATGATCATACCCTCCCGTCCGTGATTCCGAAGTCGACATGCTGCTGTACTCGAGGAAGGAGACGTCGGTGATCGGGAAGAAGACGACGTACGGAGACGGAGACTCTTGGGCAGTCGCGTAGACGCTCCCCAAAAACCTAATTGCCGATCCCTCGTGCAAGGTCCCGAACGACAAGAGCTTCGGAGGCACCTGCCCTCTCGCTCCTCCGTGCGCGTAGAGTTACGAGATGAGGAAAGCTATCGAGCAACTGAACCCAGTTTCTGGAATATGTTCTCTCTTTTTATCTGGAGTTGGAAGAATCGCAAGGGAAGCCGAGAAGCCTCGGAGGCATGCGCCAGGAACCGCCCGCCCGCCTCGCCTCGCCTCGCCTCGCCACGCCACGCCACGCCACGGCCCGGCCCGAGCCCGAGCCCGGCCCTGCCGACGGCGGCGGTGGCGGCGCGCGCGCGCGTGTGGCACGCCCTTGTCCGTTTCTCAACTTCTCAAATTAGACGGATCCATTCTAATCATTTAAGTTGAGTCAACGTCCTTTTAACTTTCAATCCAGTACAAATAATAATACCCACAATTACAAGCCATAGAGTTATAATTTATTAGATATATAAATGGGCCTAGCCCATAATAAATCCAACAATCCCCACCAAACTCTAGGGTTTGTAACTGTATAGTTCCAGAATCACAATTCTTTGATATACCAGTGTTTCGATGGAGACTGTTAAGTTGAACATCCACCTAGAACAAGAGTTTCACTCAGTCACAACTGAACAATGGACTATGCCTTGAATTGACAGTTTTGTGTGAGGTGAGATTCACTCAAGTCCTTTGCTGGTACTAGGTTGCAACAAGCATCCCCGCTGTTTGAAGCATATAAGTCACACTTCTATGCCTTTCATGAGTGTTTAGGGATAACCCAGGTCCCATAGACTGTGACCAGCAGTCTGACTCATATAGGTGTACTTCTCAAAAGATGTTATGTAGGACAACATCTCATCTTTATAATACTCTCAAAATACATTAAGGTAAACACCATCCTGCCTTACAGAAAGAAAGATATGCATCAGAGATAGGTTCATAGGGAACTTTCCTCTCAATCTACTTATAGCTTGTTTCACCACTCTACTTCATGGGATCTCCGATCACATAGAGCAGGTTACCACTACAGTAGACTTTCACGTGGGTCTCATACCCATCTCTCTCGATGCACTTTCTATCACATTTCGTGATAGTCCCTTAGTGAATTGATCTGCCAGATTATTCGACGTGTGGACATAGTCCAACGTTATAACTCCGGAGGTTTTCAACTTTCTGACAGTCTTTAATCTTCTTTTAACATGCCTGGTGGACTTCATGTTATTCCTGGAACTGTTGACCTTTGTAATCACAGTCTGGTTGTCACAGTTCATTGAGATAGCCGGTATCGGTTTTTCAACTACCGGTAAATCCAACAGGAAATCATGAAGCCACTCGGCCTCAGCTCCAGCAGTGTCCAATGCAGTGAGTTCTGCTTCCATTGTAGACTTCGTTAAGATAGTCTGCTTGCAAGACTTCCAGGAAACAGCGCCACCTGCAAGCAGAAACACATATCCGCTCGTGGCATACAGCTCATCAGCATCAGAAATCTAGTTGGCATCACAATAGCCTTCCAGCACTTTTGGATGTCCAGTATAATGAATACCATAAGTCATAGTACCTTTCAGATAACGCAATACTCTCTCAAGAGCACGCCAGTGATCATCTCCCGGGTTTGACACAAACCGGCTCAGCTTGCTCACAGCATATGAGATGTCAGGCCTTGTCGCACTCGCAAGGTACATGAGTGAGCCAATGATCTGGGAGTATGTCAGTTGATCCCTTGCTATTCTTCGATTTTTCCTCAATAGCACGCTAGGATCATAAGGCGTGGGAGCAGGATCACAGTCACTAAAACCAAAGCGACTTAATACCTTTTCCACATAGTGGGACTGTAACAGAGTTACCCCACCATCACCTTCTCTAATAAGATTGATGTTTAAAATAACATTAGCTTCTCCTAAATCTTTCATTTCAAAATTGCTCGACAGAAGTTTCTTTACTTCCTTAATCACATTGAGATTTGATCCAAAGATCAGGATGTCATCAACATATAGGCACAGCATAACAGCTTCACCCCCACCATATCGATAATACACACACGTGTCAGCTTCATTCACAGAGAAACCGTTAGATGTTAAAGTATTATCAAACCTTTCATGCCATTGCTTAGGTGCTTGTTTTAGGCCATATAATGATTTTAACAACCTGCACACCTTGTTCTCTTGACCATCCGCAATGAACCCTTCTGGCTTATCCATATAGATCTCCTCTTCTAACTCTCCATTCAGGAAAGCTGTCTTAACATCCATCTGATGAATGATAAGACCATAAGAGGCAGCCACGGCAATTAAGGTGCGAATTGTAGTCAATCGAGCAACTGGTGAATAGGTGTCAAAGAAATCTTCACCCTCTTTTTGAGTATATCCTTTGGCCACAAGCCTTGCCTTGTACCTCTCAATTGTACCATCAGGCCTAAGCTTTTTCTTGAAAATCCATTTGCAACCTATAGGTTGACAACCATAAGGACGGTCAACGACCTCCCAAGTTCCATTAGACATAATAGAATCCATCTCACTCCTTACTGCTTCCTTCCACAAGTCAGCATCAGGAGAAGAATATGCCTCTCTAATGGTGGTTGGTATGTCTTCCACAAGGTACACTAAATAGTCATCACCAAAGGATTTTGCAACCCTCTGTCTCTTGCTCTTTCGAGTGACTATAGTGTCATCCTCCTCAGGGATGTGTACATGAGATTCTTCAGCATGATCTATTGGAATAGACAGTTTGTGTTCATGGGGAATTATAGTCTCATGACTTGTTTCACTAGATGTATTCTTCATTGGGAATTCATTCTCAAAGAATGTAGCGTCTCTAGATTCCATGATTGTATCAACATACATATCAGGAACTTCAGATTTTATAATTAAGAACCTATAACCAACGCTGTGAAATGCATAACCAAGGAAAATACAATCAACAGTTTTAGGCCCAAGTTTACGCTTTTTGTTGATTGGCACATTTACTTTAGCCAAGCAACCCCAAGTGCGCAAATATGAGAGATTTAATCTTCTCTTTTCCCA
>CAJGYO010000013.1:61114039-61314039 GCA_904845875.1 Miscanthus lutarioriparius
TACATTAAATCATTAGTAGAAATAAAGATATATTCTTCATTTGTAAAGCTGGGTGTTTGTTAGTTGAACCCAACACTTTGCTTGGTAAAAATGATAGTTAGCTTAGTACCTTAGTCATTAGAGCTAGCTTAGTAGCTTATTATGCGTATTCTTAGTTTAGGAGTTGCTATTGCTTAAATGCTAAGTGTTGCATCATCATCATCGCATGCATGTAGAGAACAAGTTAGCGGAGATCGTGACCACCGGTGATCACGAGTTTGGGGAGATCATCGAGGAGTACGAGGAGGAGATTCTTGTGCAAGAGGAGGTCCCAGAGCCACCACTGACTAACTTAGCTAACACCGCGCCTGCCCAAGGCAAGCCTCGGTGCATATCCCTTATTTTTATAATTTTATAATATATATATATATATATGTGATGTGAATTTATGTTATAGGAATTTTATGAAAACCACATTCATAGATATAACTGTCCTATGAGTCCTACTAGTATAGGTTCGAGTAGTTTCTATGCTTAGGTTTTCGATAGCGTGAGTAACCTGCCGTTACTCACAATAGGTGATTATTGTAATTATTCTCATGATAAAATGATGAAAGGAAAAATGGAGACAGGGCAGGGATATGGTATGGGTATTGGTGGGTGTAACAGGTTGTGTCCCACGGCCAACGGGGCTTAGCTTGGTTACACTGTTTTCCCTGTTCGTGTCGATTAAGGACCGTCCGTTGCTGTGGATGGTAGTTAGGTCACAGACTTATTATCCTGAGCACATACTTGCTTATTGGAGCAGGAAGGCTCGTTACGCTTTTGTCGTGGGTTTCGGCTCTTTCCGGACCGACTGATTAGAGGTGGGGATAGGTGGAGGTCTGAGCACCATTCTGAGACCGGGTCTCAAGTGTGGGGGCTTAGAGTCCAAGTTTGGACGGGGACCTAGACCCCTCGATAGGAGTGGAATGAGTTGGTCTTGTTTGTGCCTAGGGTACAAACATGGCGTGTGTTTTGGGGTACCCAGCTGGGATACATTAGTTCGTGAATCGCTGTTTCCATGAGACGGTACGACTTAGCTATGGTCTAGCACCGTAGTAAGAACTGGAAGATGAAAGATGGTGAAATGGTTCTGATTGCTTAACCCTTGCTTAAAAGTAGAACAGGTGCTTACCTAGAATGGTTAGCTAATGAAGTAATCATGACTGCTAATAAAACTTGACTGTAAGGATTAACTATTAGTAATGCTTTTTGCAAACAAAAAGAGAACAGCAAACCCATATTGCCTATCATACTCCTTGGAGTCAGAAAACTATTCCCACTAGTCGGGTAAGTCTTGCGAGTACATTGTGTACTCAGGGTTAATTTTACCCTTGTTGCAGTTGCAGCATGAGGAGTAGCGCTTGTGTGGAGGATTGTTCTGGTGGGCACAAACGGATCCTTGTATCATTTCCGCTAGATGTTTATTTTCTTTCCGCTGTCTAATTATCGCACTCTAAACTCTAGTATTGTAATAAATAATTTCCAAGAACTCATGTTGTATGAAATGGACTAAGTATTGTAAGCTCATACTCATTATTGGATTCTAGGTGTAAAATATGGATTGTTTTGAGTTCTCCCTTAGGGTGTGCTCGATGGAACAGTCCCAGGTAGCTCACTTTCGAGGTGCTTAGTGTCTAGTGGAAGACGAGCGCCTCCGAAAGTGTGTTATTCTGGGCAGTTCTGCCACACAAGGTGTCTTGATCACCAAAATAAAATGGCCCTATGGATTTCACCTTTGCCTTGAGCCCAATTTGTTTTTCTCTTTCTTCTTTTCCAAGTCCAAGCACTTGATCATCATGTCCACACCATCAACATGATCAACACTATTTGCTTCATCACTTGGAATGTGCCACCTATCTCATAATCACTTTGATAAACTAGGTTAGAACTTAGGGTTTCATTAATTCACCAAAACCAAACTAGAGCTTTCAGCATGGCATTGACGGCCGCTCCACCGACAGGGTCATGCACGGGGCGTGACACAAGAAGACAAGCTCTCCTCAGCCTCATGGGGCTTAAGGGCTTCTAGGCCCGCATGTTAGCCCATCGAGCTGACCTCCCTCGCCACCAAGAAGACTCCAAAAGGTGCGCCTGGGGGAGGCTAGTCCAAGCCAACACAGCTTGACACTCAGCATGTCAGAATAGGCCAGCCGGATGACGCCCAAGGCTTCTTCATCTCTACGACACCACCATAGTCCATAGAGCACCGCTGCAGGACCCTCCTAGACTCTAGCGCATGTAGACCATAGGCTCAACCCCCCAAATAGCCATGTACCCGACCTATCTCGGTATATAAGAGATAAATTCAGATCCTAGAGGGGGGAGGACGATCCAAGATAGATCATTCCATTCCTCATCGATACGCTCCTGCTCGGCACCAGAGAGCAGAGCAACCCAGAGGGCACAGAGAGCTCCTCCACCACACCCATCGTCTTCCTCCTCTCCGACGAGGGGAAGGCACCACCGGCGACAAGGCAACCTCAGGATTATCATCAAGCTAACCCCATACCAAATCTCTCTCTACACTCTATTGTAAACCCCCCCAATTTTGGGGGCTCTTGAATATAAGGATCATTAGCTGCTGTACGTAGGGTATCAATCAGCCCAAACCAGGATAAACCATTGCATCCTCTCTATGATTCTCATGTTCTTGAGTCCACCGGAGCCACCGAAGACATGTATTCTGACACCGACTCAAACAACAATGCTTGTCATAGTTCTAACCTCGTGACAGCTGGTGCGGTAGGTAGGGGTAGCATCAAGTGCAATTCAGGCTCTATGGTGGTGGGAGGCACCCACCTCATCACCAAAGCAAGCGGCACCATCCTAGACGGTGGTGTTCGCTTCCCTGGCGAGTTTTTCATCAGAGCCGGTGCCTTCACTCTGGGCTAGGTCCTCAATTTTGGGAGCCTAGCCTACATTGCCGACTGCTACGATGAACTTTGTCCACTCAACAAGGCCGCACCGGTTGGCAGCGAGCTCCCAGTACTGCCCTCTTTGTCGAGCCTCCTAGGAGCAGATCTCGAGGTCCTAACCTAGCAGATCTAGCATGTCCTAACCTAGCGATCTAGCATGGTCTGGGTCTGCACCCCACCATGTCAGACCATTGCCAGATATTCTACATGCTGGTCCATGTCCACCATCAGATCGCCACCGGAGAGGTGCTCCCACCACTCGATCACTTCTAGTACTACCTCCCGGACCTGCCTTTTAGGATCTAGAATGCGGCGATGTCCTTCCAGCTAAAGCTAGAGCACCTCATCAGCCACAAAGCGCCACAGAGCACCATCCTCTTAGGCGCGGTGGGGACTAATGTCCTCTCGCTGCGCACCTTCCTCGAGATCCTCTTGGGAATGGCCTAGAGTATGACTCTGACGACATCGACTGCTACTCCCCGCTGCGTATGTGCAACCACATCAATGGTGAGGTTCCCATGGATGAGGCATCTAAGCTCACACCGCTAGACCAGAGTCCCCACAACCGCATGAACTACCTTTGGGAGAAGGTAGCTCGCCTGCAGTCTCGGTAGATGGACCTAGAGGCCGCCGAGGCAGAGCTCGAGCACCAAAGGCAGGACTTTGCATGGCAACAAGCCGAGTAGCCTCCTGGCAATCACGACAATGACCGCACGGGGCTCCTAGCACCCTGCGCTTCCCTCGAGTGGCCTACAACATGGCGACCATTTTTAGTCGGCTGGAGGATATCTCTGACACATCAAACCCAATGACCAACGAGTGGCTACTTGAGGCAAGCCAGCTTCTCCGCATCACTCTCGAGCAGTAGGCCAAGAGCTCTACTTCCCGATGTCGAGATGCTCTCTCCAAGCCATCCCAGCCAATGACCACCACCAATGGGGATCACTCCAACGGTCACGCCTCGCCGATAGGGTAGAAGCGGTGGTGACTCCTCTAGCAGCAGCTCCGACCGTACCCACGGACTAGGGGCGCCAAGCCCTAATAGGAATAAAGGTGCAAGCCTCCCCCCAGCATCCTCCGTGCATCACTAGGTCAGTGATGACCTCGACATCCACAACACCATCGAGGCTAGGTGCCACGCTCGTCCAAAGTCTTGCACCCTGAGCAGAGGGACAAGGGCGCTACCCTAGATCACTTTGGCCCCTAGGCGTTCGAGGGCTGCGACCTAGGTGGCCCCCTACCCTAGGCGATTTGGCCATCGATGCATATCTCCAACTATGACTGCAAGACCAACCGGACTATTGCATAAGGACTACCGCCTCACCATGAGGGCCTATTTACACCAAAATTTGGGAAGAAGAGCATGGAAACTCAAAGCTCCCAAGATCGCATCATCAAGGAATCGATTGCATAATGGTTGATATCAGCTGATTAAATGCAGCACTAGAATCGGCTCCCTTTAGATAACACCAACAAATAACGGCAATAAGCTACGGTTGGCGTCGGGAAAGACATGTCGGACTCTACAAAAAGGGAAAGGTTAGGGTCCAAGTTATCTTAAATTAGGAATGTTTTCTTTTATGCCAAAGATAGTAATGAGTCATAACTAAGTAGGATTCATGCTAAGGTTCTAGGTATAAATATTGGACCCTAGCTATTGTAAAAAGGACATCCAATCAATCAATATAAATTACTTTTTTTGGCTCCATGCCAACCCTTAGGAGTAGGAGTACTATAGATCTCGGCGAGTTCTTCAACAAGCAGGGCTGCATCGGTGTGGCCAACCTCGGGCTTGTCTATAAGTACCATCATGGCTTATACTTTGGTTTGTAAGACTGCATCGATTAAGTTCGACCTCCACTGCGAGCTCTAGTATAAGCTAGTTATCGATCTTAATCTAGTTCAAGTATGGTTGCATCGGTTAAGTTCAACCTCCACTGCTCAAATTAGATTAAGGTCAAGTTATCAGCTCTACCTAAGGGTGGCGTCCTTCGGGTAGATTCATTAAGTTACCGATATTGTTGATGTTTTTACTGTCAATAGTTTTTCAGCAACATCAACCTACCCGATGAAGATCGAACTAGATCGACCTCATATCCTTTTAGTCCGTCGTTTGCTTTGTGACAATATGATATTTCTTACTTTAAGCGATGTGTTACGTTTTATTGGCTGTTCTATCTCGATCTTGAAAATGCATAGTACGCGGTTAAGGCACGTAAGATCTTGAAGAGGTTTGTCGGCTAGTTAAATCTGGTCTATAGTTCGCCATTATGGCTACAACAATCCGGTCGATCCCCACTGATGGCACTTTAGATTGGAGGATACTAGTTGGTAGATTTGTTCCTGATCAGGCGTGACCTTAGCTGTTTGCTATGCCTGCATCGCCTAGATAGCCGATCGCCTGCACTTTAATTCTCATAGTATGTCTTCATGATCCTGTTAAATATGAGTAGATCCGTTTTCTTTAAAGATTTAATCTGTTATCTTTATTATGGCCGCCATCAATCCGGTCGAACCCCACTGTTAAAGATGATAGGTTAGGTTTGAGGAGTTGATAGGTCTGCTCATATTGAATAGTCAATTGTTCACATGCTGTGACCCTTTTTCTACCAGAATTGGCTCTTTTAGCCGATTTGCCTGTGCCTTCACAGATATAGCATGTCTTTCAGAAACCTATCAAGGTATGGATGGTTTTGTGAATTCTTTGACTTTAGTTTGTTGTTATCATCATAGCTGCATCGATCCGGTCGAACCTCACTGTTGATGATAGCAGACTAGATTCGGAGTGTTTGTAGAACTGTTCGTATTAGACAGTCGATTTGTTTGCATGTTATATCTTTTCTCGTCAGACTCATCGGCTCAATGCTTCATACTGGTTATATTTTGTCTAGCTAATGATTTTACTTACATCTGTGTGCACCATATTCGTCATCATAAAAATAATCACAACCTATGAGTGTTATAGTCCTTAACAATCGATTTCTTCTCGTGTCGGCTATTCAATCGATTTTTCCCATCTGGTTGTTGGCCCACTGGATCATTGGTGTTGCCGACCACTCACCGGCGCTGCCGACCACGACTAACGTTGTCCGACCACACACTATGACTAGAGGGAGGACAACGATAGTTCATGGTTAGCATCACTAGTGCGTGCTCGGCAACATTAGTGAGTGGTCGGACATCTCCATATTGAAGATCCAGTGGGCTCACACTCGCTGCTCCCGAAGTGGCACACTTGGAACTATTTGGACAAGACCGGCATGTTCCACCTTAAAGTACTGATAAACTTTCTCTCCTTATCAATTGTAGGTCAAATTGACAGCATGCCCTTGGAGGAATTCATAGGGTCGATAGGCCTTGAGTTGAAGCCAAGCGGATCTCCAGCCTTGCTCCATCAAGCAGATCCTTCCTGCTTGCTGTGTGCTCGGCGCATCGACATGTTTTTGTGCCGACACATGTTGTGGCATGCCCGGTGGGACCCCACAATCGTCATGGCGACTTACAACAACAGTGACATCCTTATGGTGCCTTATGAAGACTTACCTGATGAAGATAAAGATGCCATCAGTAAACCTATAGAAGAATTTTAGAACAAGTGTTTGTTGTCCTACACCAAGACACGTGACAATAAAGTTATTTAGAAATAGTCACTACTAAGAGTTCTATTGCATGGGCAGACAGATGCAAATGAAGCTAAAGACAAGCGTTTCTTTGTAGAAGCTATAAACAAATCTATTCATGATGCCATATTGAACCATAATATAGTTTTCCTAAACATATTGCACAACACCATGAAAGAGGTGTTTCATGGATATCCGATTGATCAGGTTAGGCCGGTTTACTACAATATTCCACATCCGTCGACTCAGGGGACTAATCAAGCTGGTACTAGCCTTCAAGAAGCAGCACTAGATGGTAATGATGATGTCTAGGTAGTTCAGAGTTCATTTGAGCAAGTTCAAGGTGCTACTGCTAATCAGATATAGTATAATCATGGATCGTCAGTGCAGCATGTGCAATAGCCGATGGGGCAAGGTTAGAACCAAATGGTTAATTTTGACACATCAGACCAAATACCATCGTCGGCTCAAAAAATAGTGCCATCAGGTCAAAGGATTCGTAGACATATAGATCCTAACATCTATAACCAGAGACTTCAAGTAGCAAACTAGCAAAGAACCCAGCAGATAGAGATTCTATAAGGATATCATTATGGCACATATTACAACACCCTTCACATGATTCCAAATCTAGGGTATCAAGGTACTCAAAATTTGAAACCACAGATGGGTCAGCAATTACAGAGAAATCCAAATTCAAATGCTGATGAATTATTGCTTAGAGTGACCAAGATGATGAAGAATTAGTTCGGTTTGAAGCCAAAAGGGCAGACCTTCTCGTACAAACGCCCATATCTAGAGTGGTATGATTTGGTCGTTCTTCCTACAAATTATAGGCTCCTGAAGTTTGCTAAGTTCAGTGTCCAAGATAGCACAAGCACAATAGAACATGTCAGTTGGTATCTTACACAGTTGGGCAAAGCGTCCATTGAAGAGGGCCATCGAGTTCATTTCTTCTCCTTGTCCCTATTAGGACCAGCCTTCACTTGGTTTTCATTGTTGCCAGTTAACTCCATTGCCAATTGGGCTGACCTAGAGAAGAAGTTTCATACATATTTTTACACTGGGATAGGAGAAAAGAAAATTACCGATTTGACGACTATAAGGCAAAGAACTAATGAATCAAGCATTGAGTTTCTTTAGAGGTTCCGAGAGACCAGAAATTTGTGCTTCTCATTAAACTTGATTGATGATCAGCTAGCCACTTTGGTGGTTCAAGGAATGTTGTCAACATGGAGAGAGAAACTGATGGGACAAGAGTTTGACAATTTATTTCAGTTGGCTCAACGAATGGCAGCGCTCAATAGCCAATTTCAAAATATATGCAGAGATACCCGATTCTAGAAAAGTACCGCAATTATCGAAACCTATAATCCATATTCAGTTGATGATGGCTATGAGGACAATGAAGAAGAAGAGGTTGCCGCAACTAAATGGAATTGGGGTAAGAAGACAGCAATGGTGTCAAATCCTTGGGGAAGAGGAGTCGAAGAAAGCTATGATTTTGATGTCACAAAATTGGACAAGCTCTTTGATTTCTTGCTCGAGAAGGGACATATCAAGTTGCCCGATAATCATGTTATGTTGCCCCCTGATCAGTTGAAGAATAAGAAGTTCTGCAAATTTCACAATGTGACTTCTCATTCTACTAATGAGTGCAGAGTTTTCTGGCAACACATGCAGATGGCTATTCAGCAAGGAAGGCTCAAATTTGATACACCTCGAAAGATGAAGGTTGATGATAATCCTTTCCCAAGATATCATAACATGGTTGATGCTAGGTTGCTCAAAGGGAAAACTAAAGTCCTAACATCAACTAGATCAAGAGAAACTAGAATAGTTGATCCCGAGATGCAAATATTGGCTAATGAATATAGAGAGATTAGAAGGCATCATGATCAACAAAAGAGCCGATATGAGCAGGGAGAGACGTCAAGGGATGGGGCGGCAAGGCCACGTGTTTCATCTCAAATTTTGTTGAATAAATGGCAGCGGTAGAGGGAAAAGGATTATCAGCGCTGGTTAGAAGAGCAAGAATACCAGTGTCAACAAGAGAAAGAGATATGAAAGAAAGAAAGCTAAATCACATTGGAATTGTCCTTTCTTCAGACATTGTTGGAATAAAGGTTTGAAATTGCCTACTAGAAATAATTGCCCGGAGTGCAGCGAGCAATATTGGGAGTTTAAGCAATCTCAAGCCAACTGTCGGTCTATCCATGCTCGAGAAGAGTATCATCATAATAATATGGATTGGCATTTAAAAAATAAAAGTGTTCATGATTGGCTTGGAAATCGAGTTGTTGATCAAAATTGGGCTGATTATGAAGAAGAAAGTAATAAGGAAGGGTATGTTTGGCAGGAAAGGCAATGGTGTCTAGGAGGTTTGACAAGAAGCCAGAAAAGAAGGGTGCAATGCCTAAGGAATAGAGAGCTAGAACAGGCTCAGGCATCTAGTAGAGCTCAAGTGTGGCTTGCTAAACAAACAGCCGATAGGAGTCGACCATCGACTAATATTCAAATGGCTTTTCTGTTGCCATCAAAATTCAGGGCTCCAGCAGATCAAAAAGTTTATTCAGATTTCGATGAATTGGAGTATGAGGAAATAGTTGTCAAGTTAACGGTGATATAGCAGGCTATATTTGATAAGTCAATCAAGCATCGGCACTTAAAGGTTTTATATGTAAAAGGTTTTGTTGATGGGAAGCCGATGAGCAAGATGTTGGTGGATGGAGGTGCTTCTGTCAATCTTATGACTTACACCACTTTTTGTAAACTTAGTAATGGACCAGGAGATTTGATTGAGACTGACATGATGCTTAGGGATTTTGGAGGTAATGCGTCTAAGACTAGGGGGCAATGAACGTCGAATTGACAATCGAAAGTAAAACTTTGCTCACTACATTCTTTGTCATTGATGGAAAAGGGTCATATAGTCTACTCTTTGGTCATGACTAGATTCATGCTAATTGTTGTGTACCATCAAACATGCATCAATGTTTGATTCAGTGACATGGGGATGATGTTGAGCTGGTTCGCGCTGATGAATCTATGAGTATCGCAACAGCCGATCCAGGTATTGGGAGTTGGAGGACTTCGAGTGTTTTTCTAGCAAACTATGGGAAGGAGGCTTCATTAAGATCAGTAATGAAAGCCAACAGCCGATCCAAGTAGTTGGCTTTGAGAATTTGTTTTAATGGATAATCCGATAGATGGTACAGATGGTAAACTAGGACATGGCTTTACGCTGCCGATGAATTAGAAGAGATAGATATTGATTCTGGAGATAGGCCTAGGCTTATATATATAAGTGCCAAGTTGGATCCTAAGTATAAGCAAGAGTTAGTAGATCTATTAAAGATATTTAAAGATTGTTTTGCTTGGGAATACTATGAGATGTCTGGTCTGGACCGATCGATTGTTGAACATCGATTGCCAATCAAACCTGGATATCGGCCGTTTAAACAAGCTCCGAGGAGATTCAACTCAAACGTTCTTGATGACATCAAAAAGGAGACTAAAAAGTTGCTAGAAGCAAAATTTATCCGACCATGCCGATATGCAGAATGGATATCGAATGTTGTTCCTATGTATAAGAAAAATGGGAAGTTAAGAGTTTGCATCGATTTCAGAGATCTGAACAAAGCTACACCCATGGATGGTTATTCGATGCCAATAGCCGATATGTTGGTAGATGTAGTAGTTGGGCACAAGGTTATTAGTTTCATGGACGGCAATGCAGGATATAATAAAATTTTTATGGTTGAGGAAGACATAGCAAAAACAACTTTCAGATGCCCTGACGCAATCGGTTTATTTGAATGGGTTATGATGACATTTGGTTTGAAGAATGCCGGTGCAACTTATCAGAGGGCAATGAATTATATTTTTCATAAGTTGATCGGCAGGATTGTTGAAATCTACATTGGCGATGTGATGGTAAAATCCAAGGAGTACAAGGAACATCTAGCAGGTTTGCGGGAGACTTTGGAGTGCACAAGAAAAGATGGTCTAAAGATGAATCCTAATAAGTGTGCCTTTGGAGTATCAGCTAGATAATTTTTGGGTTTCATGGTCCACGAGAGAGAAATCAAAATTGGTCAAAAAAGTATGAAAGCAATTGATGAGGCAGTGCCCCGACTACTAAAACAGAGTTACAATCTTTGCTTGGTAAGATTAATTTTATCAGGAGGTTTATTTCAAATTTGTCGAAAAGAGTTCTGCCATTTTCTCCCTTGTTGAAGTTAAAAAATGATAAAGAATCTAAGTGGAGTGACGTACAACAAAAGGCATTTGAGGAAATAAAAGAATATATGAAATGTCCACCTGTGCTGGTCCCTCCTCAGCAAGGTAAGCCTTTCAAGTTGTACATATTGGCCGATGACCAAACAATTGGATTGGCCTTGATGCAAGAGTTTGAAGGAAAAGAACGAGTTGTTTTCTATCTAAGTAGAAGACTTTTGGATCCAGAAACAAGATATTCTCCCATCGAAAAGTTATGCTTGTGCTTATATTTCTCTTGCACTATGTTGCGACATTACTTGTTATCGGCTGAGTGTACAGTTGTTTCCAAGGCTGATGTGATCAAGCACATGTTATCAATGCCAATATTAAATGGAAGAATGGGGAAGTGGATTCTTGCGTTGTCGGAATTTGACTTGAGGTACGAATCGGCTAAAGCAATCAAAGGGCAAGTAATAGCCGATTTTGTCACCCAGCATCATAAACCAAGTATTGGCTACATAGAGCCGGTACCTTGGGCATTGTTCTTTGATGGGTCATCATGCAAGCAAGGTGGTGGCGTTGGTATTGTTATTATTTCACCTCGGGGGGCAAGTTTTGAGTTTGCTTTTTCTAACTGAGATAATGATTACCAACAACCAAGCATCATATGAAGCTATTCTTAAGGGGCTTCAACTTCTTCATGAAGTAAAGGCTGAGGCAATTGAAGTATTTGAAGATTCACAGTTAATTATTAATCAGTTGATCGGCCTATATGAGTGCAAAGAAGATACCCTGAGGGGATATTATGATGAGTGTCAAAGGTTGCTCAAGGAATTTCCTCATGTCTCTCTTCAACATATTCCGAGAGCACAGAATCAAGAGGCTAATTGTTTAGCTCAGAGTGTGTTAGGTTATCGAGTGTTTCAAGAGATCTTAAGTAGCGAGACCTCAAATAATGATTGAAGAGTTGAAATAGCCGATTACCTTAAGAATCCATCACAGAAGGTTACCAGGAGGCTAAGGTATAAATTGACTAAGTATGTTTTGCTAGATTATCAGTTATATTACAAAATAGTCGATGGGGTGTTGCTTAAATGCTTAAATCAAGAAGAAGCTAAGGTGTTAATGGGTGAAGTGCATAAAGGGATATGTGGAGCTCATCAATCGGCTTATAAGATGAAATGGATTATTTATAGGCATCGATATTTCTGGCCAACAATACTAGAAGATTGTTTTGAATATTATAAGGGGTGTCAAAATTGTCAACATTTTGGTAATATTCAGAAATCGCCCGCATTGGCTATGAATCCAATAATCAAACCATGGTCGTTTTGAGGTTGGGGAATTGATTTAATTGGCTAGATTTTTTGCCTTCGAGTAAAGGACATAAGTTCATATTGGTAGCGATGGATTACTTCACTAAGTGGGTTGTGGCAATTCCTTTGAAGATGGTAACCTCAAAGAACATGGTTGATTTTGTCAAGGAGTATATTGTGTATCATTTTGGGATTCCTCAAACTATCACTACCGATCAAGGGACAATGTTCACATTAGAAGAGTTTAGAGATTTTGCTGCCAGTATGGGAATTAAGTTATTAAATTCTTCTCCTTACTATGCTCAGGCTAATGGTCAGGCAGAAGGATCCAATCAGATTATGATTAAGCTGATCACGAAAAAGATTGAAGAGCAGCCAAGGAAATGGTATTCAACGCTTAATGAGGCACTATGGGCATATAGGATGGCCTATCATGGATCGATTAAAACATCACCTTATGAACTTGTGTATGGGCATAATGTAGTCCTTCCTTAGGAGATTCAAACTGGATCAAGGCGTGTCACATTGCAAAATGATTTGTCAGCCAAACTCTACAAGAATCTTATGATAGACGACTTAGAGGACTTGAGTTGCCATCGGCTGCGTGCTCTTGAGAATATCAAAGCCAATAAAATGAGGGTTGCAAAGTATTATAATAAAAAGATCAAGAGCAAACAATTTTTTGAAGGAGACTTAGTCTAGAAAGTGAAATTGCCGATCAGGTCAAAGGACAACAAGTTCGGCAAATGGTCACCTAATTGGGAAGGACCTTATCGGATTAAATGTTGTATGCCTGGCAATGCTTATATTTTGGAAATACTAGGAGGAGAATAAGAGTTTGATAGAGCAATCAATGGAAAATATCTAAAGAAATATTATCCTAGCATTTGGATTAATACTTGATAGTTGATTTGTTCAGTTATCGGCTCTAATAGCCGATACAAGAAGAGTATCGCCTCAAGTTCAAAAATAAACTCGAAGGGGTAAAAGCTGGTACGATATGTATCACCAATAGAGCAAAAATGAACACAGATAAATTGGTACATGGAACATGAAGTACGGGGCAAAAGAGAAACCACTTAAAACGAAGAGATTGTTTGCCAGCTTCTCCTATTACAAGCTAAAGGCCGGAAAACACTTTCTTCACTCTGTCATCGGCTTGGGAAGCAAGGGCTACGGAGTTGGCGGCATCAAAGAAATCCTCAACCAAGCGCTCATTATCCCCAAGGTGTTCGGTGGCTGGAAAACCATGGGGAAGAAGTCAAAGCATGTGGCCAGAGTGAGCTTGTGTAGCAGCCAATGCCATGGCAGCACCATGATGAACACCATGAAGAGCAACCTCTCTAACATGGTTCAGGATGTCGTGTAAGCGAACCATCGACATGGCACCCCTGGCATTGATGAGTCTTGTCGCGTACTCCGTAGCATGATCGAAGGCTTTCTAGCTGAGCTGATAGATCTAAAAAGATTCGAGGAAGGGATGATCAAGATCTTGAAGACAAAATTAAGAAGAAACAGAAAATTGTGGTAGGCATATCACCCATGATTCTAGCCTCGGCCTTGGAGAACCTCTCCTCCACCTGGTCAGACTCAAAGGGTGATCGGCGCTGAGCCAAGGTGGTCAGAGCTGATTGCGCGATGGAGAGGCAGTCGACGAGCTTCTAGCCAGCCCGATCGATGGAGGCGATCAGATCGTCATTGTCGATCCACTTCCTCAGGTAGCAGGGGAGCTGGCAGCGAATTGTCGATGAAGATGACCTCAGAAGTTGAGCGGAGTCAGCCCTATGCTCTAGGACGATGGGAGCATCCCGAGTTGCACCCTCCTGATGACAAAGACACTGGCATGGTGACATAGACCCATTGAAGGCCTCCTCAGCAGACCTCTTGCCATTCTCCATGCCTTCAAACCTATGGGAAAGCAGAATCACACCAAAGACACGAAAGGTTTGGGACGAAGTAGGTTGTTTTTCGATCCACAGTCGTGGCCCATATATATAGCCCGGGAGGTGAGAAGATAGGCTTCGTCGGGGTTATGGAATTAAAGTTAGATATGGAAATGGATCAACACTCTAGAAATTTAGGGGACGGATCACAAAGAGACAATAGATTTGTACTTATTACTTCCCATAATTACAAAATATCATGGGATTGATACGAAAGGTTTACATTAACTGATGATCAACCCACTAAGACTTCTTTGGATTGAAGGGAGTCCGGATCCCCATAAGGACGAAGGTCATCATGGACCAAGTCATATCAGCCCACTGATAAAATTGAATCAGGGGAAGAGGAAAGGCCGCCTACTTAAAAGATGCCCATATACCCAACCGATTTCTCGGTGACTGGGAAGCAATGGGAAAGAAAGCCGCCTACTAAAAGATGCCTATTTTTCGGTGGCTGGGAAACCATGGGAAAGAAGTCTGTGGTTTCCCGGACGGGCATTTGATGAAGTAAACAAGGGGAAGGTGTCCACACATTTTAGCCCTTGCAAACACTAGAACAGCTCTGCGATCATGGTGAGAAAACTCAGGTGAGCTCTGCGATCATGGTGAGAAAACTCAGCTGATATCACAAGAATTCTTCTGACCGCAGTAGCTGATCCCCTTGCTCGACAAGGCGCTAAAATGAGCGACACAATCACCCTACACACAAGAATTCTTCTAACCACTCAAGATCCTCATAACAAGGAATTAGACCATGGAGGGTCTGGTGGAGCCAAGGGCACTCGAGGAAGCAAGTAGAAGAGAAAAATAACTGAGTTGTTGAGTTGCTCTCACCAGAGTCGGATAGACATTTATAGTCGGTCTAGAAAGATGGATCCAAGCGCCCATGAAGCAATGATGCTCTTTCAAAGTTTTGAAGCATGGGCTCATAAGCAGGCAAAAATGATGACAGATAGTAGTCCCTAGATCAAGATTCTCTACCCGTGACTACAAACCTATCGGGAGTACAGACGTGGTAATTTTGGAATAAAATTACTTTTATCCCAAAATTGGGGGGCATGTGTTTACACCAAAATTTGGGAAGAAGAGCGCGGGAACTTGAAGCTCCCAAGATCGCGTCATCAAGGAATTGATTACATAAGGGTCAATATCAGCTAATTCAAATGCAGCACTGGAATCGGCTCCCTTCAGATAACGCCAACAGATAATGGCAATAAGCTATGGTTGGCGTCGAGAAAGACATGTCGGACTCTACAAAAAGGGAAAGATTAGGGTCCAAGTTATCTTAAATTAGGAATGTTTTCTCTTATGGCAAAGATTGTAATGAGTCGTAACAAAGTAGGATTCATGCTTAGGTTCTAGGTATAAATATTGGACCCCGGCTATTGTAAAAAGGACATCCAATCAATTAATACAAATTACTTTTTTCGGCTCCACGCCAACCCTTAGGAGTAGGAGTAGTGTAGATCTCAGTGAGTTCTTCAACAAGCAGGGCTGCATCGGTCCGACCGACCTTCGTCTTGTCTGTAAGTACCATCATGGCTTATACTTTGGTTTGTAAGGCTACATCGGTTAAGTTCGACCTCCACTGTGAGCACTAGTATAAGCTAGTTATCGATCTTAATCTAGTTGAAGTGTGGCTGCATCGGTTAAGTTCGACCTCCACTCCTCGAATTAGATTAAGGTCAAGTTATCAGCTCTACCTAAGGGTGGCGTCCTTCGGGTAAATTCATTAAGTTACCGATCTTGTTGATGTTTTTACTATCAATAGTTTTTTAGCAACATCAACCTACCCGATCAAGATCGAACTAGATCGGCCTCATATCCTTTTAGTCCATCGTTTGCTTTGTGACAATATGATATTTCTAACTTTGAGCGATGGGTTATGTTTTATTGGTTGTTCTATCTCGATCTTGATCATGCATAGTAAGCGGTTAAGGCATGTATGATCTTGAAGAGGTTTGTTGGCTAGTTAAATCTAGTCTATAGTTCGCTATTATGGCAACAACGATCCGGTCGATCCCCACTGATGGCACTTTAGATTGGAGAATGCTAGTTGGTAGATTTATTCTCGATCTGGCATGACCTTAGCTATTTGATATGCCTACATCGACTAGATAGCCGATCGCCTGCACTTTAATGCTTATAGTATGTCTTCATGATCCTATTAAATATGTGTAGATCCATTTTCTTTAAAGATTTAATCTATTATCTTTATTATGGTTGTCATCAATCCGATCGAACTCCACTGTTAAAGATGATATGTTAGGTTTGAGGAGTTGATAGGTCTGCTCATATTGAATAGTCGATTGTTCACATGTTGTGACCTTTTTTTCTACTGGAATCGGCTCTTTTAGTCGATTCGCCCGCGCCTTCACAGATATAGCATGTCTTTTAGAAACGTGCCAAGGTTTGGATGGTTTTATGAATTCTTTGGCTTTAGTTTGTTGTTATCAACATAGCTACATCGATCCGATCAAACCTCACTATTGATGATAGCGGATTAAATTCGAAGCGTTTGTAGAACTGTTCGTAATAGACAGTCAATTTGTTTGCATGTTATATCCTTTCTCATCAGACTCATTGGTTCAATGCTTCATACTGGTTATATTTTGTCTAGCTGATGATTTTACTTACATCTGTGTGCACCATATTCATCATCATAAAAATAATCACAACCTACCAATGTTACAGTCCTTAACAGTCGATTTTCTTCTCATGTTGGCTATTCGATCGATTTTTCCTGTCTGGCTATTGGCCCACTGGATCACCGGTATTGCCGACCATGACTAACGTTGTATGACCACACACTTTGACTAGAGGGAGGACAACAATAGTTCATGGTCATCATCACTAGTGCGTGCTCGGCAACATTAGTGAGTGGTCGGACAACTCCGTACTGAAGATCCAGTGGGCTAACACTGGCTGCTCCTGAAGCGGCACACTTAGAACTGTCTATGCAAGATCGGCATGTTCCACATTAAATTACTAATAAACTTTCTCTCCTTATCAATTGCAGGTCAAATTGACTGGCATGCCCTCAGGAGGAATTGGCAGGGTCGACTGGTCCTGCATTGAAGCCAAGCGGATCTCTAGCCTTGCTGTGTCAAGTAGATTCTTCCGGCTTGCTATGTGCCCGGCGCATCGACACGTTTTTGCGCCGATAGGGCTGGGGGTCGGATGATGACTTCACCATCTAGTATCTTCCTCTGCTCCTACCGAGCTTGACCAGAGCTTGGCTCGAGCAGCTCAAGCTCGGCAGCATCCGTTGCTAGGGTGACCTCCGCTCCGTCTTTGTCGGTCACTTCCAAGAAACATACACTTGGTCCGAGAACTCATGGGACCTCCACAACTGCAAGCAGAGGATTGACAAGATCCTCCGAGAGTACATCTAGTGCTTCTCAAAGAAGCGCAACAAGCTCCCCATCATCACTAATGCCAACGTGATCAATGCCTTTATCTGTGGCATGACCTATAAGGCACTCGTCCACGCGCTCGGCCACAAGACCCCGTGCATGATGTGGGAGCTCTTGGACGTAGCCACCCAGTACGCCACCGGTGGGGAGGATGTCTAGGCCAACATCAGGGACAAGGCTAGAGCCATCGGCCACCACAGTGGTGGGGATGATGGCAATGACCCCGCTTTGTCCTAGCATCACCGCGACAAGAGGATCAAGGACCGGAAGTGCTGTGGGAAGGAGATGGAGGCTGCGACCGACCGTGCCGCCGGGCCTCAGCCTCATGAGCGTGGTGCGCTCCCCTAGCACTTTGAGAAGGTGCTTAGGCCCCCTACCCATTCCACAGGGGGCACGCAAAGCACCTCCTCAAAGACTTCACCACCATCAGGGGCTACATCCGTGGCATCTTGGCCAGTAGAGCAAGTCCTAGAAGCTTGCCCCGAAGGCCGCCGATCAGCAAATGCTACACTAGAGGATGATGCTAAGTTTTCCGAGGTTGATCGCCACCTCATGATCTTTGGGGGCTCCTAGTCGTACAACTCCCACCGGTAGTGCCGCATCACCGAGCAGGAGGTGAACACCTATAACACCCTAAAATTTGAAATTTTGGAAATGGACCTAAAAAGATTTAATTTGGAATTTTTGTGCACATGAAATATAGGAAAATATAAAATTTTTTCATTAAATTAAAATTCATCATAAGGTAGCAACATGTTTGAGCATACATGCTATTGGATTTGATTTATTTGGTTGAGTGGTTTGGATTGAAAATTCAAAATGGTTTAAAATTGCTTTTGCAAATGAAATTAAAAATGGCATTGAAATAAAAGAAAAGAAAATTAGAAAATGAAAGAATTTAAAAACTTATTCTCGAAAAACTTACCCAAAATTGGTTCATTTATGTTTGAATTAAAAAGTGTATTTTAAATCATATTCATACTCGATTCGGTTCATATTTGAATTTGTTTTGAATTAAGAAAGGAAAAAGGATTTAGAAAAAAATACAGATCTCCTCTCTCTCATTTTAGCCTGAAGGCCTTCCTCTCCCCCACCGGCCCGCTCCCCTTCCCTTTCTTGGCCTTGCCTACTGGCAGCCCTACCGCTCCGCGCCCTTCTTCTCCTTTCCCTTCCTCCCGCGCTTCGGTCGGTTCTGCGTCGGCCCGCTTCGCGCCTTCCTCTGCACCGCACCGCACGCTGCGCGGCCTAGCTCGCCACCACGACCCACGGCACTGTGCTGCCTACACGCTGCTCTCTCCCTTCTCTCTCTCGCTGCACCGCTGGCCCTACACGTCAGTGCCTGCCTCCTTCCTTTCCTTTTCTTTCTCGAGCGCTCCCTTCTTTCTTCGCTGCCCGGCGATGGCGCGGCCAAACATGGCAAGCCGCCGCCGTCGCGCATGCGAGGCAGGCGGCTAATCACCCGTGTGCCCCACTTCCCTTCCTTCTATGAAGTCCCCTGCCACCTACAAAACCTAAACCGAGCGCCTCTTTCTCCCCTTTCCTATGTTCGCGCTTGCACTCGCCACCGCCACCCCGTAGCCACTGCTCCGGTGCCTAATCGATGACACCGACGCCACCCAAAGCTTTGCAGTGACCTGACGCAGCCGTGGGTATCTTCAATTTCATGTTTTAGCTTTGTTTTGCTAGGATTCTCCCTCGCCCGTGCCATGCTTCTCTCTCCAGTTGCCACCGTCGACCCACCCCCTCGAGGCCTTCCCGGATGCCGTGCTCCCCTCCTAACGACTCACGGTGACCTCCCGAACCTCGCGTCCCCTTCTTGCCTCGGTTAGTGCCCTAGAATGCCGTAACGGCAAGCTCCCGAGCCGCCGGCCATGGCGCCACCATGGGACGCCGATTCGGCTCGTCCCCCGCCCTCGGTAGTGCATCCATCGTGTTCGCGCGTGCCTATACATCATCCCAGTAGGTTCGGCTTCGATCGGGGAGGTCCAGAACGCCATCCCGGCGTCCGCCAGCGGTGTCTCCGCTCTCGTCACCACCGCCATAGCTTCCATCGGGAGGTCCGGTAAATAGTCGTGCGGCGGAGGAATACTCGTGTAGCATCATATTTTTATTGGATCTTCAAAAATAAGTTCAATTGATTTATAGAAATGCCATTGCGGTTTGGTATATGCGTAACGGTTTGCATTTTAAGACCCATGGACCGCCCACAATTGTGATAGGACCGAAGTCCACCACGCCACGTGTTTACACATCGAGCCAATCACATGCATCCACATGTCAATACTTAAAATTCATGGGTAGATTTAATCTATTATTTAACTATAGGAAAACTTGTTTAAATCATAACTTATTCATTTTAACTCTGAATTAGTCCGTTCAAGTTGCGTTGGTTTCATAACGACGTGACCCATGCATTAGTAAACAAAATCTTCCGGTAGATGTATCTTCTCAACCATAGCTCTGATTAGCGTGCTTCCCACGTCTGTGTGTTCGTAGCAATACGTAGATCTGTTTTAAATCCTTTTTCCACTAGTTGGTGCATTGTTCTAATATGGCTATGTATGTATGTTATGCATGTCTATTTGGATGCTTGTGTTGTGTTCTATGCTCAAGTCCAGTCGGTAAGCTATACGTGGTGAGTCTAGAAGCTGTTCTTGGAAGATTTGGACTAGAAGAAGATCTGATCTGAGTTTAAGGCAAGTATAGCATGGGATCATCCTTGATACCTATTCACATTTAATCATTTAATTCATGTTGCATGTGTTTACCTTGGCAACTGTAGTAATTTCCCTAGCTAATTGATATCCTAGATTTCTTGATACCTTTGGGTTATTGCATTGGGTAGTTTTTGCTAGTACACAACCAAAACCATGATCTTATAACTTGACTAATGGTATATGCAATAAACATTAAAATATGACTTTTTAGCAACATGGAAATAGGGGGCTAGAGTATTTAGCTACTTTCTAAATGCTTCAGATTCCTCTCCCTAAGGACTTATCTGTAAATGATCATCTGGGACTTATAGTACAACTGTGAGAGCTATATGGCTCTAGCTTTAGCTCAGAATGAGGACCTTTTCTAGCTTGTTAGTGGTTACCTTTATGGTGCAAGAGGGGCTCCGACGGGTATGATCTCGGCCTGCCAAGTGGGTGCACTTTGTTAGTCACTCCTTGGAGGGGAGTTTATGCTTATTGATGGGGAAACCTTAGGGGCCCTAACTTGTTAGACAAACCTTTGAAAGGCTTCATAGTGAACCCTGCCGACCTTCCTTGGTAGTGGGTCAAGGGGCTGATCACCCTGGGTGAAAGGGTAAATCACGACTCACAGTGAAAGTGTACAACCTCTGCAGAGTGTAAAATTGTTATAACAGTCGTGCTCACGGACACGAGCGACCTTGGAACCCTTATGGAATAGAGATGATCACTAATGATTAATTGTTTATGTTATTCATTATTCATGTTTACCTGATCATGTGTTTATGGGCTTATGATAAATTCGTTGCTACTCAATTGCTTAAAAGATGACCTATTAAAAGCTAATCGCAGTAAACCAGTGTCAACCTTTTGTTTCTCATGAACCCCATGTTATATTGCCGAGTACGATATGTACTTATGCTTGCTTTACTTTTCTATACTGTGGATAAAAATCCCGGATGGGTACCAAATTGGTGGTCTGGAGGAGTTAGGCTTGTGGTCAACCAGTCAGTCGTCCCTGTGGATTTGGAGTCTTCGCCTAAAGAACAGAGTTCTCTTTCCGCTATCTATACTCTGAGGTTATATTCCTTTATATTAATACGTTATGTAATAAGTATTGTCTTTTGATATTACCCTTATTTGTGGCTATATGTGAGATTTTACTTCCTAGGCTCACATATAGTGTGTATCTAGTTTTGTCTTTAAAACCGGGTGCTACAAAGTGGTATAAGGGCAATGCTGACTGTAGGACGCAAGCCTAGTTAGAATTGATCGTCTTAGCATGCTTTCATCTCTGCTTAGTTCTTGCTTTCTCTCTAACCTTGTTATTTGCTAAAAGTTATGCTCACTTTGGCCTTTGTTCTGTTATGAAAACCTTGTCTCCATTCTGAATCCTCTCTTTTCATCTATATAGATGGGTTGTAATGAAGAAACCACTAGCATCAGAGGTTAGGAGGACCAAGCTACATTGTCTCTTATTGCATTCGACAAGGAGAAGGTTGTAGCTATGCAACAACAAGAATTTGAAGGAATGACTCAACATGGGAGTTCTCAACAGTGCTTGCCCCAAGGTCAAACCAACATACCAAAGGGGCAGTGAAGAGACAAGTGGCAGAAGCTTGGAAGAAAATGATGTCCAATGAAGGTACTGGTAGCAAGACTCTTAGAAGTCAGTATCAATGTCAATGTTGCATGCACTATGGTTTTCCTTGTCCTCAAAACAAGCCAAATCAAGGAAAAGTTAAGGTGAACCCGAGTTGTGAAGCTAATGTGGATAAGAAGAGAAAGGAGGTCTCAACAGAGCAAGTATTGGGAAGCACTCAACATTTGGATTTGTCACATCCAGCTCTGATCCCTAGTCAGATGAATCTAAACTATAAAGAGTTAGAAGCTTCTCAAGCTAAAACTACTTCACATGAGGTATGCATAGATGGGTGGACTATCACCTATAAAGAGTTTCAACCTCGAAAGACCAAGCAAGCTAGAAAATAGATCAGTCAAACCAAGATGAATCTTCGGAGTCAGAAAGCTGACAAAACACCAAGCAACAATTCCATCGAGTATGACATCACAAAAGACCCAGCTAAGAGAAGGTGTCATCATTGCCAGCAGGAAGGACATTATGTTAAATCTTGCCCATAGAAAAATCAACAAATACACCATGGAGGTAGCCAGAGTCAGATCACTACCGGACTGCCACTAGGAAGTGTCAGTGATACCCAACCCAAAAAAAGTGTTTGGTGAAATTGATGAATGAAGAAGTCATGCTAGACTACCCAAGATCCTTAGTTAAGGAATAGGAGGTTGTGCCCTTTATGTAATAAAAACGATAGTATCACAAGTTGAGTCAATGATTGAACTATGCATCTTTATTACTAGTTGAATTGTCATTATGCTTATGATTGTTTTGAATCTTTGTAATGATTACAATGATCTTGTTGGGTGTTCCCACAATTTCATTTAGTTTATAGGTCTAAGGTATAAGGATTAATGAAATAAATAGTTGGGGTATGGTTTCCTTCTGTTTCCTCTATCCAGTCTTTTCGGAGTAGTCTACACTATTTGGCTTATATCTCCGATTTTGGACCACCAAGAATCATGAGAAAATTCTGGACAATAGTAGACTTCAATATCTTTCTCTGAGTGCAAGAATTAGCTTGATAGCTATTTTGGTTATGGAGATACGAAAATCACAAGGTGATGCATCTGTGCTGTTTGGAACCAGGAATAGTTTCTCTTGTGTACTATTTTCGACCTTCTAAACTGCAGAATTTGGAAAAGTGTTCTATAAGGAAGTTATAAAGGAAATGATGAGCTTTCCAATGGTATAAGCTAAAACTCAATTGGATTAACGGAATGAGAGTTACAACTGTTTTATTGAACTACTATATTCCTGCTCTCGAGAATTCTCAGACTAAATGTTTTTGCTTATGTAGAGGAGTTTCTCCAGAATGTCAGAACATCTCTATGTTAGTTAGCTCATTTTTAAGGAAGTGCAAGCTACCCTTTTGTGTGCCCTAGTTGACTTCTCTTAAGGGGGGTAGTGAAGTTGAATGGTTTGCAAGATGAAGTTTTCTTGCATTCTAGTGTTTCATGTGGAAGAATTGGATATCTCGATGGTTGGGATTTTCTCTAGTCTTTCATACTATCAATCCTATCTTGTCATCTCTTGAAACTACAGTAAAGAATGCTATGAATGACTGAATCCTAATGCATATATGTTAGTGTTTACACCAAAATTTGGAAGAAGGGTCATAGGGACTCGAAAGCTCCTGAGATCATGTCGTCAAGGAATCAATTGTGTGCAGATCGGAACCAGCTGATTCGAACACAAAAATGGAATCAACTTTCTTCATATAGCGCTAGCGGATAATGACAAAGGTTATGATCGGTGCCAGGGCGAGACATGCTAGACTCTACAAAAAGGGAAAGATTAGGGTCCAAGTTATCTTAAATTAGGAATGTTTTCTCTAGGGTCAAAAATTGTAATGAGTCGTGTTTAGACAGGAGTCATGCACAGGGCCTAGGTATAATATCAAACCCCGGCTATTGTAAAGGAGAACAATCAATCCAATATACAAGTCATTTACTTTTTCGGCTCTGGCCACCCCTTAGGAGTAGGAGTAGAGTAGATCTCGGCGAGTTCTTCAGCAAGTACGGCTGCATCGATCCGGTCGACCTCCACTGCTTGTTATAAGTATCGTCATGGCTTATACCTCTGTTCGTATGGCTACATCGATCCGGTCGACCTCCACTGCGACTCTGGTATAAGTTAGTTATTGATTCTTGCCTAGTTCAAGTATGGCTGCATCGATCCGGTCGACCCCCACTGCTTGAACTAGATCAATGTCAAGTTATCGGCTCTACCTTAGAATGGCAGTCTTTGGTAGATTCATTAAGTTACTGATATTGCTTATTGATTTCATTATTTATCTAATTAGCACCGTGGAGTGGGGATCGTTATTTGATAGATCTATTTCTGATAAGGCATGACTTTAACTATGCGTTATGCCTGAATCGGTTGTTTTAGCTGATATCGAGTGCTTTCACGAACAGTTCGCATCACGAGACCGTTAAAGTAAAGATAGGTTGAAAGATATGTTAGCCCCATGATCTTATTATTGTATTATGGCCTGCATGATTCTGCCTCATGCCCCACTGTTCATAGCGATAGATGAGATCTAACATGTTCATTAGATTTACCTTTATCAAACGGTTAAGTGGTGTTGAATTGTTTCTTTATATAAAAAGGGGTTCGGTTACTTGTAATCATTGGCTTAGCATGAACCAATCATTGTTGACATCTTATTGCCATTGATTAATGTTTGTTCAAATAATGATATTTATCCTGAATGATAACCGATTCTTCTTATACAACCCAAGGAACTTTAACCGATTTATTCTCATGAATATGCTGGAATCGACTATTTAGTCGATCTCCTTTCATATCGACTTTTAGAGCCGCACATTCGGGACTGTCTGGCAACACCGGCAAGTTTCGCCCTTAATTACTGATAAACTTTCTCTCCTTGTCAATTACAGGGTCAAATTGACTGGCACGTCTCGGGAGGAGTGCGCAGGATCAACCATCCCTACGCTGAAGCTAGGTGGATCTACAGCTCCATCTAGCAGACCCTTCCGGCTTGCTGCATGTGTCCTCGGCATGGGACGAAAATTCTGTGTCGACACACATTTCTGGCATGCCCTGTGGGACACCATAATGGTCATGGCGGTTCACAACAACAATGACATCCTTATGCTGCATTATGAAGATCTACCTGATGAGGATAAGGGTATCATCAGCAAAGCTATAGAAGAGTTTTAGAATAAGTGTTTGTTGTCCTACACCAAAACACGTGACAACACAATTGTTCAAAAATTTCCACTACCAAGAGTTCTACTACACGGGCAGACAGATACAACTGAAGATGAAGACAGGCGTTTCTTTAAGGGGTTATAGACAAGTCTGTTCGTGATGCCATATCAAGCCATAACGAAGCTTTTGTGGACATATTCCACAATGCCATGAGAGAGGCGATTCATGGGTTTCCAGTTGCTCAATGTGGGCCGGCTTATTACAACATTCCATATCCGTCCACCCAAGGGACTAATTAAGTCGGTATCAGCCATCAAGAAACAGCACCAGCTGGTAGTGGTGATGTCCAGACAGTTCTGGGTTCATCTGTACAAACTCAAGGAACTACTGCAAAGCAGACACAGTACAATCCTGGATTATCAATACAGCATGTGCAACAGCCAGCGGGGCAAAGTCAGAACCAGGTGATCAATTTTGGCGCATTAGGCCACATACCGTCATCGGCTCAAAAATAGCACTGTTAATTCAAATGATCCATAGAGATATAGATCCTTATGTCTACAATCAGAGACTTCAAGCAGCAAGCCAGCAATGGGCCCAACAGATTGAGATTCCATAAGGGTATTACTATGGCATAGATTATAACACCCTCCACATGATGCCAAATCCAGGATATCAAGGCACGCGGGATTTCAATCCACAGATGGGTCAGCAGGTGCAGAGGAATCCAAATCTGCAAGCTGATGAATTGTTGCTGAAGGTGACCGAGATGATGAAAAATCAATTCAGTCTGAAGCCAAAAGGGCTGACCTTTTCATACAAATGCCCATATCCAGAATGATATGATTTGGTCGCTCTTCCCACAAATTATAGGCTCTAGAGTTTGCTAAGTTCACTGGCCAAGATAGTACAAGCACGATAGAACATATCAGTTCAATATCTTACACAATTAGGCGAAGCATTAGTTGAGGATGCCCATCAAGTTCATTTCTTCTCTCTGTCCTTATCAGGGCCAGCCTTCACTTGGTTTTCATCATTGCCAGTCAATTCCATTGCCAATTGGGATGACCTAGAGAAGAAGTTTCATACATATTTTTACACTAGGACTAGAGAAAAGAAGATTACCGATCTGACAACTATAAGACAGAAGACTAATGAATTGGGCAATGGATTTCTTTAGAGGTTCCGAGAAACTATGAATTTGTGCTTCTCCTTAAACTTGGCCGATGATCTACTAGCTGCTTTAGTTGTTCAAGGAATGCTGCCGATGTGGAAAGAAAAGCTGCTGGGATAAGAATTTGACAACTTGGGTCAATTGGCTCAATGAGTAGCAGCGCTCAATAGCCAATTCCAGAGTATGCGCAGAGATACCTAGTTCTAGAGGAGTACCATAGTAGCCAAAGCTTATGATCCATACTAAGTCAATGATGACTATGAAGATGAAGAAGAAGAGGTTGCTGCGGCTGAATGGAATTGAGGAGTTGAGGAGAGCTATGACTTTGATGTCACCAAATCAGGCAAGCTCTTTGATTTCTTACTTGAGAAAGGGCAGATCAAGTTGCCCGATGGTCATGTCATGTTGCCTCCTAATCAATTAAAGAATAAGAAGTTCTGCAGATTCCATAATGCTATTTCTCATTCCACTAATGAATATAGAATCTTTAGGCAGCATATATAGAGAGCTATTCAACAAGGGAGGCTCAAATTTGATACGCCCCAAAAAATGAAAGTTGATGATAATCCTTTCCCAGGAGATCAAAACATGGTTGATGCTGGGCTATTCAGAGGAAAAACTAAGGTCCTAACATCAACCAAATCAAAAGAAGCTGGAACAGTTGATCCCAAGATGCAAATATTGGCTGACGAGTACAGAGAGATTAGAAGACGTCGTGCCGAGCAAAAGAGCCGATACGAGCAGGGGGAGACGTCAAAAGCAGAGACGACAAAGCCGTGGGTCACATCTCGGATCCTATTGAATAAATGGCAGCCGTGGAAAAGGATTATCAGTGTTGGTTATCAGTGTTGGTTAAAAGATCAAGCATTGGTTAAAAGATCAAGCGTACCAGCATCAACTGAAACAAGAGAGGTATGAAAGGGAACAAGCCGAATTACATTGGAATTGTCCTTTCTTCAGACATTGCTGGAATGAAGATTTGAAGTTGCCTATCAGACATGAATGTCTAGAATGCAGCAATCAATATCGGGAGTATAGGCAGTCTCAAACCAACCGCCGATCTATCCATGCTCAAGATGCATATCATCATAATAACATGGATCGGTGCTTAAAAAATAAAAGTGTTCATGATCGGCTTGGAAAAAGAGTCGTTGACCAAGACTGGGTTGATTATGAAGAGGAAGGCAATGAAAGAAGATATGTGTGGCAGGAAGGCCAGTGGTGTCCAGGAGGTTTAACAAGAAGCCAGAAGAGAAGGGTTCAACGCCTAAGGAATAAAGAGATGGAAAAGACTCAGGCATCCGGTAAAACTCAAGTGTGGCGTACCAAGCAAATAGCCGATAGAAAGCAACCATCGGCTAATATCCAAATGGCTTTTCTGTTGCCATCGGAATTCAGAGCTCCGGCAGATCAAGAAGTTTATTCGGATTTTGATGAATCAGAGTATGAGGAGATAGTTGCCAAGTTGACGGTTGTACAGCAAGCAATATTTGACAAACCAATCAAACATCGGCACTTAAAAGCTTTATATATGAAAGGTCTTGTTGATGGGAAGCCCATGAACAAGATGTTGGTGGACGGAGGTGCTTCTGTCAATCTTATGCCTTACACTACTTTTCAAAAACTTGGCAAAGGACTAGAAGATCTGATGGAGACTGACATGATGCTTAAGGACTTTGGAGGTAATACGTCTAAGACCCGAGGGGCAATAAACGTCGAACTAACAATCGGAAGCAAGACTCTGCTCACCACATTCTTCGTCATCGATGGGAAAGGCTCATACAGTTTGCTCCTCGGACGTGATTGGATTCATATGAATTGATATATACCATCAACCATACATTAGTGTTTGATTCAATGGCATGGAGATGATGTCGAACTAGTTTGCGCTGATGAGTCCGTGAGCATCGCGATAGCCGATCCAGTCTTTTAGGAACTAGGAGACTTCAAATGTTTTTCTGGCTAGTCATGGGAAGAAGGCTTCATCAAGATTAGCAATGAAAGCCAACAATCGATGCAAGCGATCGGCTCTGAGAGTTTGTTTTAGTAGAAAAATCACGGCTTCACATCGGCCGTTGGATTAAAGGAAAAATAAGGATTGAGTCTTGGAGATGGCTTTAGGCCGACGTATGTGAATGCTGAATCAAAGTGTAAGTGCGATTCAGAGTTAATGGATTTCTTAAGGAAGTTCTGTTTCTCTTAATTGGATGTTTGACCTGGGTTGATTACCCGTCCGACCTTTGATATGAAAAGTTCTATGGTACGTTATCCTGACACCCGATCAACATTTGATAGTCGATTCGTTCTCGGCTCTAATAGCCGGTTCCAGGAGGGTATCGCCTCTAGTTCAAAAAGTGAAGATCTTCAAAGACAATAAAAGTCGATATGATATGTATCGCCTATAGAACAAAAAAACAAAAAGATAAAAACATTCATACACAAGGGCATTACACTGGAGCGCATTCATGAAAGAGGAGTCTTTGTTCATTAGTTCCACTAAGTACAATTTAGTCGAAGACTTTGTTCACCACATACTGAGCGGATGTGATATCCACTATGGCCTCCGTTGCCATGATGAATTCTTCGAGCAAGTCTTCATGTTCCTCTGGGCCATTGCCCATTGGGAAGCTAGTATCCATGGCAAGGTGCTCGTACCCAGTCTTGACTTGACTTGCGACGTAGTTAGCGCCACCGCTGCACCATGATGAACATCGTGGAGGGCAATCTCCTAAACATGGGCTGGGATGTCTTGGAGACGAACGGCGATGGGGGAACCCCGCGCATTGATGGCATCCGTGGCCACGTTCGCCGCTAGTTGGAGAGACTCAACTGCACCATCAGGGCTGACAGTCACAGGAACAAAAGACTATCAAGATAAAGATAATGAAAATCGGAATAGGGCGTTCCTGGAATTTATCTTACCGCCACCATGGCGTCAGACTCGGCCAGCCATGCTCGGACGGCGCTGGCCTCCTCCTCAGCCATGTGAAGGGTGGCCTGAGAGACCCCAAGGCGAATCTCCAGTTGGCCGTTCTCCCAAGTCACCTCGGAATAATGATTCTGAGCCATCCTCCACTCATGAAGGTAGCGCCGGGCATCGTCACCATTATAAGAGTCGGAAGAATCCGACGACGAGGCCGACATAGAAGATGCGGCGTTAGAAGGCCCACCGGACCTGGGAAGAGGACGGAGACTGTCATTCACAACAAACCTATAGGCGAGTTAGAACTGTTCATCATCATAAACAAGAAATGTCAATTTCACCTCATGCGTTGGAGACGCTGGTTCATCGGCATGTTCTCTTCCGGATTTCCTCCATCACGCGCTTGCCTCGGTTGTCTTCGCCGGCCATGAAGGATGATTGGATCTATGAAAGGGAGAAGGAAAACCGCTATAGGGTTTTCGATAGGCGGAGAAGAGCAAAGGAACAGTTGCGAGTGGAGATGTGTTCGAGGCCGAAACCACCGGCTGGTATTTGAGGACATGAAGCGAAGAGGTAGACGCCTCGGGACACGTAAAAGGCAACCGCAATTAATGGAAGGTGAAGCGCCACTTCACTAATGCCGATGGGAGTACGGCGTTGAGCAACTGAAGGCAGGAAATCGAAGGGTTCTCTTAATAAAAGCCGTGTTTTCAAACTTGATTAGATTAGAAGTCTAGGATCGACTGTATCAAATCAGCTCTTTAGCCAAAAAGAAGCGTAATTAAATAACGGAGAGTATGATCGATTCTACACAAGATACGCATTGACATGCAGATTTCAAGTCTAGAACGTCATGGGTCGCTCCCAATATTTCTAGCCAAATAGCATCAGCTCCCACAATCTATTTGACTTCTTCGGATGATCTAGGGATGCTCTCGAGGATGTACCTATGACGGTCAATGTCAATGAGACTCCAGAGAAAGCTGGGGATGGATTACCCTTGACGACCAAAAGCGAGATAGCCGGTATGGTCACCTAATCGGGAGAAACCTTATCGGATCAAGCGTTGTGCTGCCGATATTTACATTTTCAAAACGCTAGAGAGGAGAAGAGGAATCCGGTAGAGCAATCGAATAGGGAATATTTAAAGGAATATTACCCTAATGTTTGGAATAATACTTGACAACCAATTTGCTCAGCTATCAGTTCTAATAACCGACACCAGAAAGGTATCGCTTCTAGTGCAAAGATAAACCTAGAAGGATAAAAACCGGTATGATATGTGTCGCCCATAGGAGCGAGGCAAACACGGACAAAGTGGTGCATGAAGTAAAAGGAAAATCATTGGAGACGAGGGAATAGTTTGCTTGATGTCACTTATTACAAGCTATAGACTAGAAAACACTATGTTCACTATATCCTCGGCCTAGGAGGTCAGGGTTACAGAGTTGGCGGCATCGGAGAAATCCTTGACCAGGCTCTCATAATCTCTAGGGAATCCGGTGGCTGGAGCTCCATGGGGAAGAAGCCGAAGATCATGGTCGGAGTGAACTTGCGCAGCAACTAGAGCCATGGCAGCGCCATGACGAACGCCATGAAGAGCAACTTCTCTGACGCGGTTTGGGATGTCATGCAAGCGAACCACCAGAACGGCGCCCCTAGCATTGACAAAATACCGCCACATGGTCCACAGCTAAACAGAGGCTTTCCAGCTGAGCCGATAGATCTAAAGGATTTAAGGAAGAGGTGATCAAGATATTGGAGGTAAAAGTTAAGAAGAGACTGAAAATTGTGGTAAATGTCTCACCAGCGATTCTGGCTTCAGCCTTGGCCAACCTCTCCCACGCTGGGTTGGCCTCAGGGGGTGATCGGCCCTGAACTATGGCCAGAGCCGACTCCGCAATAGCGAGGCAGTCGGCAAGTTTCTCACCGGTCCGGTCAATCGAAGCAATCAAGTCACCGTTATCTCTTGGCCTCCTCAGATAGCGGGGAAGCTAGCGACAAATTGGTGCTAAGGATGACCCCAAAGGCTGAGCAGAGTCAGCCCTTTGCTCTAGAATAACAGGAACCTCGCGAGGTGCACCCTCTTGATGAAGGATGCACTGGCGCGATGAAGCAGATTAATTGAGAACCTCCTCAACAGATCTATTGTTGTTCTCCATAATCTCAAGCCTACAGAAAAAGCAGAAACTACACTAAGGATAAAGGAGGTTTGAGACGAAGTGGGTAGTTTTTTGATCCAGAGCCATGGCCTGTATATATAACCCGAGAAGGCAAAAAGATAGACTTCGCCGGGGGTGTAAAACTAAAATCAGGAACGGAAACGGATCGACACTTCAGAAATTCAAGAGACAGGTAATGAAGAGATAACAAATTTGGACTTATTGCTTCCCCGAATTACAAAATATCATGGGGCAGATATGAAAATTTACATTGACCATAGACCAACCCACCGATATTTCTTTGGATTGAAGGGAGTCCGAACCCTCACAAGGCCGAAGGTCATATGAACCGAGTCACGTTGGACCATTGATAGAATTGTGCCAGGAAAAGGGGCAAGGCCGCCCAACAGATGCTCAGCTGATTACTTGGTGAACTGTGGGAAAGAAGGATGTGGCTTTCATGGTGGGCATTTGGTGGAACGAACAAGGGGAAGCTGTCCACACATTTTAGCCCTTATAAACACTAGAACAGCTCTGCGAGCATGGTGAGAAGACACAGGTGATATCACAAGACTTCTTCTGCTGTAGTAGCTGATCCTCTTGCTCGACAAGGCGCTAGAATGAGCGACACGATCACCCTATGCACAAGAATTCTTCGAACCACTCAAGATCTTCATAGCAAGAGAATGGACCATGGAGGGTCCGGCGGAACTAGAGGCGCTCGAGGGAGTAGATGGAAGAAAAACATGGCTGAATTGTTGAGTTGCTCTCGCCAGGGTCTGATAGACATTTTATAGCCGGCCCGAAAAGATGAATCTAAGTGCCCGTGAAGCAGTGACGCTCTTGTAAAAGTTTTGAAGCATGGGCTCATGAGTTGGCATGGACAGTGACAAATAGTAGACCCCAGATCAAGATTCTTTACCCATGACTGCGGACCTATCGGGGGCACAGACGTGATAATTTTGGAATAAAATTTCTTTTATCCCAAAATTGGGGGGCATGTGTTTACACCAAAAATTGAAAGAAGGGTCATAGGGACTCGAAAGCTCCCGAGATTATGTCATCAAGGAATCAATTGCGTGCAGATCGGAACCAGCTAATTCGAACGCAAAACTAGAATCGGCTTTCTTCAGATAGCGCCAGTGGATAATGACAAAGGTTATGATCGGCACCAGGATGAGACATGCTGGACTCTACAAAAAGGGAAAGATTAGGGTCCAAGTTTTCTTAAATTAGAAATGTTTTCTCTAGGGTCAAAAATTGTAATGAGTCATGTTTAGACAGAAGTCATGCATAGGGCCTGGGTATAAATATCAAACCCCGGCTATTGTAAAGGAGAACAATCAATCCAATATACAAGTCATTTACATCTTTGGCTCCAGCCACCCCTTAGGAGTAGGAGTAGAGTAGATCTCGGTCAGTTCTTCAGCAAGTACGGCTGCATCGATCCGGTCAACCTCCACTGCTTGTTGTAAGTACCGTCATGGCTTATACCTCTGTTCGTACGGCTACATCGATCCTGTTGACCTCCACTATGACTCTGGTATAAGTTAGTTATTGATTCTTGCCTAGTTCAAGTATGGTTGCATCGATCCGGTCGACCCCACTGCATGAACTAGATCAAGGTCAAGTTATCGGCTCTACCTTAGAATGGCAGTCTTTGGTAGATTCATTAAGTTACCGATATTGCTTATTGCTTTCATTATTTATCTAATTACAGCAATATCACTCTGCCCGATTGGGATCGATCTAGATCGGCCTTATATCTTGTTTAGCCCATCGTTTGTTAATCTAAAATTGATCTAATCTACATGTTAAACGACGAGTTACGTTTTATCGGCTGTTCTACATCAATCTTGATCGTGCATAGCGTGCGGTTAAAGCATGTTGCGTCTTGAGTAGATTTATTGGCTAGCGAGAACCGTTCCATGGTCCGTTATCATGGCCTGTGTGATTCTGCCTCACACCCCACTATTAGCACCGTGGAGTGGGGATCGTTATTTAATAGATCTATTTCTGATAAGGCATGACTTTAACTATGCGTTATGCCTGAATCAGCTATTTTAGCCGATATCGAGTGCTTTCACGAATAGTTCGCATCACGAGACCATTAAAGTAAAGATAGGTTGAAAGATATGTTAGCCCCATGATCTTATTATTGTATTACGGCCTGCATGATTCTGCCTCATGCCCCACTGATATTAGTAATGAGTTAGGGTCGTCGAGTTTATTATTATTTCTACAGCCTGCATGATTCTGCCTCATGCCCCACTGGTCATAGCGATAGATGAGATCTAACATGTTCATTAGATTTACCTTTGTTAAACGGTTAAGTGGTGTTGAATTGTTTCTTTATATAAAAAGGGGTTCGGTTACTTGTAATCATTGGCTTAGCATGAACCATTCATTGTTTACATCTTATTGCCATTGATTAATATTTGTTCAAATAACGATATTTATCCTGAATGATAACCGATTCTTCTTATACAACCCAAGGAACTTTAACCGATTTATTCTCATGAATATGCTGCAATCTACTATTTAGTCTATCTCCTTTCATATCAGCTTTCAGAGCCGCACATTTAGGACTGTCTAGCAACACCGGTAAGTTCCGCCCTTAATTACTGATAAACTTTCTCTCCTTGTCAATTACAGGGTCAAATTGACTGGCACGTCTCGGGAGCACTGCGTAGGATCGACCATCCCTGCGCTGAAGCTAGGCGGATCTACAACTCCATCGAGCAGACCCTTCCGGCTTGCTGCGTGTGTCCTCGGCATGGAACAAAAATTATGTGTCGACAGTTAGAAACAGATGGCCTCTACCAGGAGAAGTGCTTCATAAGATGTTGGAAGGATTGTTGCCACTTCTAATCCATCGCCATCAAGTCCCCCAACTATAGAGCAAGCTTTGATGATGCAGACTCGGCTATTACAGACCCCTGCTCAGAGTGTGTTGAAGAATCCACAAGAAGCACCACCTATTGACAAGCATGGTGAATTTCTGATGGGACACCCATCGACATTCTCTCATGCAAGCGACACACTAGAAGCTGATAACAGATGGCCTCTGACCAGGACAAGGTGCTTTTTGCATCTGGCCAACTCTAGGGTGCAGCACAAGACTGGTGGGAGACCTACCAGTATGGACGTCCCAACAATGCTGGACAGATCACCTGGCAGGAATTCATGGAGAATTTCAAGACGTACCACATTGCCATAGGTGAGGTAGAACTCAAGCAAGATAAGTTTTAGGCTCTCAGGAAAGGATCCGTATCAGTGTGTGAGTATCGTAATCGATTCACTCAATTGTCACGCTATGCTCTAGGAGAGGTAGATAGTGATGCTAAGAAATAGAAATTCTTTTTGATAGGACTAAATGATGAAGTGCAACAGGTTAGCTCTCAAGAGCCATGTTTGTCATCTCCTACTATCACCTTCATGAAGACAAATACACCTACTAGTGAGAAAGGTTATGATTGTGGTGAGATTAGACATTATGAGAACAATTATCTTGAGAAGTTTATCGGAAACAATCAAGGCCAGAATCAACCGTAACAAGAGCTAGAATAGAACGTCCATAGGAACCAAGTGCATGGAAATAAGTTAAAGCGAAATTACATCCTTGGAAGTTTGAACAATGTGGATATGATTACCACTCATGGAGCCAAGGAGGTTGTTTATGGATTGATTGCAGTAAGCTCAGCCACTGCTATGGTAATGTTTGACCTTAGAGCATCACATTCGTTTATCTCTAGTGCATACGTAAAAGAGCATAAGATAACTAAGCTTCCAATGAGCAAACTAGTGATAGTTAAGTCCCCAAGAGGAGAAATGAAGGCAAATCACATATGCCCAAGAGTTAGTCTTGAATTTGAAGCAAACCTTATTGTATTAAAGTTAGTGGACATTGATGTTATTCTTAGAATGGGACGGATGTCTTCATGTAAAGGAGTGATCAAGTATGCCCAGCGTTCGGTGCTTCTAACCACACCATCAGGAGAAAGAATTGAGTATGAGGGAATTCACTCATCACCTGAGGAATATGACAATGGGAATGATCTATTAGAAGGTGTGAACACTAAGGATAGTAAAGTGGACTATGAGTTTCCAGATGATGGTGTAGAGGAACAAACACCCTTGGAGGAGCTCTATCCGACAGATGATTATACTTATGATGATTATCCAGTTAGGATCTTAGAAAGAGCCCAGGAAACTCTTATGGGAAGAGTGCTTAAAGTGTGTAAAGTTCAATGGAGTAACCAATCAGAGGAAGATGCAACTTGGGAAAATGAGGATCAAGTGAAGATAGATTTTCCTCGTCTCTTTGAGGTGTAACACAATCACGTTAGAAGTCAAGATGGGGGTGTCATAAGAAGTTTGGTTTTGCCCTTGAGTTTAAAGTTTCTATATTCAAGACAATTGTATCCCTCAACTTAAGGGGGTAGTCCGTGTAGCCAAATCTTTTGCTCTTGAGCTTTGGAGATGAGACATGTGTAGCTTGTTAAGCTGGTTTACAATGCAAGTTGAGATGTTGGAATGTTTATCTGAGTTCTATTCCTAGTTCTATCTCCCTTCCTTGTCCCTAGCCTTTTTCGAATCTCGGGACGAGATTCATCTTAAGAGGGGTAGAATTGTAACACCCTAAAATTTGAAATTCTGCAAATGGACCTAAAAAGATTTAATTTGGAATTTTTGTGCACATGAAATATAGGAAAATAAAAAAATCATTAAATTAAAATTCATCATAAGGTAGCAACATGTTTGAGCATACATGCCATTGCATTTGATTTATTTGGTTGAGTGGTTTGGATTGAAAATTCAAAATGGTTTAAAATTGCTTTTGCAAATGAAATTAAAAATGGCTTTGAAATAAAAGAAAAGAAAATTAGAAAATGAAAGAATTTAAAAACTTCTTCTCGGAAAACTTACCCAAAATTGGTTCATTTATGCTTGAATTAAAAAATGTATTTTAAATCATATTTATACTTGATTCGGTTCATATTTGAATTTATTTTGAATTAAGAAAGGAAAAAGGATTTGGAAAAAAATAAAGATCTCTCTCTCATTTTAGCCCGAAGGCCTTCCTCTCCCCCACCAGCCCACTCCCCTTCCCTTTCCTGGCCTGCCTGCTGGCGGCCCAACTACTCTGCGCCCTTCTTCTCCTTTCCCTTCCTCTCGCGCTTCACCCATTCCACGCCGGCCTGCTACGCGCCTTCCTCATCACCGCACCACACGCGCGCGCGGCCCAACTCGGCACCACAGCCCGCAGCGCCTGCGCCTACATGCCGCTCTCTCCCTTCTCTCTCTCGCTACACCGCTGGCTCCGCACGTCAGCGCCTGCCTCCTTCCTTTCCTTTTCTTCCCCGAGCGCTTCTTTCTTCATCAACCGGTGATGGCGCGGCCAAACATGGCAAGCCGCCGCCATCGCGCATGCAAGGCAGGTGGCCAATCACTCGAGCGCCCCTCTTCCCTTCCTTCTACGCAATGCCTGCCGCCTACAAAACCCAAACCGAGCACCTCTTTCTCCCCTTTCCTCTATTCACGCTCACGCTCACCACCGCCGCCCCGTATCCGCTACTCCGGTGCCTAATCTACGACGCCGACGCCACCCGAAGCTTTGCAGTGATCCAGCATAGCCATGGGTATCATCAATTTCACGTTTTGGCTTTGTTTTGCTCGGATTCTCCCTCACCCACGCCATGCTTCTCTCTCTAGCCACCGTTGTCGACTCACCCCCTCGAGGCCTTCGGACGCCGCGCTCCCCTCCTAATGACTCACGGTCAGCTCCCGAACCTCCTCGTCCCCTTCTTGTCTCGGTTAGTGCCCTAGAATGCCATAATGGTGAGCTCCTGAGCCGTCGGCCATGGTGTCGCTGTGGGACGCTGCTTCGGCTTGTCCCCCGCCCTTGGTAGTGCGTCCATCATGTTCGCGCGCGCCTGTAGATCATCCCAATAGGTTTGGCTTCGATCGGGGAGGTCTAGAACGCCATCCGGTGTCCACCACCATGTCTGCCTCGCCGCTGGCCATGGTGTGCTTCGCCGGTGGTATGGTGCGGCCGGCGGAACTACCCCGAGCACCCTACACCGTTGGATCTTGCATGGATGGCCATGATCTGAGCGTACCGGTTCAGTACATAACCGGTCCACCGTGGACCCATGGACCGGCCCATGGTGCTACGTTAGCGAGTCCACCACGCCATGTGGTGCACCGAGCCAATCGCATGCGTCCATATGTCACCCACTCAAGCAGCTACGGTCAACACCCGGTCAAGCCACGTACATTTTTTAGAAAAGCCTTTCTGTTTCCAGCTAATCACAGTAAACCAGTGTCAACCTTTTGAGCCTCATGAACCCCATGTTATATTGCTGAGTACGATATGTACTTACTCTTGGTTTACTTTTCTATACTTTAGATAAAAATCCGGATGGGTACCAGATTGCTGGTCTATTGGAGTTAGGCACGTGGTCAACCAGTCAGTTGTCCATGTGGATTTAGAGTCTTCGCCTGAAGATCGGAGTTGTCTTTCCGTTGTCTATACTCTAAGGTTATATTCCTTTATACTAATACGTTATGTAATAAGTATTGTCTTTTGATATTACCCTTATTTGTGGCTATATGTGAGATTTGACTTTATGGGCTCACATACAGTGTGTATCTAGTTTTGTCTTTAAAACCAGGTGCTACAACACCATTCACACCCTTGCCGCCCTAACGCGGCTCCGATGGTCCCAGACGGCCATCACCTTCAACTAGGGGGATCACCCCGATCGTGTCCCTCACTTGAGACGCTACCCACTCGTGGTTAGCCCTGGTCATGGGCACCACGCGTTTGGCAGAACTTCCTAATCTAATACCTCTTAGGAGTACTCATCTTTCAATAGACACTAAGTACCTAAAGGAGGACACCAAATTACGTGGTTCCATCGACCACACCCCAGGGGAGAACCTGAAAATCTAAATTTTTCCATCAGGATCACAAATGAGAGAATAAAGCTTACAACATTTTAGCCATTTCTTACATCACTTTCCATGTAACATTAGAGTATAATATTTATTGTTGATAATAGCATAATATGATCATGTTATTAGAGTTGTAAACAATTTAATTTAACAGCGGAATATAAACATGTGATCAGAGTTACTGCAAAAATGAATATCTATTCATGACATGATGAAGCAATGTTATATAAACTATGACAACAGATTATAAAACTTCTATTTATAAAACCTTTTAGTGAGAGTTATAAATAAAGACTATGATCGCAACGTAAAGAAATCATCTCTGAGCCCACCAGGAGGAATCCACACACAAGGGTCAGTTCTAGCATCAACATGTCATCTGCAACAAGGGGAAATAAAACCCTAAGTACTCAATTATACTCAGCAAGACTTACCCGCTAGGAGGAAAAAAAAGACTCCAAGGATATGCAAGGCTATTAGGCTTGTGGGTTTATTACATCTGTAGGAAGCATTACTAAGCATGCATCCTTATATTTAATTTTATTAGCAGTCATCATTAGTTCATTAACTAACCATTCTATGTAAGCACATGTGCTACTTTCAAGTAGGTGGTAAGCAATCAGATTCATTTTACCATCTTTCATCTTCCAGTTCTTACCACGATGCTAGAGTGTAGACAAGTCATACCGGAACGCCGGCGATTCATGAATCAATGTGCCCAACTGTGTACCCCAAAACACACACCCCGCTTGCACCCTAGGCACAAGCAGGACCAACCCACTACCCTCCTGTCACGGGGTCTAGGTCCCCATCCAAACTTGGACTCAAGCCCCCGCCCCTGAGTCCCGGACTCAGTGCGGTGCTAGGACCTCCACCCAAAAACCACCCTAAAAGTTGGTCCAGAAAGAGGCGAGAACCCATGACAAGAGAGTAACAAGTCTTCCCTGCGCCCATACCCAAGTATGTGCTGGAATAATAAGTCTATGACATGCCTAGAGTCCAATGCAACGGCTGGTTCTTACCAACACAGACAGGGAAACATTGTAACAAAGCTATGCCCCGTTGGCTGCAGGACACAACCTCTTACACCCACCAATACCCAAACCATATCCCTGCCCGATATCTATTTTTCTTTTACCATTTTCCCATGAGTAATGATAGTGTAGTAACAACAATAATATATTTCCTATCTCTCACGAGTGACAGGCAATCACTCGACTTCTATCGGAGTCCTGTAGCATAGCAATCTACACGATCCTGTCATACTAGTCAGATTCATAGGATAAGATATATATATATATATATATGCAAGTGGGTTTCATTCAACTCCTTAAAACTTAATGCACAAATATAATTTAAAGTACAGAAAAGTAGGGGTTATGCACCGGGCCTTGCCTGGGTAAAATATAACCAAAAGTTAGTATTCCATCTTGGTGACACGATCATTGAGACACCATCTTTTTCGCTACTCTAGATGACTCCACGATCCATCATCGTCCCTATTATGATATGCAATGCGATGCAGAGATGATGCAACAGTTAATTAATAAGGCAACAACAACTCTTAACACAGAGTACATACTACGAACTAACAAGCTAGCTCTAATGACTAACGTACTAATCTACGTATCAACATCATCAAGAAAGGTGTCAATTCCCAACAAGTGTTTTAAGTTATACAATTCCAAGGAGTTAACAAGTGTCCTAAAGTACTATTGCAATAATAATATTCTAAGGACATACATTTTATATTTCTATTTTCTTTTAATTTTATTTCAAGCATTAAACTACTATTCACAAGCTAAATTAATATTCCAGTCATCTAGTACCTAATGAACAAAAAAAATTACTAGAGTACAAACAAAGCAAAGTTATGCTACTATAAAAATTTCATAGCATTTGGAGCATAAAAACTATTTTAATTAATTACAACAAACCCTAGAGTAATTTTTAAGACAATTATTTTGCACTAAAGAATATGATTTTATGTGTTCACAGTGTAGTACAAACCCTAGAGTAATTTTTAAGACAATTATTTTACAACAAACTCAGGGCTTCTTCGGCTCCACAACACCGCCATGGTCCATAGAACGCCGCTACAAGACCCTCCTAGACTCCGGCACTTGTAGACCATAGGTTTAACCCCCCAAACTACCATGTACCTGACCTATCTCGGTATAGAAGGGATAAGGTCAGATCCTAGAGGGGGGAGGATGATCCAAGACAGATCATTCCATTCCTTATCGATCTGCTCCTACTCAGTACTGAGAGCATGGCAACCCAGAGGGGGGCACCGAGAGCTCCTCCACCGCACCCGTCATCTTCCTCCTCTCCGATGAGGGGAAGGCACCACTGGTGGCGAGGCAACCTCAGGATTAGCACCAAGCTAACCCTCTACTAAATCTCTCTCTACACTCTGTTGTAACCCCCCAATTTTAGGGAGCTCTTGAGTATAAGGATCATCAGTTGCTAAACGTAGAACATCGACCGGCCCAAACCAGGATAAACCGTTGCGTGCTCTTTGTGATTCTCGTGTTCATGAGTCCACCCAAGCCACCGGAGACACATACTCTGACACCGACTCGAACAACAATGCTTATCGCGGTTTCGACCCCACGACAGGCGGATCAGTTGGAGCGGGGGAAAGCCGTTCGCCTCGTGAGCCGGTCTTCAGATGGAACCGTCGGTAGGCTACAGCTGAGGGGTAGCCGGGCCGAATGCAGCTGGGCTAGGCCGAGCGTTATCCATAGCAGCTGGCCCAAAGATGGAGGACTGAACAACATCTGAAGGAGCGTCTGAACGCTCTTGAACCGTGTCATCATCTTCCCCTGGTGGTGCCTCGATTGCAGCCATGGTAAAGCAGTCTTTGCTTATCTCTAAGGATGGCCAAAGCACAATGGCATTCCGCGACCAACTCTGAGATTAATGCAAGAAAGTGACCCGGTCAGGCGCCCACGAATTGCACTGAGACTGTTCCCCAACATCAGTAGGTGCCTTTGTCCCGAGGCACATCCCATTCTCACTGGCGATCAGTAGCATTAGATCGGATTCAGATCGGCTGACTTCAACCCCATCGATGTATGGCTGCAGTCGCAAAAATCGAACCGTCCGTTTGCATCCAACGGTTTGACTCTCCATGCTTTCCATCTAGCAGGCCACACTGCTTGTCCTGCCCATGGAAGCCCACCGCGCAGAGCTGCAACGGGGGAGGGCAAGGCGGAGAGGTTTGGGGCTGGTACTGGTCCGTTTTGGTTCACTGCGCAGAGCTGGTCCGTTTTGGCTCACGGAGCAGAGCTTGTCTGTTTTGGTTCACTGCGCAGAGCTGGTCCGTTTTGGCTCACGGAGCAGAGCTGGTCCGTTTTGGCTCACGAAGCCAATTATAAAGATTAAAAAGGGGTGAATTATTATATATTTCTACCAACATATACTTTTGCTACTGACCGAATTCCACTTGTACTGGGAGAATTGATATTTTGCATAATTGTGTTAGAGCATATAGGCTATCTGAAATATAACATAATTTTTTCAAGAATTGTTCCCAGAACACTTGTACCATATATACGCCATTCAGGCCAGCACAAGTCAAGGCAATAAGAATGTAACAGAAATATGTTATGATGATGTTGGAATATAGAAAAGGCACTGCTGATTTTTGAAAGTTCACAGTCTGCATAAAGATGTCCTTGTACTACTGCTTCTAGTATCAAGTGCATATGAAGCTGCAAAAAATGTATCATGACTGAACTTTATAATTCACCCATGAAACCAAAAGCTATACAATTCCCACATTATCTAAAAGGTCATGAATCTGCAAAGCATCACCACCAATCCAAAAGCTCCAAAAACACCCCTAGAAATCAACATTAAGATCACCGGTGCTTTCTCTCTGCAGAATAAAAGAACAAAGTATTAAACTCTTTACATTCTTTTGGACATAAAAAATCATCACTTAGAAATATTACCATCAATAGTTCAGAAAAAGCATTAATAGTCAAGTATGATTCGGTCATCCCTTCATTGGGACATGAAGTGCTAGGAGGCATATCATGTACTGCTGTAGTTTCTTGTGCCAATTTAGGTGCAGATTCTTGTGCCTTTCAATAAAAGAGAATAAAAGTTACACAACTGAATATTTTTACAACTAAACACAAATAATGTTTTTGGTGCAGATACATACCATTGAACCCTTATCATTCTTCTTGCTGCCTTTCGTTGCAAATTTGTGCTTCTTATCAAGCCAAGTTCTTTTGCGTTTTGAGGTTTTTGTTTGCACATCCTTTTTCTTTAGGCGTGCTGTACTCAACAAATCACTTGATGGAGTAATATTCATGGGAATTGTGACTGCCTCCACATTATTAGTGCAACCATTAATTTCTTCTTCAACTTGCTTGCTAAGAATGTCAAGTGCATTGTTTACTAACAAGATGCACCCTGGATGGCTGGCCGCTCTATATGCTAAATTCTGAAATTTGCGCGACATATTTTTGTAATGAATCATTTCATCTAATATTGGATTCTCTATTATGTCTCGGCCTTTGCTGTCATGTATTGTGCCGCTACGTGCTTCACGTGTCCATCGCATGAGTACATATTGTGTGGGTAGTGATTTGATATTCATCAAATCAAGGACTTTTAGAGCATGTGCACATAATATTCCAATTCTACTAAACTGCCCACAACTGCATGTACTGGTTTGTTCTACAGGATCACCAATAACTTTATACTCCTTCTCCAATGTACAAGTTCCATCAAAACTCCCAATTGACACAAGATATTCATGGTCACCTTCTAATGCCGTGGTACATGCTGCCATGGACCTTTCGTATTCACCTTGAAAAGCTTCGAATATTACTGGTGTGTATAGCTTGCTAGCTTGGATTAGCATAGATGTCCTCATTTTGATTCTAGGTAATTTTTTCCTTGATTCAAATTCAGAATTCAGCTCATTATTTCTTTTATCTTCCACCAACCTTTCAAAATGCTTAAGGAACCGAATTATATCAAAATCAGATTTGAAATGTCTCTTCAGATCGCTATTTAGACTCTCACTCAATTGTGTGCTTCTCATGCCTAATGTGAAGACATTCTTCATGAAACATTCAGCCCATTTTTCCTTCAACTTATATATACTATCCAACCAAGTTTGTTTGTTCGTCTTTGTCCTCATCATATTGAATTCATGATCAAATGTTGCCTCATCTTCATACTCATACATACATGCACTAAAATCTGCGAGAATACTAGGTTTTTCCTGGCTGCCTTCATCTACATTTTTGGCTGAAGATCTTGTTTTCTTCTTGCTGCCCTCAACTATATTTTTAGGAGAAACACTTGATTCTTCATTTTCAGCAGGATGTTTGACAGCATTCTGCATAATATGGAATGTACACAAACCATGCCATGCTTCTAAAAACACCTCCGTAACTGCTTTTCCCATTGCATAATCTTGATCAGTATAGATTGTTTTTGGTTGCTTTCTATTATGTGCTTTCAGGAAGGTCTGAAATAACCACTTGAATGACTCAAATGTCTCATCATACATTAGAGTAGCACCAAAAACCACTGTTTCCCTAAAATGATTGAACCCAACAAATATACCAAAAGGCCTACTCTCTTTGTTTGTTCCAAAAGTAGTGTCAAAACTAACAACATCACCAAAATATACATAGTCAGTGAGCATTTTAGCATCAGCCCAGAAAATATTTGCTATTTGTTCTTCCTGGTCCATTTGCAATGAATATTGGAATGATGGGTTCTCAGCAATTTTCTCCTGAAAGTACATAAGCATGCTTCCTGCTTGACCATATGCCATCTCTCGTTGCCGCTTGCCTCGTAAATAGTTCTTGTGATCACGGAGTGTGTAACTGAGATTAAGCGAGCCACCAACTTGGATAGTAGCCAACTCATATGCCAATTTGGGCCGAATTCCCGCATCATCTCCTGTCTCAATCTCAAAACCTTGTAAATCTGAAATCTTCCTTTGAGACACCATCAAGTGTGAGGTTTGTGGCAACTGAAGGACGTGATTGTGTTCAAAAATCAGATCAGCCACTTTATAATTTCCCTTCTCCCGGTCTAGTACAAGACCCATGCGAACTTGACAATCGGTTCTAGTTTCAGCTCTTGGACACTTTATTAGACGACCTCTTTTATCTTCCCCTCTATGACCCTTATTTGCGCAAACATGTCTGCAAGATCTAACCATTCCATCTAAACTTCTTTTGTTTATGTATCTTTTTCTAACCTCAAAGCCCTTTTGACCTCCATAACTAACCCAAAACATCCAGGCCTCATTTATATTACTGAATTCCATACCAACTTGAGGTAACAATCTAGGAATGAAACACTCTCTACAAATAAATGATTAGAAAATGTTATGTGTGCTGCTAAGTAAAAATGTGAACAACTATAGGATCTCATGGACAAAAATGAAAAGCCATGGTGTAACACACCTTTTCTCTTCCATCTTAAATATCCAGATGCAGATTTTTCATCTCAATCATGCAGATTTTCCATTGAATCAAACCCTAAACAATAGAATGAGTCACTAGGGAGGACAAAAAGGAACCAAATCAGAGTAACCTGGAACCTGCGCACCTGGGCACCTAAGCACGCACGTGAGGATGCAGAACAACGAGACGATGGCCGACCGACACTTGAGCACGCAGGACGACGAAGACGATCGCCTTGTGCCTTCCCCTCGCGATTCGCGCCAAAAACATGAGCAGCCTCGCGCCAAAGGAGTCAAGGGCCGCGCCAAAAAGCATCTCTGCGTCAAAAGGAAAAAAAACGAGAGCACAAACAGGCCGTCTCTTCATGGGCCGAGGACCAAATAGCTGTAAGCATTCGTCTCCTGCTGCAGCCCTCCGAAGGGGAGTGGATGGACTGATTTTGATGACTGCAGTCAAACGTCGTTTCCAATGAAGTCAGCCGATCTGAATCCCATTAGATCCAGCCTGGCAGGGGGTTTGAACGGTGACAAATCATCTCGGGTTCTGCTATTTGCACCTAGCTGGCGGGAAACGATAGCTGCTTGAGGGTCCCGTCCTGTGAGCTGGGTGACATCGCCCGCTGTGGTCATGACAGCGCTTGGGCCCGGCTGCTGAAGCGTTGCTCCCTCCCTCCAGGCTTGACCGAGCACGTGATGGGCCCCGTACACCGTTGGACCGGGCCACGAGTATGGAGGGTAGGGCATGTGGCCCACGATGACCATTTGGGCGCACTGGAACGTGGTCCTCCCTGACCCTAGGCCTAGCGACTAGTCTGGCAGTGCATCATCGTCGCCGAGATCGTTTCTGGCGTGCCAGTGGTAGCATGGCCAGGGACCCGAGCGACCTCTGTTTCCTGCGAAAGGTGGGTCTTTGTTGTTGGTGGCGTCGTCATCGGGGAGGCCACCGCTGTCAACGGGACCTCCGTCGTTGGAGGACGATGGAGCGGGACCTCCAACAGCATGACGGCAAAGATGGCTCCTTGGAGGCTGCCGCACCAGGCCCGAGGAGAGGCGCTGGGGCAAACGACCGCGCTTGCAGTTCCTGGCCTAGTACTCCATGCTGTGGCAGAGGAGACAGCGAGATGGGAAGCTGCACCCAACGGCGTTGTGACACCTTGCCAGACAATTGAAATAGAGTCCAACTAGCGACGGTGGCACTGGCCGCTGGTGACGAGGGTGATGCGGGGCATGAGCGTGAAGCCATCGGTATCAACAGGCACGCCCACCCTAGGAATGTGGTGTATAGGAAGCACATCTGGAGGATGGACGTGCAACGGCGACTGAGGGCGTCTGGCGTTCGCCCTGAACCTAGGGCCTAGCTCACGACGACAAAAGTGGCGGCGACCATGCCTTGTAGCCGCGTCATCCCGCGAAGGAACTTACCGTCCTCCATCGTCATCAGGTGCCGACGCCTTGCGCTGCGGGGGCGAGGCGCTGGTGTGCGGGCACCCTCCCAGCTGGTTGTGGGCCGAGGCGCTGGCCTGCTGGCACCCGAACGACCGGGGTCGGCAACGTCATTGGAGGACCATTGGCGTCCCTTGTCTAGGCTCGACGACGACAGCGTCACCTCATCTTGTTGATGACGACCGGATGTGAGGCAGCCGCGAGGTCCATACCGCTATCCCCATTGCTCGGCGCTACCGGCATAGGTGAGGCCGACCCCTCGATGGCCCCATAAACGGCGTCTCGGTACGACGAGGGTGCAGTAGAGGACGCGTAGTCATCATTGGAGTAGTCGGCGCAGGAGTCTTCCTCCCATCGCATAGCCTTGGATCTGCCCGCCGATTGCCTAGTCGGGAAGAAGGGGGCACGGGTGACCGCCGATTGCACGGGTGTATCTCCCCCTTGATCCATGCAAGGATTAAGTGCTCTCTACGGGCTGATTCTTTGACACTCCGTCGCGGTGAATCGTCCACAACCGCTCACACCATGACTTGAGTCATCCACAAGCTCCGTCGAATGATCACTAAGCTTTCAATCACCATCGAGCCGTCTAGGTGATGGCGGTCACCAAGAGTAACAAGCACAAACTCTCACTTGACCAAGACAAGCCTAATGAGAAAGGTGGATACACACTAGCTACTCCCTATGTGCTAATGAGGTCCTTAATCTTGGATTATCAAATCTCAATCACCCCACTAAGCTATTTCCCTCCCTTGCACTCCAAAGGTGTTCCTCAGCAGAATAAATGGGTAATAGAGCTAAGTTAGACGAACTAGAGAAGTATATATATTCCCCACTTTAAAACATAACCGTTATTGTCCAACTCAGCAGTTTTCGAGGTGATCGGACGCACCGGTCGAAGTGTCCGGTCAGTAGCCAATGGCTACGTGGCGTCAGCCTGTCAGGAAAGGCTATTAGAGTGACCTGACGCTGGCCGGCGTCTGGTCAACATCCACCGGACGCGTTCGGTCGGGAATTTTGGTCTCTGGACCCTCTCTAATGTTGACATGACGCTGCAAACTCAACGTCCGATCGTTTACTGTTCAGCGTCTGGTCCTCCCTGGCAGCGAGGCCCTGCTGCTACAGATATGACTAGAGGTGTATCCGGTTCCAATCATGGTGCAGCGTCGATCACTCCTCGGCTTTTGTTGTGCGCACTAATCACTGACCGGATGCAGCACCTATGAGTCCGGTCATCACTAAAACATCATACGGTCAACATTTGACCCTCTATTCACTTCAATTTAAAATTCTTTGTGAATGAGGTTGAAACCAATTGATCTTTGGGCTATTCCTGAGCTACTTAGTGCTAAGTTTGACAAGTGTGCACCACACCTAATCCATTAGACTCACCTAGGTCAAGCTACTAGTTCATACCCCCCTTAATAATATGGCCAAATGAAAAATAAAGTTCTAAACTACTCTAAGTGTCTCTACAACGGCAAACGACACTTAGAACTAGTCCGTCCTTAACCTTGTCCTCCATCCTTTAAAAGCCGAAATAATTTCCATCGATAGGGGCATGAAAAACATAATTGCCCAAACAATCATCATTACTATGACCTAACTCAAGTTGCCTCTGCAAAACACACATTAGTCATAGTAATCTAGTGTCATCATTAATCATCGAAACCCAATTAGGGGCGTAGATGCTTTCACACATAAAAATTACTCATAATAGGATTCACTTGACACGGTAGATGCTTGTTGTTATTAATTTCTAACTATTATATTTAGACATATTCCTCGTAAAATTTAGTTAAAATGACAATTTGAAACCGCAAGTATTCCGTGTTTCTCAATCATTGACTATAATATTTAGTTGAATGGTCTGCTTAGCTGTTGTAATGTCGTTATAGCCCACTGTTTAGTATAGCGGTATCATAACAGCGGCTTATGTGAGCCCACTATTTAGAACACTGTAAACAGTAGATACTAGTAGACCAAAAAGAAAGTGTGTTATTCTCAAAAAAAAGTGTGATCCAAACTCTTTGTAACAATAATTTCCACGGGTGATTATTTTATTTCCTTTTTTTGAGATAACGACTTGATTATTGTCCTTTATTCTTCTCCTTTAAGAAGAAACTTGATTCTTGTCGACCTCTTTTTTAGATTCTTCGGCCATTTGGTTTTGCTTGTTCCCGATTTGATCTTTTGTCTGATGATGAAATCCTGATGCTGCACAGTACTAGCAGTCCGCGCCGGGGCATAATAAGCTACTTTGAGCCCATCAATCAATTGGGCTCACTACAGGGCCACAGTACATCAATTGGGTACTTTGAGCTGTTCTTTTACTGACTAGCCCAAAGTTAGAGTCCGGCCCGAACCATTTGATATGTGCGTGCGAGCGCGCGAGAGAGAGACAGTAGCGCACAGAAACAGAACAACAGATGAGTCCGAGCATTTCAGTTTCAGTGGATGGGGTCAGTGGGCCATGCCTGTGGCATCACGTATACGTATGTGGTCATGTGGAGTGAGACAGACGTAGTAGGCGACGAAGGACTGCATGATGGGTATCTGATTGGCCGTGTCCTTCAATTTGCAAAGGGAAACGGTCCCTCACGGGTGTCACGCCCAAATTTTGGTACCTAAGTGGATTCATCCAAGAACCGTCAACCATCACGTGTGCTTTAATTTGCATGCATGTGCCCTCCTCACGCCATTATTTTTCCAAGGAGAGGAAATACTCCATTCTAAATTGCAGTCCTTCTGATTTTTCTAGATGCATAGATTCTACTATGTGTGTAGACATAATGTATATCTAGGTTTGTAGCAAAAGCTATTTAACTAGAAAAGTCAGAACAATTTACAATTTGGAACATAGAATACAATTGACAAAGCATGGTTAACTGACATTTATATACGTAAGTAACAGGAATAATCACACTATCAATTCACCGTGATATTTCAGATCTATATGAATAATGTTTGATTAGCATTGGTGCTCGTGTTTATGTCTTACAGCTAATTATTCTTTCAGCGGCAAGTGGCGTGCCCGGCAATAGGGAGGCATCTATGGTCCATCTTTTGAAGGGGCCCGGTTCATAGGGTGAGTGTAAGTGTATGCATGAGTTTGTACTATGTTTTGCATAAAAAAAGTAATTGTCGAGAGGTTTGGTGTTGGACAATGATTTAAATTAACCATCATTGGCGTGGTCACCACCGCAAAACACTCACTCATTTTGAGCATCCAACTGAAGATAATCTGGGCCTAAAGCATGTCTCTTTGAGCATCCAACTAAGCAGATCCAATCCTAGAAATATTTTTCAGTGCCTTATATTAGGTGCTACCCCTTCCGTTTAAAAACCTAAGTCAGTTTAATTTATTTAAGTCAAACTTAATTATCTAATTCTGATCAAACATATAGTTTAGCTTAAGACAACTCTAGAAGTCGATTTATTTTGGGATGGGGAGAATATGTATGATATCAAAAAATAGTTAAAGTTGAATAGGCATAACTCAGAACAAACCTAAAATATCTACATTTAGAGGTGCTCTCGTGGGCAACTGGTTACTGGAGCTCTCTTAGTCCCGAGACCCAGGTTAGAGCCCTGCATCCTCATAATTAAAAAAGCAGGGGTGCCGTCTGCTCCTTCCTCGTTTCAAAACAAAATATCTACATTTGGAATGGACGGAGTACAATGTGTAACTGACACCATGTGTTGGTAACTTTTAATGTCGCGATACCAGCAGGTAGCTTTTTTTATTTGATTTGCATATATTAATTAACAAGCAATTCAGCAGCAGCAAAAATGATTGTCAAAAATACTATATAGGGGGGCAATGTGAAGCCGATGGCACAGCAGTCGGCAAGGCCAGGCCAGCAGCGGCAGATCGATTGGTGGCCACTGTTTCATAGTGCTCCACTCCAAGCAAGCAAGTGGCCGGCGTGTGGCCCATTGCAAAAATCTTCACCCTGTTCGCTTGATCGTTTCTGTGGCTTATAAACCGGCTGATGTTGTTTTGTTGTGAGAGAAAACACTGTATCATGACTGATACGATCAAGCGAACATGGTGCTTACGCCATGACCACTTGAACTTGGACGTGGGCAGGCCAGGAATGGGGTCACTCTAGCTAGCAGCAACCGAGCACACACGCTGACAGCATGACCCCGCGCGCGCGCGCCTCCATGGATCCTTGGCTGCCAATGCAAGTGACTGCTAAATGAAACGCGGACCTGCCTGACCTCTCACACACATACGGACGGATGGATCGTGTGGCTGTCCATCGCCGTCGCCGGGCCGGGGCCGGGGGCGGGGGCGGGACCGGACGGCGACGCGTACGGCCGTCGGAATATTCGCCGACGCCGACGATTGGAATTGGGATGGATCGGAGTGGAGTGGAGTGTGGCGGCCAATGCATGCCCGGGCCCCGGCCCGCTGCGTGAGGTGAGAGGTGGTCAGGTGGGGTCATTCGCCTTCAGCAATCTGGTCCCGGCATGCCGGCCTCCCGCTTCCCCTCGCTCGCATCTGGGTGAACAAGAACAATGCCGCTTGCCGCATCATGCACTCCAACAACAGTAGGTAGCTAGCTGCCATCCATTGCCAATTTGCCATGGTCCGTCCGAGATCCATGTGCAGCGTGACTGATGACATGCATCGATCGAGCCAGCAGCAGAGAGAAGCGATCAAGGGTTCACGATGTAGGCCCCGTTCGGCTTGCTGAAACTTGGCTAAATTGGCTGAAAAACGCTGTTCTGGCTGAATTATTGTGAGAGAAAAATATTATTCCGGTTTAAAAAACAAGCTGAATAGTGCGGATTATAAGGTAAGCCGAACGGGACCGTAGCATGTGTGTGCTCGTAGCGTTTTACTCACTATTAATTGAACGGTCCGATGGACCCACATGTCATCGACTCAATAACGGGTCCAACATGTCATTGACACAATGCAAAGTGGCAACGTGAACCAAATTATAGAGGTCGTTCAAACTACACCGGCCGGTGTAGGATGCGTTTGGTTTGAGGATAAAATTGGATGGGATTTGACCATTTATGGATTTTTGTATATGGTTATCCATACTTACTGCTTGGTTGGATGGATGGGACAGGCCATTTGTTTGTTTGGTTGGTTGGATGGGCATCCGTTGGATGGGGCAAGAAGGGATGCACTATTTTTTTTTTAGTTGGATAGACGGGGATGGATAGGCTGATGATGTCATGCAGGAACCACTTGTCATTTATTTAGTTTTAACCAAATATAATAATGTGAGATCTTGTTTTGTATATTTAAATGCAACGAATACAACTACATAATCATATCATAATTTAGATAAATGATTTAGTAGATAAAATCGTTTGAAGGTTGTTTGCGTTCATTAATTACTTGCCACGTCAGCAGCAGCCACACCATCCAAGTTGGATGAGCAAATCCGACAGATTTTTAGTGTCCACTTCATCTAGCATCTTATGAGAATATTCTCTCAACCAAACACTATATATTCATGGATGATCCTATCCTATCTATAGATATCAAGCAACCAAATGTACCCATACTGTTTTATGGGGCGCTACCTACGTATACACGGTACACCCCTAGCATCATAGCAAAGTGTGGAGGGTTAATGGCTGATTGGGGAAGACGAACGGCCGAGTCCTGTGTGTTTCGCCTTGCCACCAATGGCACCGCCGGCCAGGTACAGCGCTAGGTAGCTAGCTAGGTAGCTGCGATTGTTCACCTCAGTACCCAGCTGCTTCCTTCAAGACCTGTTCAACTCAGTACGTGTCGAAACTCTTCAGAACAAGACATCCAGAGGTTGTTGTTTCGATCTAGTAGTGGCCTCTCGCTAATTAACATGCATGTACGTTGCAACGAAAAACACATATTGTTGCGTGGTCATGGTCACTTGAAGGCTTATGGCTTGAAGATTTATATATGCTAGATTTATACGTAATGTTTGGTGCTATCTTTAGGAGTTTTGAAAAAAATAAAGATGTACTTGAACTTGATTTCCATGGTGATACATGTTGTGACATGTATATTCAGATTTGTCTTGAAAAGAGTTCGGAAGAAAGATATGATTTGGACTTCGATATTTGGTGGGACAACTTTGAGTCAATAGGTACCGGGACTAAAAAATAAATAATTAGTTTCCAATTTGTAGAAATAATGGAACAGGCTCGGCAAGAAACAATAGAGCGAACACAAAAACTGACGGAAAAAATAATAGGCAAGGATAAGCCAGACAAAAAAAAGAAGAGAAATTTTAACTCTTTAAAAGTAGGGGCCTGTTTGGATTCCATAGGGTAAACTTTAGTCTTTCACATTTTGTCTACTTTTGGGGAGTGTTCGACTGACTGGTTAATAAACCAAAATACTGTTCCATCTGGATTGTTGTGAGAACTAAAAGTGCATTTACTCTCTCTCTCTCTCTCCTCTCCCTTTTACCTTTTAGTCATTTTTAACATCTTTTAGCACCTGAATCTAAACAGCCATCTTGAGTTAAACTCTAGGGACTCAACTTTAGTCAAGGAGTAAAGATCCAAACAGGCTCCAGATATAGATAGATATAGATAAGGATGCATACATATATACTTAAGACATATATATTTAAGAGTGCGTCAAAAAAAAGTTATGTACTGTATCCGCTCTTGGCTGTGCTGCAGCTAAGCTGTACTGCTGTATATGTATATATATACACACACATCCCAACTGCTGCTACTATTCAGTATTCAGCAGCTTGAACTTGTTCAGCCGCAGCGACAGCTGGCTTGGCTGGGAGTGGAGTGTGGAATCCTACTCTACTCCTACAGCAAGCTCGCGTGTCTCATCTGTACGTACTACTTGTTCCTTCATCGTTGGTCGCCAATTGGCCACGACATGCATCATGCCCATTTTTAACTCACACCGCTCGTTCCTTCTTCCTTGTAGTAGTATGTGATATGACATGACTGAACTAAACAAAACTTGAGTTAAAATAATTATATATTTCTTCATAAGAGATACTCCTCCTAGCTAAGTAGATCGATAGAGATGCATGCTGGTTACTTTACTTATTTATCTTCTCCCGGTGACATGAGAATGAGATGAGAAGAAGAGAAGCTGCAGTGCAGGCTATAAATCTAGAGGCTTTTACCTGTGTGCCATTATAAAATATCCAAATTACCTGTGTACTATCGAAAAAATGAAAAGTTGTGGAGTACCCTTGCAAGACATTTTCTTTCCCTACATGCCACTTCCGTCACTTTGCCGTCTGATTCTAACAGAGTTGGGTGCCAGTTAGACGTGAAATTACTTTTTGCCCATCACTCTTTCTAGTCAATCCCCACTGGTTCTTCCTTCACTTGCTCTTCATTTTCCACTTCAAGCTAAGAGCCAAACCCTAGAGGAGAGGAGGGAGCAGGCGGGTGGGCGTGGAGGAGCGCAGGGAGCAGGCGGGTGGGCGTGGAGGAGCAGCCGGCGTGCACGCGGAGGGGAACGAGGGAGGCCTTGCCCATCGCGAGTCGCAGCAGCGCAAGGCCTTGGCAGCAGCTCGAGCGGGGCGAGGCGGGACGGGCGTGGCTTCACTGTGAGGCAAAGCGCCGGCCGATTTGGCACGGAGGAGGCGGTTGAGGTTGAGGGCCTGGCATGGCAAGGTGGGGAGGCTGCAGGGGCCAGGTCCGCGTGGGTCGCCTGAGGCTGAGGCTCAATGAGCCGGTTTTCATGATTCGTAAAAGATGGCGGACGGGCGACCAGCTTCGCTTCCAGATGGGTGAGTTCTCCTTCTTTTGCTTCAATTGCATAACATCAGGGCCATGTTTGGTGTGGTTAGGATTGGATTAAACTGTGTAGATATATATATGTTGTTCATATGTAGGAATAACATCGAGACCAGTTTCAATCTAGAAATCAGGATAATTAGTCCAACTATGCGTGGACCATGGTATGGCATTAACAAAGTTGTTGATTCAGACACTAAATTTTAAAGACCTTGTTGATGAAATTATGGAAGAGTTTCCTTGCGGGTATGGTGATGTAGTGAAGCTATTCTATTTCTGTGCTGATAGCAAGTCCAACATACAAATTCATTTAGACCAAGACTATGGACAAGAAATCAGTACTCTACATTGCCAAAAGTTGACTATGTCACCATTAATTTAGCGGAAAGCTTCAACAATTGGATAAAAAATGATAAGGGGATGCATCTCGATGACTTGATGGATACTATAAGATAGAAGCTTCTTATCAAGTGGAACCAGAGGAAAAAAATTGCAAATAAAATGGAAAGAAAAAACTTGCCACACATCATAACTAAGCTAAAGGAGCAAAGTAGGAACCTTGACACTGATGTTGTCACTAGCTCACTTGATGGGATTGTAGAGGTTATGTCAAGAGGATGTTCTAGTTATTGTCAACCTACAGGAAATGACATGCTCATGCAGAGCATGGCAAGTTTCTGGATTACTATGTAAGCATGCAATTGCCTTCATCACCTCTATACCTGGAGAGAAGATAGAAGATCATGTGGACAGCTACTACTCTGTAGAGAGCTTCAGGGCTGCCTATGATGGTAGAATCCCTGCTATACCAGACAAATCCATGTGGCCCAAAGCAGAATATGGTTTCTTCATGCATCCTCCATTGTTGAAGCCAACAGCTGGTAGGAGAAGGCAAAAAAAGATACAAGGGAGCAGTAGAGGGTAGCAGCAAAGGAGCCAAGGGTAGGCATCAGTGTCCAATCTGTCAGCAATATGGACATCATTGGTACACTTGTAAGGATGGTGACCCAGCAGACATAGCAACAATGCTTGTTGAAAGGTAATATAGAACCTAAACTTTGTAATTATTTTTACATGTTTACATTGTTGCTAACATATCTGTCCATGCAGAGGTCCACCTAAAAAGAAGAAAAAGAAGATAGTACCAGCTACTACTGAGACCAGCACTGTGCCTGCAGCACCTGCACAAAAGGGTGGTCTTTCCAGTTCTACCTACTGTTGCGGATTTATCAAAGAAAAGGAAGAACAAATCAACATCATCAACTGTTGCGAAGAAACAAAAGAGTACTTCCAATACTTCAATTGTTGAGGCGAGTGACCCTTCTGTGAGGTAAGCTAATTTTCTATAATTGTCTTTTCACTACTTTAATAGGTTAACTAACTGTTTTTACTCACGTCTCCTTTTTCTGAGGATCTGGAACAGGATCGAATCATCTAGATCCTTTGGCGATTACTTACCCTTCGAGGATCAAGTGAGCGGCACACACCTAACAAGAGCGCAAGTCAGCAGCAGCACAAGAAGAAGAGGACCATTCTGGAAAAAAACTGACTCCAAACAAGGCTAGTCCAGCCATGTCAACCCGCAGCAAGGTCCCTAGTTCCCCTTCTAGTCCGGCCATGGGAACTAGAAGCAAGAAAAAACTTGATCTTTGATGAGTTTGCATCTCTATGGCATACTGCTTTTGTAGTACTTGAGGTCTGTATGACCAAACAATGTTTAAATTAGTAATGATGTTAATTTGACCATCTTTTGTCTCCAAACTGTACTTTGTAATCAAGCTGACTATGTATGTGGATGATAATTTTAGACCTCGTTTATGTTTGAATGCATTCTAGTTGTCGCAATTGTTGAATTTTTATTTATTGGAATTGTCGCAATTGTTATATTTATTGGTTCTCGCAATTGTCTCGCAATTGTCGAGTTTATATTTATTGGTTGTCGCAATTGTCGATTTTATATTTATTTGAATTTTTATGTGCACACACACAAGTTGTCATAGTGGTATAGAGGAAAAAGTGAAGTTTTTTACAACACGGCAGTGGCACCCAAGAAAACACGGAAAATTTGATGGATACCACAACTAAGGGTAAAAGAGTCATTTCCGCTAGCTGTTAGCTACTGTTACGGGTAAAATGGACGGAAGTAGTACGTAGAGAAAGAAAATTTCATGCAAAACTTTTCGTTTTTTCGATGGTATACAGATAATATCCATCTTTTATAACGACACAAATCTACCCTTTCTTCATTGAATTCACTCCATTGTAGCGTACGGCGACATAGGTGTGACAGCAGTGTGATGTGACGCGAGATTTAGCCGGCCGCATCGCTTGCAATTGATGACGGCGAATATTCACTACTCATCCAGTCATCATCCCCACGGGTGGCTTTCGCCGGCGTTTTCACCACACAACACCACCAAGGCCCTTAGCTCATCGATCTCCTCTCCAGGATATTTTTCCAGCAAATCTGGAGTTAGTGGTCCAGATTACAGCGATTAGGCTCTCGTTTATCCGTCCGCCGTCCGCTACCTCCCAAGGCTCCATCGCATTCCACCAGCCTCGATCCTCTGCTGGGCTCTGCTTCTGGTTTTCTTCATCGCTTGATTGGCTTCCATCCATCTATCCTTCCCACCATGCATCATTCAAAGCCCAAAAATGCTAGCGAGCGACCGACCGAGCTCCAATTCTGTGTGCGGCGCCCTCCGGTTTCGGCTGCGACTCTGATTTGATTGACATGGCCGGCCGGCACACAGATCGATCGACCGATCTTTGCATTGCATCTGTAATTAACTAGGGCAGTGGTGGCGTCCACGTGTCAGGTTTACCACGCCCGTCACTCGTCAGCCAATCATGAAACACTCAATCGAGAATCTGAATCGCCGCCGGATCCATCACCCGGGCAGCAGCCACTGGAATTTCTGAGAAACAGAAACAATATGGAGGTGTGTCAATTTTCTGAGACCGTGTAGTGTAACAAATAACTCACGAAAGAAAGAAAGTAATTATCCAGAGCTTGACCTGAAAGCCGGAAAGGTAAATGGATGAGCGCCACCCCCCCCCGACACACACACACACCCCAATTTTGCATTGTTTCACTGTCAAGGGTCTCGAGGAAAGTAACGGCCAACAACTGAAATTGAAGGGTGCTGACAAGGACCTGACCTGGCGCGCCCACGAGCGAGCCGCAGCCTACCAAAAGAGTCGCAACAGGTGTCTGCGTCCGCCATGCGGCTGCCATTATAAGCCGTCCAGTACATAGCACCCTCTATGAATGAAACACGAACACGGGAGGCGATGAGCATGACGATGCATAATCACATGACTAATTAATATGCTGGGAGATGGGAGAGGAGGATGAGCAATCAGCAGCAGGCAGGCAGGCAGGCAGGCAGGCTGGCCTCACCCCTCACTGTTGGGCGTTTGACAATTTGCCTGAACCTGCATGCGCCTCTGAAGATTTTCAGGCACGCACAACTACAAGAAAGGGTACTGTGCTCAGACAGCAATGGGTTTGGCTCTTTGCCCTGTCTCTGCCTTATCCCATTATCCACTCTGGGAGTGGGTGGTTAGCTGGGGCAGGCATCTCATTCTACTGCCCCTGCCCCTTCGGCCTTCCCAAACCAAACCCTCTTCTCTACTTCTACCGTTGTACGTTCTACCACTACCATGGCGTTCTTTCACATGCCTTCGACAAGGGCACCTTCAACAGTGATAGCAGTCAACAGCACCAGTCCCTCTTCTATATCAAAAAAAAAAAAAAAAACAGTCCCATGCCAATTATGCTGTAGCAACAAAAATAGAAGTGAACGAATTCGTTATAAACTGCAAAAAATGTTTGGAACGCGTAAATTGGGGGAGTGGTTCGCCGTATGTCGAAACTTGTGAGGAAATTCGAAACATCCTTTCCTGCTTCCAAAAGAACCTGCGCCGTTACATCTCTCTTTCCTGCTTCCCATTTTCCAGGATGGCGTCAAGGATATGCTTCTGATACCACGATGGCGAGATGCTATGTATGCGAATGCAGAGGATCGATCCCAATAATTCAGATGTGGGGGGCCAAGAGATCACGGGGATCTACCAATGGAGACGTGCAAATTGGTAGCCACTCGACCCTTTCTTTCTCTCAAGTTTATACCACAGCAAATGGTTCCAAAAGTAGTGAGAACTGAGGACTCACCCCGGCTGGCCTGCAAATGGATCATCAGATCTTTTTTTTTTCAATCATGCTTTACATAGAGTATACCAAGGAGTCATACGTGACATCATATTTCAGTTTCAGTCACTTAAAAAAATCAGTTTCAGGAATACAAAACTTTAATGACTAAAGTTTCAAAGCAATACAAAATCTACAGTAGCTAAGTCAGTAAATTAAGCAAAGATGATTGGATATACTTTATAAGTTCTGTTCATATGTTTATGTATAAACTCGGTCATTGAAAAAGTCCAGAATATCTCGCAGGTATGATTGGGTATACCTTATCTTTGTAAGACTAGCTATATCACTTCAATGACATGACCATAATTTTGTAGTTTTTCTCCACTGCCATGATGCTTCTACCCTAGTCAATGCAACTGGCATTACTCTAGCTCGCATAGCTATTGGCACTGGTGTCAACCTCATCATCCAGTGAAGTTTTGCCTTGTGTGCACCACCACTGGTAGTCACTACCGGCTTGCAACTTAGGCATTTCGGTAAGCTAGGAAACCCTTTTGGTAAACCCGAAGCCCAAAAATCGTAACTCATTGGAGTTGTTCTCCATTCAGCACCAAACATGAAGGACATATTGCATAGCAAATCAATTGTACGTAAGGCCTTATTTGGATGCAAATGAACCTACCTCAATCCGTATGTAATGAAGTGAACTAGAGTGGAATTTAAACTAAATTACACCCAAGCCACTCCAATATATAGGGATTGAGGTAGATGTATGTGCATCCGAACAAAGCCTGGCTTCCCATGTGGAGAAACACGTCCGGGCTAGACATTAATACTAGTAGATGAGGGTCTCGTGCAGAGGTTCAAAACAAACACGTCCTTAAATTTACATAGACCAATAACTCTCGAAACAGTATAGTCCTGCATTAATTGTATTATTATTTTCCTCAAAAAACTGCATAGTAATTGTTACAGAAAAGTGGGTAGCCCATCATGAAAGTGATGGCCAGGAAAGTGGTTCGTGTGTCCTCCACAGCACACCACTTTTTACTGTGTGATAACGTATGTAGACCCAGAGTTTTGTGTACGAGCCCTCGTGACTTGTCTGGTGCGCACGTGGCGTCTCCATAGCCACTACCTCGGTCTCAGACGCGAAGCACTATGGCGAGCGTTGGCATCTTCATCTCATCGCATCACAGACATTGGTCTAAATTCAGGGTACAAAGGTTTGAGGTATCACATGGGATGTCGTATATGATGTTTGAATATTAATAAAAAAATAAATTATAAAATCCGTTAGTAATTCACGAGACGAATTTATTAAACCTACTTAATCCATCATTAGCACATGTGATTGTCAAATCATAGACTAATTAGGCTTTAAAGATTCGTCTCGCAAATTAGTCATAAACTGTGCAATTAATTATTTTTTAGTCTATATTTAATACTACGTGCATATGTCAAATATTTGATGGGATAAAGAGTAAACTTTAACGGGATAAACTAAACGATGCCTCACTGCAAGGGTAGACCACACAAGGAAAATGACAGGCGAATTTGCTCTTCATTTTTGTGACCACCAACCTGGTTTTCGGGTGCACAACAAGGAAAGTAACTGCTTCTCTGTATGAAGCATTACCTTTCTTGCTGTCTTTATTTTCGGGGTATTAACCTTGTAAATTGTAATGACTTTATTCTGAACGAGGTCTGTAATTTTGCAACTGTGCTGATTTATTTCTGTAATAAAAATATCACAAGCTGTTCTATCAATCATTGCTTGAAGTATTGACATTTTCTCTAATTGCATATCGTTTTTCTCTTTGCCTAGTCATCGTCATAATGAAACTGTGGGCTGGAACATGGGATCAACTGATTTGATGTCACACTCAAATTAGTTGAACTATGCTTAAGTGCTTCGCCATCTAGTACCAGTTTTGTGGAAAGCACTGCATCACCGGTGACTAGGATACTTGGAGAAACCAAATTGATGACTCATTGTATTGTCTAGGGTAGAACACTACTGTGTGCGCATTGATTGGTTACTTAATTAATCTTCAAACTCCTTATTTGGTGTGAAAATAAAAATACAAATATTCTTTTTTGTGCATTTTGGTATGTCTATGTGGTTTTCACTATGACGAAGCAATGAATCGGAGATTGTGAAAATTTAAGTTCCACTTTTTTTATATAAAAATACACCATGTTCAGTATTTTATAAAAAATCTTACGTTACATATATGGAGTAACATTAAAAAAAACACTTGGAAAAAATCCAGACGCAAAATTTTATTTATGCACAAAGAAAAAGAAGTTCCAATAAGCCGAGAGAAGCTTTAGATACCTTTTTGGCCACCCATCATATACTGTCTTCTTTTCTTCCCTATAAATTTGTGAACCTCTCCATATCACATAGAGAGAGAGGGAGGGAGGGAGACAGGAGAGAGGAAGACAGAGAGAGATGCGGTAACCCAAGAACTGCTCTTGTGCATGAAGCAGCCATAAGCATTGCTATTAGGTGTTGATTCCCCTCTTGTTCTTTGTTTTCTATTTCCCCCTCTTGCTCTTCTTCTTCGATGATTGGCTGGGAACTACATCTTGGGATTTCTTTTTTCTCGCTTTCTTTTGTTATTATTGGCCTTGCTATGGTCATGTGGGTGATTCTTTGCCTGTTTTGTCTGTGAGATGGCAAGCATTTATTTGTTCTTTTGGGCCACTGGATTAGCTGTGAGTTTTTTAACCCCCTGCCTTATCCTGAGCTCAGTCTACTCATATTGCATCAGACCAAAAATGGCAAACAGTTTCCATGAATATGGCTGTTCATCAAAATCCTTAGTACCAGGTTTAATCTCTTCAAACTAGCGAAATTTCTTAAAAGTTGGTTTGGTCCTTGAAAACAGCTTGTTGGCTGAGCTGGTGGGATTATGGAGTAGAGTTCTTTTTCTGCAGTTTTGTTAATAGACCTGAGACACCCGACTTGAGGAGAAATTGGAACCTGAACCTGAAAGATTTGATTCTGACGTGCATTCAGAGAATCGATTTTTCTGTTTCCCAAGGAATCCTCAAGTCGATTGTTGCTAGCCAAGTACTCTTGTGTGCATTCTCTCCAAGATTTGTGGATTTCAGTGCAACTGAAGCCTCTCTCGCTCTGTTTCATCAGCATCTCCTGCACTTTTTTTCCAGGGTTTCATGCAGGGCAAAGCAGCTGGTTTCTGCCGCCTGAACGCCGCCGGAATCTGCGAGGCCTTCCCGAGCAGCGTCATCGAATAAGGCAGCCGGCACGGCAATGCCGGTTCCCCTTGCCCCGTATCCGACTCCTCCGGTGCCATTCACGCCGCCCAATGGTAAAATCTTTTTTGCCCCCCAGTTACCACCTCAGATGTGCACAGGGTAATTTTGGCAAGCAAGGAGTGTTGCTAGGTACCAAGAAATGCTGGGATGTATGAAAGTTATATAAAAAATTAGTTTCTTTTTATCAAGGCGTGTTAATCATACAGTTCAGATGCTGCTTAATTTTGGCTACAACCTGCAGTTTCTGGTTCAGAGCATGCAGCAGTTCCTTCTGCTTGGTAAAACTTTTATGTTTTTATGTAACAAATTGCCCAAAAACTGTGGGAATGGACTGTGGAGCTTTATCTGCTGACTTTGATGTTGCAATGCATGAAAGGGGCCTTTTTGAAACAGAGGTTCGATTATTGTGTAGCAGAAAATTCATACACGAAGTGTCCTTTGTCCGTCCTGCAATTTTCAGGGGGGCAAAGCCAGCTTGTCTGCACCGGATGCCGGAATCTCCTCATGTATCCAGCTGGTGCGACGTCGGTCTGCTGTGCAGTTTGCAGCACCGTCACCTCCGTGCCGGCTCCAGGTACACACATGAATTACCTTCATTTCGGTTTGAAGAATTTGCGAGTAAGTAACACGGCATCTGAACATTGAGCCACATTTGTGCGTGAACTAGTGTCATATTGTCCATTTCGTCTTTCTGTTCTTTTTAACCAGCTAAGAAGTAGCATTTGCTGTATCCATAAAGTTTTGCATCTTGCAAACTATATATACACATAGGAGATGAGAGCTTTTATTCACTACAGAGATCTATAGTTGTAGGTTTCATGATAGTTCAGGGAGATCAAAGGGGACAAGTTTGTTTGCCCTCTGAAGCATTGCAATTCTGGTGCAGTAGCAGTACTGGTTGTTGGCCTGAAATGTGAATTTTCTGCAGGAACTGAGATGGCACAGTTAGTTTGCGGAGGATGCCACACTCTCCTGATGTACATACGTGGTGCTACTAGTGTACAATGTTCTTGCTGCCACACTGTTAACCTGGCTATGGAAGGTATTAGACCTATGAAGCTTCAATATTATTTTTCCTCTCAGTTGGAAGAAGTATATTCTGTGGCTTTGATTCCTGTACAAAAAAAAATCCCACTTCTATATATTGTGCGGTTTGGAAACTCTTGCAATCTGCCAATAGCATTTTAACATCATAGACTTGGCCTATCTTGAAGTCAAAGTCATTGAAATTGGTTATTATCCAGAAAGATGAAAAGGTTGACTGGGATATCCTAGAATCACTGGAGTTGAGTGAATATCTCATAGAGCTACTTTACTGTGCCAAGCATTTACTGAAAGTTTCACAAGGATTTTAGTCCCATGACCCATTCATCAACTTGTGAACTTTGTCAAAAGAAAAAAAAAACACATCACGTTCAGAAATTCTATAATTGTTCAGAGTTCAGAAAATAAGTGCTCAGCTCATTCTTAACATTTCCAGTGACGAACGGTTTTCTTGTTTCCCGTTGCAGCAAATCAAGTTGCGCATGTAAACTGCGGGAACTGCCGTATGCTGCTCATGTACCAGTATGGTGCTAGGTCCGTGAAATGCGCAGTCTGCAATTTTGTGACATCAGTTGGGGTAAGTATTCATCCATCAGGGTGCACTTAACAATAATGTTGTAGAAGATTAACATCATTTCACTGTTATTCTTACGGTAAAACAACTTGTATTTCTCATGAGAATTTAAAATTAACCACCAATTTTCACTCTCTTCAGGCTTCACCTGGTGCAGAGCAGAAGCCTAGCAGCTGATAGTGTCCCTGAAAATACTGAGATCACCTATGAAGGCAGCTTCTGAAAGGATGCTTTGAGTGCACATGTATAGAGTTCTTCCCTGAAGCAATTCTTTTTTTGTTCCTCCTCATCTCCATTCTCCCCCATCCACTTCTGCGTTCCTTCGATGAATCTGGCGAACCCGCCGAATAAATGAGAGTTTTGGAAATAACTAGGGCTCAACCTCGTCGACTTGTCTGTAAAATCAAATGAGACATATATAAACCTATGGTATTTTCTTTGTTTCTGAAATGTTTCTCTGACTGTACTTGGATCCAAACCTTCTTGTCCCCCCCCACACACACACCTTTTTTCCCAAAATGCATTCAGCATGGTCTCTCTTGAGTTTAACTAAGAAACTAGTGCATGAGCTGATTGGTAATACAAGTAGGGATGCAAGTGGTGCGTGAGCTGATTGATCTAAACCGCGCTAGCCTGTTTGCATCTTTGAGTACAAGTGAATTGCCCATCTTTACCCCATCAGCTGAGACGTTTTGAGTCAGGAACAACTAATCTGTGCATAGTAGCTCAATAAACTGACCCTAGCCCCGGGGAACATCGACACCGTTCTCAACATGGCATACATGAAAGTGTTGAGATCAGAGGGTGCATCGCAACAGAAGCATTTGTTGCTTGCCGTGGCACAGGCCTGAATGCCTGATTGACTGCTGGGCTGGACACTCTCTGTCTGATTCTTTATCAGACTATGATTGCAGGCTTGGCCCTCTCCTAGCACTAGCAGCAGCAGGCAAATATGCCATGTGGCTTGTTTCAGCTCTGCAGGCAGAGGTCGACGGACCATGCCTATCAGTGTAGGATCAGTGATCCAGTTATTGCTATGTACGGATCGTCACAATTTCAGAGAAAATAGTGCAATACCTATGCCCGGACTGTCACAATTCAGAGAAAATTGTGCAATACTGTAGTTCAGAAGGCAAACACACAATGATAAAGGCAGAGTCATAGGTGGTGTTCGGTCGAGTAAGCAGTTGAGGAGCAGACAGCACAACGCCTAGATTTCCTGAACCTAATTTCTAAATCTTTGCAGCGCTGTATCAACACCACTTTCCAGCTTTTGGACAGCAGACAATAGGGAGTGTTGATCAAGACGCTAATAGGCCATAGCCAGATCTTGATCTGTAAGATGACTAGTAGTTTTTGTGGATCTTTGACAGGGGAACACATCACTTCTTTTGGAGCAGAGGAGCAGATGCCTTTTTCAATCCGTATATGCTGTCACAATGATGCACGACAAGAAAGCTCGCCCCGTTCCCTCGAGCTTATCAGCCAGAATCAATCCTACTTTTCAGCTATGAGAACAGTATTTTTCTCTCACAATAAACCAACCCTACAAATCAGCCGCAGCAACAATAAATCCTACCGAACAGGGCCTTAAGCTTTGTGTAACAAACATGTCTGGTTCGCAAATAGTGCATGTAGTGACCATCACTTAAACAGGAAAAGTTTTCTTCACATTGGAACATTATCTAAAACACAAACTAGGTTCAATACTTATTAGAAAAACTTAAAGGATGTGGCACCTGCACCTGTGCATTGGTGTGCTAGTTTGGACTATGTAAACCAAAAAACAGATACAGGCGAATGTGAAGCTCTCCATATGCTACACAATCAGGCACATATTCTCTGCAACTCGATGTACTTGGAACCACTACTGTCTGATATCAATCAAGCCTCAGAGAATCGTGCATCGGTTTCTTTGTTCTGCAGGAGATATCGTGGCCGGTTGAAACCTGTTTGGATCAAAGCTATCCACACCATACTGCCACAACAGAAGATGTTCATGTAAGCAAAAGAAACAAATGAGCCACCCCCATAAAAATTACAATACCCGAGAGGGCATCATACCTTTTCTCTCATTCTTTGGCTCCACGCGTCATTCCGGATTGGGCGGTAGTCGAGATTGGGCACCCTAGGATCAGCAGTAGTAGCTTGCTGATTCACCAATGGCTGCCGTATTCCAGACCTTGCGCCGATGTACTCATCGTCACTGTCATAATCAGCTTGATTGCCCGACTGTACTATGATAGCTACAGTGAACAACAATGCCTGCATAAAGAACAACAAACAGTTTGCTGCTATTACTTCTAGCTGGTGAAACATTGCATGCTGTGATGATATTTCAGTTCCATGAAGCAAAAATCAGAGCTTGACGGGCACACAAGAAACAATTTAACCGATGCTAAACAAATGCGTACAAGCTAAGGCTAGAAATTTTTCATAGCAGGTACTATTTTTTTCACAGAAGCTCAAATGTATGCAAATTTCATTCAGTTTCACCTGAAACCTCAACTCTTTCTAAATATGTTCTAATCAGGTCCATTCTAGTTGTCTAACATTACTACTGCCTAGTATATGTTTGAGGCATGACAGATGCCCAGGGTCTATACCTATACTATGATAAAAACCACTCCCATTGTACAAGCCTAGTGATTAAAAATCATAATAGTATAACCCAAAAGATACATTCTCAAAAATCTATATGCAAAAGTTAGAAAGCATGGAATTTACTTTATTTGTCCCTAACAATTTAACCTAGTAACCTACAACAAAAACACCTGAAGTGAAGCAAGCAGGAATGGAATAAGAGAAGCAGCGTAAAGAGGATATGAAATATTTATAGGGACCATCCTGTACACTCCCATAATAAATATACCACCAGGTTATATTTTGATAAACTTCGTAAAATTGATTTACCCGAAAACATGGGTGGAGCTATAGTCATGAGTGTGGGTGCGACCGCACCCACGTCAAAATTAAAAAACAGTAGAAATGGCCAAATTTTCACCATATTTGCACCCAGATATTATATATCCTCGCACCCACAAGGCAAACACACCCTCCACAGATTTGCTCTAGCTCCGCCACTGCCCGAAAAGGCTCTAAATTTAGATAAAGTAACAAGGTACTGAGCTGTAAATCCCAACCAATTTTCTCTACTGCTTCAGTTCATAATTGTTCTACTGCTAACATTATTGTTTCCCTTGTTTAGAGTATAATGCTCGTATGTAAAACAAACTTAGTACATAAGCAAAATTGCTTGATCTCCTAAATGCATGTACCAAATTACATCCAACATTCCAAGGGCTTTGCTTTTACCTCAAATATAACAGCTCCAAGTGCAACCCATTTTGCAATTCTCCAATTCTCTTTCAAAAAGCTGTACATCATGTCAAAGTTTCCTGTTTTGTCAACTGGGATGACCTGCAATGCAAGATTAAATTCAATAAGAAAAAAAAATCATGCACCACAGAGTAGAGACAGGATCTACAGTGTACTCACCTCTTTCCAACTATGGTTGAAGAAAATGAAGCCTCCTGCACCAAGTTCGACCAGTATGAACAAAATAATGAGGAATGAGTACTATTCCAGATGTCAAGGAAAGAATGGTATGCGACCACAGAAAATAAGTTGTTGCTAATGACCTAATGGGGGACTTATACCAAAATCAGCAAGTAGGGAACAGCAAAGCATTACAAAGTACACATGAAACCTTTTTGTAGTTAATTATTAATCAAGCCTTTGAACATTAGTTGCATCTTGTGTGTCATGTCGGTCGAACATAGAACAACGATGTTCCCATACTTCAATGTTCCCTGAGGATATGAATTCATATTAATGATTATTATGGCTGATTCCTTGCTCCACTGAGCACAACCACTTGATAATTGACAAGACATAACAGAAACCAAATTGGATATGAGCACATCACATGATATTAGGTTCATAAATGAGTCTAGAATTAATGAGGATACAATTGACAAGCAGCATCCATTTCTAGCTCCAGCACAACCAAAGATCGATGTGATAAAGAGTATAGCGCCGACACCAATGAACGCAAAAATAAACCTGCAGAAGATTTAAAACAAAGTATGAAAAAAAGAGATGTAAAAGATGATACACAAAGCAAAACATCCTATCAATGGTGCAATTTCATACATGATCACTGCAATTATACAGCGCTTCAATTGTAATGCTGAGATCATATAGTACGAAAATACATAATCCTTTCTGTAGTAATCTTATTAAGTTTGGGGTGTTCCTATGAGAAGCAAAATTAAAGATTGTGATGTATATCAATTCTATATCTATAAAGTTGAAAACATATAATATATCATTTCCAGAAGTTAAAAAGAATACAGTATATAAATTTCAGGTAGTTTTTTTTACGGGATATCAATTTCGGATAGTTATAAAAGAGTACAAATTGGGGAAATGTCCATGATGGCAGAAATTCCCAATATAGTAAAGTAGCTAAGGATACCACCAGAAAATGCCGAAAAGGAAAGGAAGATCTGTACTTGGGCTATACAGTACCCACATACTGTACGATTTTGTAAGATTCTTGCCACGACTACATGCAATTGAGTAATTATTATTAAGTTGCAAGATCCACATTTATCTATACATAAACATGCCGAGTGTTCTTATAAGCACCTAATGATCTAACGACACACTGGTGGGTAGTGTCCGCTGCGTCTCCTAAATAATAAATCGCAGATGCCACAATCAACACATGAAAGGTGACATAACAGAGGAGATCAGTCGTCACGCACGCACCAGGCACTGGAGAGCCTCTCGGCGGTCCCATCCGACAGGGACGCATCGACAAAGAGCAGCAGGGGCCTCCCGAGCCGTACGAGCTCGCCGCCGCCGGGCGGCACGGCCGCCGGCGACGGCGACGGCGGCGCGGGCGGCGGGAGCGGCGCGACCTGCAGCCACATCACGAGCAGGTAGGCGCCGTAGCCCACCATCGCCAGCCCGACCGCCATGACGACGAGGTTGAGCAGCTTGAGAACGCACTCGAAGAAGCCCCGGCACGCCATGGCCGGCCGGCGGGCGCTCCTCCGATCCCTCCTACGCGCGCAAGGGGCAGTCGGGAACCTCGTCGCCTCACGCCGGAATCTCGATGACCCGGCGGCCCCGGCGCATCAACGATGGCGGCGGATTCGGCGGGACGGAGGCAGGCGGCGTTGGACGATCCCGTCGTCCGCCGAAGTCGGCGTTCTGGATTGGTTCAGGGCAGGAGACCTCCAGCAGCGAGGAGGGATCGCGGCGAGGCAGGGTGGGCACTGGGCTCCGTTGGGATGTTGGGAGGTTTCGGCGGATTGGGGGAACTTGTCGGGTTCGTTTCTTCTTGGGCGGTCGGAGGAGAAGATGGAAGGGAAATTGGTTGTGTATGCATCGAAATAAAGATATTCTTAAAATACTATCGAAAATATCAAGATATTCGTAAAATACTATCAAAAATTTACGTCCTCATAAAATATCACCAAAAGATTAAACCATAACTGAAAATATCATTCCGTTAAAATAAAGCGATAGAAGTGACGGAACTAAAAAGTAGCCTCCGTCACGCCGTCGTGCCCTTACGAGTTCTTCTCGTGGACGCTCGCTGTGAACAGAAACGGCTCCTGCGACACCACGTGCCGTAGCGCCCATGCTTGTGCACATCCTTGCCGTCCCGGCTCTCCCCCGCCTAGTCTTGCCTCGCGCTGATGCCTCTCCTCGATCCTGAGATGTGTGCCTGTAACCTACGTGGGATGGAGGAGGAGGAGGGCCCTGCAGCGGGACATCCTCAACCGCATCGGCGACATCAAGGCGCTAGGCAGCTACGCCCTCGTCTCGCGCTCGTGCTGCTCGTCGACTCTGTCTTCGTTTGCGTCGACTACGTCATCCCGACGACCCGCCGCCATCCTCCTCCTCCGCTATACCGGGCTAGCCGCCGCCGGGGGGTTTCGGCCAGTGTGGCGCTGGCGCGCGTCTGCGTGCACATCGCAGCGTCTGGTGGTGTGGTGGCATCGCCACGCTTCGGCTAGATCTCCCTCGCCGCGGCGGGCATCTCTGGTGCTCCGAAAGCCATCGCCGCGCCGTCGCAGACGTCTTCCACCGATCCACCACTCGCGCCCGAGGTGCTTCGCTCAACGCGGCCCCTCCACATCGAAATGGGTAGCAGCGATGGCGTGCTCCTAAAGTGGAAGGCCGACTTCGGCTCCACCCTCGGCACCTGCGTCATCCTCGGTGCCTCGTCGGTCTCGTCCAAGCCACCGATAGGGCCATGGTCCAGCGGTGGCGAAGGCGATGCGCTGCTTCTGGCCGCCGGAACCTGCTGCTGGACGTGTGCTTCTTCAACTCGACAAGGACATGTGCTTCTGGTCGCTGGAACCTGCTAGCGCTGGTGCAGCGGTTCTACAAGCTCACGTCCTGGCACGTGCTCCTATAGTCCTATCTAGCAAGGACGTGTGTAAGCACAACCTGCGGCGCGCTGCACGTGGTGGCGGGGTGCCGCAGGAGACGTTCCTGTTCGCGGCAAGCATCCGTGACAACATCGCGTACGGACGCGACGGAGGCTTCCATCACTCCCGTGACTTCATTTTAACAGAACACTACTCTCAATTTACGGTTCAATCTTTTAGTGGTATTTTAGTGAGATCACGCTTTTACACGCTACACAGCCAATTTTCCGGAGATGGAATTGCGTTGGGAGTGGGTCACTACGTGGCGTGCGTTTTTTATTCTCCTCGTAAGCCACAATGAGTTTGTTAACCAGGAGGAGTTACAATAATAAATCACTTTATTATAAACCAAATATACTTTGGTGAAAAGATGACTCTGAAACCTCACGGCATATAATTAACTGATTGTCGCATGACTTTAAATCTCCTCTTTTCTGTCCTAAAATAATACAATTTTAGATCTGATTAAAGTTAAATTATCTTATGTTTACTTAAGTTTATTAAAAATAGTATCAACTTGTACGACTTGAAATAGGTGTCTCATGGAGAATCTTATAGTATTTTTTCAGTATGATTTTTATATAAATTTAACTAAACATATCAATATTTAAAATTACACCTTTTTCTTGAGACCGAGGGAGCAAATATGACGTACTTTGGATAACTTTTTTTCACGCAGTTTTACGTTGCATCATCACAGTACCAATTTCATCAGGTAGCCCAAAATTCTGAATTGCAGGCCAGGGCATATCATTCTATCATTAAACCCCCGTCCATTAAATTAATAAATCAGAGCTCTTTGACACGCTCCGCCGTCGGTGTCGTGACACGAACACGAGTACACGACCATGGATAATTGGATAGGAATAGGATAGGCTAGCGTAGCTGACGCGAGGCGAGGGGCCGGCCCACCGCCCAAAGCAGCTCGTTGTCTATCGATTTCGAATTACCCGTGGGCGAAGCATCTGCCGCTACATACAACAGTGTGCAAACTTCTCCCAATTCCCTTTGGAAGCATGCAGATACCTGCTGTGCTGAAAACGAAATGAAATGTCCACGCCATGTCCCCTGTCACCACTGTTTTTGGACTCTTCTCATCGACTTCGAATTGCTGCTGCCTGCTGTGCTGGGATGAGATGGCAAGGGCGGCTCTAGAAAACTGTTGCCTTTTGAGTCATGTCACCATGGCCCTAATGTCTCCAGTTTCCTGACTTATTTAAATTCAGAATGTAAAATTTTAAGGTGTCATATCGAGTGTCACATATATATGTCGTATGTAATGTTCGGATACTAATAAAAAAATAAATTACAAAATCCGTCAGTAATCCACGAAATGAATTTATTAAGCCTAATTAATATATTATTACCACATATATTACTGTAGCATCACATTGTCAAATCATAAACTAATTATGCTTAAAAGATTTGTCAAACAAATTAGTCGCAAATTATGCAATTAGTTATTTTTAATCTATATTTAATACTCCATGCACGTATCAAATATTTGATGGGACAAGGAGTAAAAACTTTAGGGAAGAATTAAACAAGGCAACGCCGCCTGGTTTCTCACTCACTCTCAAACCGGGCGAAGATAGTGAAGCGCATAAACATGCTTAATTTGAAACAAGAATACTTAACCGAGTAGTAGTAGCACGACGACGAATTTGCAATGAAAACATGGCTAGGGGGTGTTCGGATCCCACGTGAGGGTGTTTGATATTAATAAAAAAACAAATTACAAAATCCGTCAGTATCCACAAGAGATGAATTTATTAAGCCTAATTAATCCATCATTAGCATATGTTTACGGTAGCACTACATTGTCAAATCATGGACTGATTATGCTTAAAAGATTCGTCTCACAAATTAGTCGCAAGCTGTGCAATTAATCTATATTTAATATTCCATGCATATGTCCAGACATTCGATGGGACAGCGACTAAAGTTTAGAAGGAGAAACTAAACATCGCCTTAATTTGCAGTTCTCTTTTCTTACTTTCTCATGTCATGTGCGCAGTAAGTTAAGTCTCTTCATGCAAATTAATTTCTCATGTAGTGTAAGCATGGAGGAGAGGGTGGGAGTTGCAAAAGTGTCTCTAATTAGGCAAATCCCCTCCCCCACCTCTCCTCTAGTTCAATAGCCTATCAAGGGATCCCCTGACTCTAGTTCAATAGGAAAATTACATGATCTGTTCTATAGTTCCGGCCTCTCCGTTATCCATCTGGTGTCTCCATGATTCAGTGGAGCTAGCCATGTAACTTCTTCTCGCTAGCCAAACCAATGCATGTCATTCAGTCCGACACCTGACACATGTTTACAAGGATCGCAGGATAAGTTCACTATGTAATGAATTCAATCATTCGTAATACAGAACAGAAGTTAAACAACGGAGACGAGGCATATAGATTTAGCTACTTTACATTCAGAATATATTGTGTACAGTACAATGCATACATTGAGCACTGAATCATCAGAAGAAGTTCTGGTCTGCTTCTCAATTTGCCCTACCAATAATGTACAGGAATTCATGTTCGCGTTCCAACTATGTCAAAATGAGGAAATTTCCACAAAATGATAGGAGTTGCTAATTATAGTTTTCTTTTAACACAGTTTCAATCAGAAGTTGAAATTGTAAAAGTTGCTACAAGTCCTACTATGTCATAATACTTTCCAGGATTTTTTTTTTGGCATGACCATTTAGAGGCTCAAAGCTGATTGCAAACTTAAGAGGAAAAAAAACTGGCAGTTTGCAATTTGTGCAGCACACTAGCAGTTCACATCGCTAGCTATTTCTCCTTTATTGCGCACATTAGCAGTTCACATCGGTAGCCCTTTCCCCTTTATACTTCTTGTTCTTACATGACCTAATGATATTTAGTAATTTTCCTTTACGAACATGTGATTGCTTGAAATAGAAAGTGTGGACCACACCCTAACCCAGACTACAATGTGCTACACTAGTCCTAGAAGAAAGATACACCTTTCACCTGCAAATACAAGAGTGGCAGAGTAATTTTACTACACAATCCTACTTATAGTAATGTTTTGAAATTGTGGACCAAGAAAATGGTGGTGATACCACAAATTCACCAAACACTACCATATTCAGATTAACTGCCCTGTCGGTTTCAGCAAGTAGCCAATGTAGCAGATAAGCTATTTCTTTCTACGTAGCTTCCAATCATGAAGGGCTTTTTGTGGGGGCAATATATCATGAGCAGGATCCGATATTGGAATAAAGTAAAATGCAAGTATATTGCAGGTATATTTACTGTGTTGGTTAACTATCTTCGCATAAACCTAACTATCTATCTTGGTAAGGTTAAAGAGCATACTCTCAGATCAGCTAAATGCAAACCGAGCATCATTATGGGGTATGGAACACTAATCTAAAATATCTTTAGAAGGTCCAGTAGGAAGGGCGGGCCTGGTGCAAGCGGTAGAGTCTTACCGCCTGTGATCGGAAGGTCCTGGGTTCGAGTCGCGGTCTCCTCGCATTGCACAAGCGAGGGTAAGGCTTGCCACTGACACCCTTCCCCAGACCCCGCACAGAGCGGGAGCTCTCTGCACTAGGTACGCCCAAGGTCCAGTAGATCTTAAATCTTTTAGGCCAAGATAGTATCTCATAAATTGTATTCATATTATTTCTATGAATAGGCTATCCATTTGGTAAATTCACTGAAATTGCACCATGTCAATGTCCAAAAATGAACAGCGGGTGCTCCTAGAATCTGCTATGCTGTAACGAATTCAAATTCTTAAAAAAATGAAAAATGAACCTCTGGCAGATAACACAGAGCATCATTCTGAGGCTTCAGACTTCTTCTAATAGCAGGCCTAGGCAGCCACCTAAGGGTGAACTCTTAAATTTCACCTAAGATCCTAATGAAACAAGACGATGATACGTCATTGCATCATTGCTCATGACTCGGGAAAAGTTAACAGCTATCATGATCATCAATTTATTCATTTATTTATTATGCACTCAAACGCATATTAATCTGACCAACATTAACTAATAAAATGGTACTCCCTTCGTTCCAAATTATAAGACGTTTTGGCTTTTCTAGATTCATAACTTTTGCTACGCATCTAGATATATGTTATGTCTAGATTCATTGTAAAAGCTATGAATCTAGAAATGTCAAAACGTCTTATAATTTGGGACGGAGGGAGTATCAAACTTGCATGCAATGTTGGCTGTGACCACAATGATGAGACAAGATAATTAGGGACACAAAATATTTGGTGTAGGAAATTCATGTTAATAGCAAAAATGTTGAGAGGCTAACCTTAGTTGTAACATTGATGTCATTAGGTTGATACTTTGATGTTAACTTGTAATGGTTTATGGACGAAATTTCCTTTTGTTTCTTTTTTTTTGGTAAACTAGGGGGCCTAAATTTGAATTCAGCACAGGGCCCATAAAATGTCCGGGACAGCCCTGATTATGGGGTATGGTCATATGGAACACCAATCCAAAATACCTTTAGAAGGTCCACTAGATCTTAAATCTTTTAAGACAATATAATATCTCATCTCAATAAATTGTCTCCATATTATTTATGTCGATAGGCTATACATCTGGTAAATTCACTGAAATTGCACCATGTCAACGTCCAAAAATGAACGGCAGGCACACCTAAAATACACTATGCCGCAACAAATTCCAACTGCTTTATTTCAATGAAATAGGGTGGGGAGAAACCCTACAATTCTGAGGTTTCAGACTTCTAATAGCAAGCCTAGGCAGCCACCTAAGAGTGAACTCTTGAATCTCACCTAAGTTCCTAATGAAACAAGACGTTGATACGTCATTGTTCATGATTCAGGAAAAGTTAACAGCTATCATGAATTCATGATCAACAATTAGCAACATATGGCTCGACTGATGTATCAGAATGAAGAGAAGAAAAGGTTGCAGAAATCTTACCCTACCAAAATTCTCAGGCAAAGCCGTCCGCCTATGATGCTGCCTCCGATGCCGTCTTGGTGCTCCTGAAGTCTCGCTTGAGCTCGGTGACCCTCTTCATACACGCGGCCTTGGTCTTCCCGGGTACAGAGGCCGCCACCTTCTCCCACCTCATTGCCGTGTCCTTGGGGAATTCCTTGAGCGCGTTCAGCAAGGCCCGGTCATCCCCGGCGCTCCAAGCGGCGTCCGCACTCTCCGCTCCTCCGGCATTGTCCCCAGTGTCAGCAGCCTCGGCCCTCGGATCGAGCGGCTTCCGCTTGCGTAGGAACTGCTCGAACGAGCTTGCTCCCGTCGCGGGGGAGCCCGACTTCGCCGCCCGGATGACACTCTCAGGCGTGCGGCGGCCACCGAACACCGCGGCGATCTTCTCCCAGCGCTGGGGCTCACCGGCCGGGTGCTTCACCATCTGCCGCCGGAGGAGCTCCAGCTCTTGGTCGGTCCACTCGCCGGCGTCCTCCTCCCTCTCGCCGCCGTCCGCGACGGCTCCACCCGCAGCAGTCGCCTTCTGCAACGGATGCAGCGATGCGGCCGACTGGACGGGAGGAGCGCTCGGATCTGAGGGCTTTGTGGGCGTCGGGGCCGGGTTCTGGCGACGGCCGCGGCGGGGGCCGGGCGTGGATTCCGGGGTGGGTTCCGGGGCCGGTTCTGGAGAGGGAACGACGCGGCCTCGGCCGACGGAGATGTCGCCGCCAGTGGCCCAGGAGGGCGCGAAGGGGGCGAGGAGCAGGGAGGAAGCGACCCATATGAGGTGGGAGGAGAGGATCTGGTAGGCCGGGGGGAGGTAGTACGCAGCGGCGAGAAGCGTGACGGCCGCGGCGGCGCAAGATGCCGCGTTGGGGAGGGAGAGGGGTGCTTTGGCGGTGGTAGAGGAGGAAAAGGAAGTGGAGTTGGCGCCGGAATGGACGACGCGAGCGCGGGACTGGGAGTCCCAGGGGTCGATGAACTCCATGGTCGCCGGCGCGCGGGATCGGGGCTCGTCGGAGTCCCACGAAGCGAAAGCAAGTGAAGGGTCACTGGTCAGATCGGATGATGCGATCAGATGGTCTTCCCTCCAACCCCACTGTTACGAGATTATTTTCAACACAAAAAGAGGAATATTTGACCAAGGATTCGTGCTAATGCACCGGAGTTTGACTAACGCCATCTTTGGCGATGCTTTTTTTTAAAGACCCTTTTACCGGTGTGTTATTATAAAAGATCGATATTACCTGTATACTATAGAAAAAATGAAAAGTTCTTCTAGTATCTTGTATGAAAATTTCTTTCCCTACATACCACTTCCGTCCATTTTACCTGTAACAGCAGGTAACGGCCAGCAGAAATGACTCTTTTACCCATAGTTGTGGTATCATCAAATTTTTCCAGCTTCCTCTGGTGCCAGTGCCATGTTGTAAAAAACTTCACTTTTCCTCTATACTACTATAACAACTTGTGTGTGTGCACATAAAAATTCAAATAAATACAAAATTGACAATTGCGACAACCAATAAATATGAACTCGACAATTACGACAACCAATATATAAGGGAAAATTGTCTGACGGACATCCAAAGTGATGGTCGTTTGCTGGCGGACACCCCGTTTTAAGCAGTTTGTCAGAAGACACTCTGGTTCGGTGAAATTAGACCACAGGACACCGTGGACCGGTTGCAGCCGGTTGAGGAGAGAGAAATTTCGTTTTGGACATCCAATGCCCTTAAGCCACAGTTGGGTCTGCCCCTCTCCCTCTCACTGACGCGCGGGCCCCACCTATCATCTTCTTCCTCCTCTTCTCCTCTTCTCTTCTTCCATTGCTGAGCAGCAGCCACCGCCGTCGGCCAGCCCCAACCACGCAGGCGCACGGACAAGCTGACGAGCTGCCGCAGCCGTGGCCATACGGGCGAGGCCATGACGAGCGGAGGCCATCTCTGGCTGCAGGCTCAAAGCCGCACGGGCCATGGCGCGGATGCCGTCTCCGACCGCGGGAGCGAGCAGGGGAAGCAGACCGTCCGTGCGGGCGCACGAGCCGCGGGCGCGGAGCCACGGTGAGCGAAGGTCGTCTTCGGCCGTAGGCTCAGAGCCACGCTGGGTCACCGACCATGGTGGAGCGCGGCCATGGATGTCAGTGAGCTCCGACCTCCGAGCGTGCGGGGGAGGGAGGCGAGGTTAGCAGCAACGTACTACTCCGACTGCGCCACCACGCACACGCGTCCCTCCGCGCACCCGCACAGGTGGTCCAACGACGCCAGGACGAGCTCGCACGAGCGGCACTCCGCCCCGTCATCGAAGAGCATGTCGACGAGTATGGGCACCGCGCCGGTGTCCACCGCCTTGACGTGGTTGCGTCCCCACACCACCGTGCGCACAAGCACGTGCAGCGCCGCCTTGTCGCGGGCCCGGAGACGGCCAACCTGCCGCAGAGCAGCTCCACGGTCTCACTGAACACCTGCTACGGGAGGGGGCGCCAGCCTGCTGGGCGGCAGCACGCCGTGACGCGCTCTAGGAGCAGCGCCGCCCGCTCCCTGGACGTGGCGCTGGACCGCTATAGCGCGGAGACAAGCGCCTCGTTCGTCTTCGCGACGCGGTGCAGGCACTGCTCTAGGACCTGCAGCGAGGAGATGACCTCGAGCGCATGTCCCTTCCGACTTGGTGTTGGCGGACGCCGTGAACACCGTGGCCAGGACGTCCACCGCTAAGCACGTAGGGCGCAAGGCCGGAGCACGGACGTCGGAGGCGCGGCGCCGGAGCAGGCCGCCGGAGGCGCGACCCATCGGGGGCGCGGCGCCGAAGCGGGCCGCTGGAGGCACGAGCGTCGGAGGCGCAGCCGCCCACGACGGCGTGATGCGTGACGGTGGGTGTGCGGGAGGCGAGAGGGTGGCGGGGACAGAAAACAGAAAAAAAGAGAAACGGAGAGAGAAAAAAAAAACGGCAGGGGCAAGAATGTTATTTCACCGCTGTTCTCTCTCCTCAACCGGCTGCAACCGGTCCACGGTGTCCTATGGCCTAATTTCACCGAACCAGAGTGTCTTCTGACAAACTGCTCAAAACAGGGTGTCCGCTAGTAAACGACCATCACTTTGGATGTCCGCCAAATAATTGTCCCTATATATAAATTAGACAATTGAGAGAACCAATAATTATAACAATTGTGACAATTCCAATAAATAAAATTTCTACAATTGCGATAGCCAGAATACATTCAGACATAAACGAGGTCTAAAACTATCATCCACATACATAGTCAGCTTGATTACAAAGTACAGTTTCGAGACAAAAGATGGTCACATTATCATTATTACGAGTTTAAACATTGTTTAGTCATGCAGACCTCAAGTACTAAAAAAACAGTATGCCATAGAGATACAAACTCATCAAAGAAAGTTTTTTCTTGCTTCTAGTTCCCATGGCCGGACTAGAAGGGGAACTAGGGACCTTGCTGCTGGTTGACATGGCTGGACTAGCCTTGTTTGGAGTCAGTTTTTTCAGAATGTCCCTCTTCTTCTTGTGCTGCTGCTGACTTGCGCTCTTGTCAGGTGTGTGTTGCTCACTTGATCCTGAAGGGTAAGTAATCGTCAAAGGGTCTAGATGATTCGATCCTGTTCCAGATCCTCTGAAAAAAGGAGACGTGAGTAAAAACAGTTAGTTAACCTCTTAAAGTGGTGAAAAGACAATTATAGGAAATTAGCTTACCTCACAGAATGGTCACTAGCCTCAGCAGTTGAAGTATTGGAAGTACTCTTTTGTTTCTTCGCAACAGTTGATGAGGATGATTTGTTCTTCCTTTTCTTTGATAAATCCGCAACAGTAGGTAGAACTGAAAAGACCATTCTTTTGTGCAGGTGTTGCAGGCACAATGCTGGTCTCACTAGTAGCTGGTGCTATCTTCTTTTTCTTCTTTTTAGGTGGACCTCTGCATTGACATATATGTTAGCAACAATGTAAACATGTAAAAATAATTACAAAGTTTAGGTTCTATGTTACCTTTCAGCAAGCATTGTTGTTATGTCTGTTGGGTCACCATCCTTACAAGTGTACCAATGGTGTCCATATTGCTGACAGATTGGACACTGATGCCTACCCTTGGCTCCTTTGCCGCTACCCTCTATTGCTCCCTTGTATCTTTTTTACCTTCTCCAATCAGCTGTTGGCTTCAACATTGGAGGATGCATGAAGAAACCATGTTCTGCTTTGGGCCACATGGATTTGTCTGGTATAGCAGGGATTCTACCATCATAGGCAGCCCTGAAGCTCTCTACAGAGTAGTAGCTGTCCACATGATCTTCTATCTTCTCTCTAGGTATAGAGGTGATGAAGGCAATTGCATGCTTACATGGTAATCTAGAAACTTGCCATGCTCTGCATGAGCATGTCCTTTCCTGTAGGTTGACAACAAACCTATAACTAGAACCTCCTCTTGCCATAACCTCTGCAATCCCATCAAGTGAGCTAGTGACAACATCAATGTCAAGGTTCCTACTTTGCTCCTTCAACTTAGTTATGATGTGTGTCAAAAAATTTCGTTCCATTTTATTTGTAATTTTTTTCCTCTGGTTGCACTTAATAAGAAACTTCTGTCTTATAGTATCCATCAAGTCATCTAGATGCATCCCCTTATCATTTTTTATCCAATTGTTGAAGCTTTTTGCTAAATTATTGGTGACATAGTCAACTTTTGGCAATGTAGAGTACTGACTTCTTGTCCATAGTTTTGTATGGTTTTGCTGCAAGTGCAATATTGCTACTGGATTTGCTGCAGCCATGGCCTGGCTATGCTTTTCAAACATATATGAATTCTAAGAATAAACAGAAGCCCACAAATGTTCATCAAACACTTTTCCACTGTACCTTTTCTTAAAATTCTGCACCAAGTGCCACATGCACTCTCTATGCTCTGTATTTGGGAATACCTCACTAATTCCTGTCATGACTGCCTGACCACAATTTGTGCAAAAGGTCAGACCAGGTGGGGTACCTATAGCTTCCTTAAGCCTCTCCATGAACCAAATCTAGTTTTTATTGGTTTCAGAATCAATGACTCCTATTGCAACTAGGTACATCTAGTTATGCCCATCAACTGCACAAGCAATGCATAACTGACCTCTGAATTTTTTAGTCAAGAATGTACTATCAACAGCCAAATAAGGCCTGCAACCTCTAAGGAAACCTTCAACACAAGGTTTCATTGCAAAAAAAACCAATTGAACCTGATCTTATCCTCTATTGTGTGATGATCAATGACAACACAACTGCTAGGACATGATTGTTCTATCTATGCCTTAAACCTGTACAAGTTGTCAAAACTTCCTTTTCAGTTACCATATAACTCCTCCATAGCAAGTTTCTTTCCATCATACACTCTCTTGTAACTGATAGTAACTTTGTGATCATCCTTCAGTCTTCTCTAAAGTTCTGTAGGCCCAATAGTTGGGTCCTCAGCTAACTAATCCTTAATCTTCTCAGAAATCCAAAACTTGGTAGCACCCTTCACTTTCCCACTCCTCCTAGTACTATGATAGGCATGAGAAGGGTTCTTCTTGACCTACAAAGTTCAATTTGAAATAGAAAAATTAATTCAGAAATATGAACAAAATATTAGTGATAAAAGGTGAACAAAATATGAATAAAGATATTACCTGTATAGTAATATTATCGTCCATTGTCGATGCATGAATCCTCCACTTACAACCATCTATGAATCCTGTGCAGTATACCTGATACCTCCCTGGTTCACTCTTTTCAATGTTATACTCAAATTCATTCTTGATAGCATGTGTTGCAAGAGCCAACTTAAATTCATGCATGTTTGGATAGATGCTCCCTTCTTCCATAGGAGGGTCATCTTTGTTGTATGTAACATCAGGGATGTGAGATGGCACTCTATCCTTAACAATCTCATCTACCTCAGCATCCATATCGAAGTCAGACATAGAATCAGATTCTTAGTTTGAACCTGGATCATAATCTTCATCCTTTTTCTCAGTTGTGTCAACATTTGCATGAGAAGCAAGTGCTATGTCAATATATAAACCCTCCTCATTAACCCCCACATGTTCATTCTTTAGTTCAGGATTCATAAGATAATTATCCTCAGCATGTGACATGTCATTATCTGGTTCTGTAGCAGTCTTAGTTTGAGTTCCTTTGCTAGGTTCTACATAGCCAGGGGTTGACATTGATGGGGTGCATGGGATGTCAACATTGTCCCATAGTGAAATTTCTAATGGATCAGCATTAGGTTTATGATATGCAATTGACATGCAACAAACTTAGAGCTCATGTTTCGCGAACATATGCATTAAGTCTTGATCTGAATGAATTTGTATATTAGACTTGCTATCATCACAGAAATAGAACAACCTCACTACATCACCATACCCGCAAGGAAACCCATCCACAATTTCATCAACAAGGTCTTTAAAATTTATGGTGTCTGAATCAACAACTTTGTTAATGCCATACTATGGTCCACGCATAGTTGGACTAATTATCTTGATTTCTAGATTGAAACTGGTCTCGATGTCATTCCTACATATGAACAACATATATATCTACACAGTTTAATCCAATCTTAACCACACCAAACATGGCACTGATGTTATGCAATTGAAGCAAGGGAAGGAGAACTCACCCATCTACAAGCCAAGCTGGTCGCCCGTCCGCCATCTTTTCTGAATCCGTGAGAAATCTGGCCTGCTGGAGCCTCAGGCGACCCACGTGGACATGGCCCCTGCAGCCTCCCCACGAGCGGGCCAGCGGCCTCCCCGCGCCAAATCGGCCAGCACCTGGCCCCCGCGCGAAGCTACGCCCGGCCCTCGCGCGCGCGACTCGCAGCGACCGCGCCTCCCTCATTCCCCTCCGCGCACACTCCAGCTGCTCCTCCACGGCCACCTGCCTGCTCCCTCATCTCCTCTAGGGTTTGGCTCTTAGCTTGAAGTGGAGAACGAACAGCAAGTGAAAGAAGAACTAGTGGGGATTGACTAGAAAGAGTGATGGGCAAAAAAGTAATTTTACGCCTAACTGGCACCTAGCCCTGTTAGAATCAGACGACAAAGTGACAGAAGTGGCATGTAGGGAAAGAAAATTTCATGCAAGGATACTGAATAACTTTTCATTTTTTCACGATACACAGGTAATTTGGATCTTTTATAATGGCACACAGATAAAAGCCTCTTTTTAAATGGTTTAACCTAAGGCCATGTTCGTTTGTCTTACGAGCCGTACTATTTTCAGTGAACGAACAATGTTTTTTTCTCACAACAAATCAGCAAACAGTACTTTCAGCCCTGGCTTTTCAGCAAAGCGAACAGGATCTAAGAAGCCTTGGCGGCCACATTTAGACGACTTCCCTCCTCTGATACAAATCGGCTACTCTCATCAGCAGCTTCTCTCCTACAGCCGTTTGATAAAATAATGAGTGTGTTCGGGACTGTTTAAAATCGGATCTATGGTCATCCTACCATGAGAATCAAGAAAATGCTGACAAATAACCCACCAGATAATTGTTTCCACCACCGCAAACACGCCCACCACAAGATTGAAACAGCGCGCGTTTCTTGTACCATGGTCGCGGTGCCGATACCGCACCGGCCATGCCGTGGTCCCAAACACGCGTTTGACTTCACCTGAAAAGTTAGAGAAGCTTAAACCGAAGCCCTTAAAAGAATTTGTAAAAGAGGGCCTAACTCTTACAACCCTTGCTAGACTAGAGAATTCGGCACATCTAAAACACTTTGTGTTGCCATATAAATAATTAAAACTAAAAGAGATAAGCATGTGTTAGAGATTAGACGAACAAGTATTTTTACTCTATGCCTAACAAGAAACTTAGAAACAACATACCACTTTATCTTTAAATGTCTCTTCTCTAACAGTGTATGGAAGTGAACCCTGAAACCTAGTGCCAAGATCATAATCTTGGCTTCAAACCATGGTGAATAATGATGACAAGTCAGCTTATACCCTACCGACTTTGGTCACCGGGACATTATGGAATCAGAGGAACAGGTGGATTTTTTAGGTTTCAATTGGATGTAGTCAGATTCGTATCCATCCACATGTATTGAGATGGAGAATTTGAACTAAATTTTATCTCAATCCACCTCAACCCACATGCACTGAGGTGAATCCGACAACGCTCAAACAAAGGCCTCAAGGAACAAGAAATGTTATTCGAAATTGTTGACGAAGCCATCCTGCGAGAAGTAGCGGAGGTGAAAGAGCTTAAACTTGTGAAAGATAGACATCGAGCAAATAATAGTTATTGACTGTGTTTTCATCACCTACTAGCAGCTTGCTCTATTCCTTCCTTATTATATGTAGTAATATAAACGGATATCAACCAGATCTTTTTAAAAAAGGGTTATATAACCAACGAGCTTTCACTGTTTTTCCAATGTGGTGCTGCACCATGCCAATCCCAAATCCCCGACTCCCAAACCCTAGGGCAGAGAACCGCCGCACACAGATGCCGGAAAATTCGCCGCTCGATTCAAGCGATCGAGGTGACGGCGGGGAAGCCGAAGATTTTGGATGTCCTGCGTCGCAGCAGCAGTAGCCTCTACCAGGCTAGTCCCGGCGAATCCTGGATCGAGAAGCTGCTGGCTGGAAGGACCCACCTCCAGTTCAAAGGTGAACGCTCTCACATCGTCGAGGTTCATAATATGTGCAGCACACCGCATCGTCAGTTAGCTCTCTTCCAATTACAGATGCTGCTGTCCTCTGCAAGAAACAAATTTGATAATTAAAAGGCTGCATATTGTGCTACTGTACATGAGTAGGTAATAATCATCAAACATATATGGATCCACCTGCTTATTTCTCGATGATCTAGTGTTTTTTTTTGTTTTGAAACCATGGCTACTGATCTGCTTCACTTAATTCTTCACAGAACAACACCATGTTCTTTGTCAGATAGCATATTGTTTGAGAAATCTAAATACATGAACTAGCTGCAGCTATTAATATTCTTCTCAAAATATATGAACTAGCTGCAGCTATTAATATTCCAACAATTGACGTGAACAAAACATTTACTAATTTAATTGACCTAAACCAAGCAATCAATATAATGTTCAGCAGCTCATGAGGGCCATTGAGGCACACTGCACACTGCATTCACATGGTGCTCATTTCATTTTGAGTTCTCTTTAGCAAATAAACGTTCTTGTATTTGCTCGTCATCAGATATATGGGGCCGTTTAAAGGAGGCAGGATGGGGAACACTGATGCAATACAAGAAAGAAGAATTCTGCAGCAAAATGCCTGGGGAGGACAAAGCTTCGGCTGACATTTGTTCTGACCCTCCTGCTACAGATGTAGAGGATGAGAGTTCTGCAGGGTACGGCATTTTTGAAGAGAATAGTCCTGAAGGCAGGTCACATCCATGGTTCTCTGGATAGGGGGATGAGCGGACACCCCTGTTTCTGAGGATTTCACCATGAGAAATGATGCCAAACTACAGGCTAAAATTGCAAACATAAAAAGCTTGGCATGCCTAAATTTTTTTAAGTATACGAGGTGAAGAGTTACTCAAGTTCGTATGTAAACTTGGAAGGATGTGCATGTCCTTTGGAGTGGATTTCAGTCTGGAGCCTGTAATGTTGGTTAGTATTAATTCTGCTCATGACATGGATATAGAAGATGGTTTGTTTAGTGCGCACAAATTTTTTTTTTTTTTTTAACGCAATGGCAGGAGCTCTGCTTTTCAATTAAGATAGGGAAATAGAGTTTATGTACAAGTAAGGACACTCCAGATGAGGGTTTCAAGCCCCCCGAAACAGGTAAAGGAGGGAAACACACACCCAAGGGGGGGGGGGCAACAGCTAAACATAAGCGAGTGTTTTCTTCCTTTGCTCTATGTCTTTCTTTATCCTTGCGGCTACTTGCAGCACCGTTTCTATCTTGTTGTTGAAAATTCTCCTATTTCTCTCTTTCCAAATATTCCAAAAGGCGTAGATTACTACCCGTTAAGTCGTCTGCGTTCAGATTTTGGCACTTTCCTTGCCACCTCTTCCCACCATACCCTGATATGGATGGGGTCTATCTGGGGTTGTTGTTGCAGCTGAGTGAAGTTTTCCCAAGAGAAGATTTGATCCTAAACCGCCTTCGTAAAAGGGCAACATAGACATAGGTGGAGGCCGGTTTCTAAGGGACCGTTGCACAGCACGCAGTGTTGTTGGTGTGGCCACCCTCTCTTTTGTAGATTGTACGCCGTAAGAATTTTATCTTGCACTAAAATCTAGGCGAAGATCTTGCATCTGTTCTCCACCTGTGCTTTCCAAATGAGTTCAGTACGGAACAGGACGAGCGAGCCTTTGAATTGAATTCTGTAAGCTGAGCGGGTGGAGTAAATCCCATCCTGGGTCCATTGCCAGATGATGGTGTCCTGAATGCCCTGTTGTAGGTGCACGTCTTGAATTCGTATCTAAAGGGACACAAACTCCTCTATGTGGACAGCCGAGGTGATTTTCCTTCTTATCGAGCGCATCCAATTGTTGTTCTGGAGCTTTTGTTGCACCGTTCGGTTTCTCCTTGAAACAAAGCGAAACAAATTCGGGGCTAGGTACCTTGGAGCTTCTCCTTCAAGCCAATTATGGTGCCAAAACTTAGTCTTTGCACCATCACCCAAAGTTATAATGATTGAGGAGTTAAAGAGGAGACGATCAACATCAGTACATGGAAGCTCTAAGCCACTCCAAGGCTTGGAGTCATCCACCCATTCTTGCCAAAGCCAGCGCAACCGGAGGGCTCTCCCAAATCTATCAAGGTCAGGTACGCCTAAACCACCAAGGTCTTTCGGTCTGGTAACTGTTGGCCAGTTTACCAGGCAGTGTCCACCATTGGCATTCTTCTCCCCCTTCCACAAGAAAGATCTCCTGATTTTGTCGATCTTTTTCTTAGCCCATGCTGCCAAGGGAAACACTTGAGGTGGTAAGTTGGCATGGAGGAGAGGACTGAAGTTACTAGAGTGAGGCGTCCCACTTTGTTTAGCCATCTTACTTTCCATTTGGGTAACCTTTGTCCAATACGCTCAATGAGAGGTTGCACATGGACCTTTTGTAGTGATCTATGTGGAGTTGTAGCCCCAAATATTTGCATGGGAAGTCATCTCTACTACCGGTGAAGGGTGATAGGACTTGGTCTAGGTCGATATTTCCACAACTGATTGGATGCACAGAGCTCTTTTCTAGATTAACATGGAGTCCTGAGAATGTGCTGAAAGCTTGGAGGATGATTTTGACGGCTTCTACATCGTCTTTTATTGGATTGATGAAAAATAACTGCATCGTTTGCATACATAGAGGTTCTTCATTTTGCCGCCGTGATGGGTAAGGGGGTGAGTATCCCATGTTGGGTTGCTTGGTCAAGCAATCGTTGAAGCGGCTCCATAGCTAGAATGAAGAGCATGGGTGAAAGCGGATCTCCCTACCGGACGCCTCTGGCATGGCTAAAAGTGGGTCCTTGCCGCCCATTAAGCAAGGCTGTCGAGGTGGATGTACGGAGGAGAATAGAGATCCATTCACGCCAGCGTGGTCCGAAGCCCAGAGTCTGCAGAATCTCTAGCAAGTACCCCCAATTTACCGTGTCAAAAGTTTTGTGGATGTCTAGTTTCATGAACAAAGCCGGTATCTTAACTCCAGTAAAATGGTGGAAGTCCAGACAAGATTTGTACTTGTAATTTTGCCGGAGTCCAGATGTTCTGATGAGAGAGTTGAAGAGGTGTGTAGGATGACTCAACTTCCTTGCCACTGTTGTTTGCCCCTGCATGCTAGGACGACAAACAAGAAGTATTTGAAGAATAATGCTGATGAAATAAAGATCAAGGTCACAGGGTGGAAAGACGAGGATATGAGCAAAGACAGGATCCGAGTGAGGATGAAACGGGAGGATATGGCTACGATAACAAAGTGATGGATTCGATTGAGGATGAGATGGGAGGATATATGGCTACGATAACAAAGTGATGGATACGAGTGAGGATGAGACGGGAGGCCGGATATGGCTACGATAACAAAGTGATATAAGCTGGTTCTCACAATGAGTTGGGTGAGTACACCCCGCAACAAGAGAGACTTGAGTCAAGCCACATCAGTGGTTCTCTAGACACTCCTGAGAAGAGACCTGATTCAAGACACATCAGTGGCTCTCCAGATAGGCAGAAAAGTAAGCAGCAGCTATTACCAGCTGAGGGTTCCATCACAATAACGACCACAATAGTTGATGCCAACCCACAGGCCAAAAGTGTGAGTGTGGAATCTTGGGCATGTGTGAACTTTTCACGTATAAGGAACAAAGATGTCCTCAGGTTCTTATGTAAGATTGGAGATCTGTGCATGTCCATTGGAATGGATTTAACGTCGGAGCCAACAATGTTGATCCATAAAAAAGTATACTTAACATGGTATGCTAGCCAGTTTGTATACTGTGCACAGTTTCTTTCGCTACCATGTAAATACTGAAGGCAAGAAGCTACTTCTTGTAATTCTGCCAGAAGACGGATTTGCTAAGGGTAGTTTTTTTTTTCTTTTGGCATCCCTCTTATGTTTTTTGACAGTCACATGTGCAACATTTCAGAGGTGGCTGACACAGGACAGTAGCAGTCGAGCTATCCTTAGAGTCGAAGATCAGCGCATTCCTGGCTTTCCAAATGTGCCAGAGGATGACAAGCATCACTTCCGATCGAACTGAGTGTGTGTGTGGGGGGGGGGGCATTCAGGCCCTCTCTAATGAGAGAAGGTTGTTTCTGGTCACCCACCGTTATACTTGGCTGAACGTGTCACACAATCATGAGAACATTACTGAACGTGTGCCTACTTGTATTGATGAATATGGCTTAACTGATAAGGTTTTCTCCATTACATTAGACAATGCTTCTGCAAACACTAAAGCAATGGAGATTCTTGCTCCTGCATTGTTTGGTTATGTTGGTGAACTGTTTTTGCATCAGCGCTGTGCTTGTCATATCGTTAACTTAATTGTTAAAGCTGGGCTAGAAGTCTTCAAGCCCATGCTGCATGCTTTTAGAACTGCAATTTCATTCATGAATTCCTCTAATCTGCGCATTGCATCATATAAAAATTTCTGCATTGCTAAGGGTGTCCGCCCTCGTAAGTTTGGCTTGGACATGGATGTTAGATGGAATGCAACCTATCTAATGCTAAAGCATCTGATAGGACACATGGCCCCTTTTTCAGTGTGGATCACTGCAAACCATCCTTTGGTTGATGGCCAGCCGTTGTTAAAAGAGAATGATTGGAAAGCTGCTGAAAAACTTCACCTATTCCTTGAACAGTTTTATGATTCTACTGTTGTGCTGTCTGATGTTTATTATCCAACATCTCCATTAATTATACATCATGTTCTTGAGATTGCTGGACATTTAAATACTACTTATGAAAGAGACAGGGACCTAAGAAATGTTGTTGCCCCCATGAAAGAGAAGTTTGAGGACTACTGGTCTATAATTCCAATGCTTTATTCCTTTGCTTTTATCTTGGATCCTAGAGCCAAGATAAGAGGATTCACCAATGTTCTCCAAATTATGTCTAACCTAACTGATGAGAACTATTCTGAATATTTAACCACTGTTAGGGCTAACCTATCTGATACTTTTGCTAAGTATGATGACAAGTTTGGTGTTGTGAGATTGCAAAGGGCCACAATTCAGCCCCACCTTGAGGAAGAGAAAAGGCGCTTGGGGGAAAAATTTTGGTGGCACTCGGTGGTGGACTTGGTCTTTGGTGCCAACCTAGTGGTGGACTTGGTACTGGTGCCGATCTAGCTGCTTCTTGGACTTAGTCTTTGGTGCTAGTCTACCTCCTGGACTTGGTGGTGGTGCATCTTCATCCACTAGGAGGCCATCGGCATGTGCTTTCTTGTAGGGCACACACTCTGGTGCTAACACAGAATGCTTCGAGTTGCGCATACCTTGATAGTGACACTGTCAACCAATATGACGACGACTTCAATATCCTCAACTGGTGGCATGAGCACAAACTGTCATATCCTGTTCTTTCCATGTTAGCCAGAGATGTTTTGACTGTGCTTGTTTCTACTGTATCTTCAGAATCTGCATTTAGTCTAACTGGTAGGATCATCGAGGAATGGCGACGGTGTCTAACTTCAGACATGGTGGAGATGCTGTCGTTGGTGAAGGACTGGGAGCAAGCAGATACAAAGACTCAACATACCATGGAGAATGTGGAGCTAGTGGAGGCATTTGAGAACTTATATCTTGATGATGAGAATGTGTAATGCTGTGGCCTGTGGGCTTGTACTCTTTTCCTTTCCTTTCTAGATGACTGTAAGACTTAATGAACTTATGAACACTTATTAAAGCTGTGGGCTGTACTCTTTTCCTTTCTGGGGTTTTCTCACGAGGTGTGAGTTTTTCCTCAGAAAGAGTTTTAATGAGGCAGCCATTGCACTAAGCGACTAATATAAGATATTTATGTTGTTATTTATGTTTACATTTATGTTACTTGTGATCTGTGAAAGATGTTTACTTGTTGAAAGATAACCAAGAACTTGTTGAAAGATGTAACTAAGAACTTGTTGAAACCTGTTTACTTGTAATCTGTAAAAAATTCTGAGTTGAATATGTTTTTTTGAGTCTGGGGGTGTCGGGCCTTGGGCTGGCACAGGCACGCTGGGCCAGTCAGGCCATCGGGCCGGCACGGCATGGCACGAGACCTTTAGGGCCGTGCTTGGTCCGTCAGTGCTACCTGTGGGCCGGCACGGCACGGCCCGATGCACTTGGCGGGCCGTGCCGGGCGGCCGGAATGGCCATCTATACCCACCGTGGCTGTGATCCGGAGGACGTTCCAGATACGCCTGGCGTTGGGGCACTCGACAAAGATGTGGTCGCTCGTCTCCAGTGTCTTGCAGCCGGCCGGGCAGAGCGATTCATCCAACGCCCTGATATTCTTCCAGAACATGTTTGCACGCGAGTTGATCCTGTCAAAATGGAGTAGCCATCCAAAGAATTTGACTTTGCCTGGGAGCCTGCAGCCCCAAATCTGTTTTGGGCAATGAAGAACGGGGTGATGGGCATAGAGAGCAAGATAGACGCCCCTGCTTGTGAAGAGTGGGTTGTTGGGCAGGATCAGGCGCCTGATGTCAGGAGAGTCATTGAGGTTGACATGAGCAATGGCATCGAGCAGAGCATTTTGTTCCGTAGAGGCCTGGCGAGTTAGGCGCGGTCAGAAGAGCGAAGCAAGGCCAACGGCAAGGGAGTCCGACACTGAGGCAAGAGGCCTGAGGCAATGAGAGAAAAGGGCCGGGAATTTGGAGGCAAGGTTGGAGGAGCCAAGCCAAGTGTCGAGCCAGAAGGAGGTCGAGCGCCCATCGCCGACGACAACAGTGGTGATGTGCCGGAGACGGGGGAGCTCCTCATGAAAGATGCGATCCAGAAAGGAGACCGGCACGCCGTCGCCCAGATCAGAAGTGGTATGCCGCTGGACCCAAGATTTCCAGGGGAGGGAGTCCGGGCCTAGGAACTCTCATCATCGAGGAGGCAGTGGTTTTGGTCCTCAATGTTCCTGACGCCGAGGCCACCGGCGGCTTTCGCCTTGCACACGCGTTCCCACGCGATCAGGCACTGGGAACCGTGGCACTTATCATCGCCAGTCCAAAGGAAGGCGCGCCTGCGAGCGTCGATCGCCTCCCTAACTGTCTTGGAAGGAGGAGCGACAGCATATAGTGGATGGAGAGGATGCCTAGGACAGCGTTAAGGAGGACCACACGGCCGCCAAAACTGAGGAGTTTCGCTTTCCACCCAGGGAGATAACGATCAAAGGAGGCAATTAGAGGTTGGTAATCAGAGACCCTGAGCTTGTGGGGGGAAAGAGGGAGGCCAAGGTAGGGCTGAGGGAAGGAGGAGATATCGCAGCCAAGGATCTCAGCCATTGACAAGGCCACGCCATGATCAATGTTCATGGGGATGAAAGTGGATTTGTGAAAATTTATATGGAGGCCAGTGGCACGAGAGAAGGAATCCAGGATAAGCTTGAGGTGCTTGACCGCGGCGGAGTCCCCTTTGATCAGGATAAGCGTGTCATCCGCGTACTGGAGGACCGGGCAGCAGAGGCCGTCCACGAGGAGATGACTGATGTGGCCACCGGAGGCCGCTTTCTGGAGGAGTCTTTGCAAGACATCGGCGACGATAATAAAGAGGTAAGGGGAAATAGGGTCGCCCTGATGAAGGCCTTGGCGGCACTGGAACCTGCGCCCAGACACACCATTGAGAAGGATGGACGTCGTGCCCGTTCGGAGCGTGTTGGCAATCCAGGAGCACCACCGGTCACCGAAACCGCGCGAGCGAAGGATGAAATCGAGGCTGTCCCAGGAAATAGAGTCAAAAGCCTTTTTTGAAGTCAAGCTTCAGGACAACAGTGGGTGCATGGCGCTTGTGACAGCAGCTGAGAAGGTCAGCGACGTATAAAATAAAGGCCAAGGTTATCTTTTCTTTTTTCTGTTTGATGTCTGTTATTTTTGTTTTGCATTGTTTCTCATGCTTTTGAGTTTCTTATAGGTCCTAGACTATCCTTGCGAGGATATGAGCGAAGATGATGATGACCTTGAAGAACTCTGAGGTTTAGACGAGGGAGATCGAACTCGAAGATGGCTCCCAACAGTCTGACGACTGTGATGTGGAGATGGGATCTATGAAGCTCTATGGTTCCCATAATCTGTCTGGAGAACATGACATATCTGAGAAGCTCGCTGCTCCTGATGAAGTTTCACTAAGAAACCCCTCTGACTATGGCGACCTGCAGTCATCTTGAAGAACACACCTGTGATACTATGCTGCAATTTTCAGACTCCGAAGGCCCCCTTTTGCTGGAGATTAGATGTAATGATGATACATATTAACCTCTCCAAACCTATGTTTCACCGCGGTTCCTCGAAGTGGCCACGTCACCCCGAATTCACCTAGCGAGCCACGTCTCCCGGAATTGATTTGCTTGGCCAGCAGCGAGCCACGTCTCACGAAATTCCCGACCACAAAAGACCACTCTCCCCTCTCCTCATCGGAAAAACAAACCGATCCCGGAGACTTTGGCATTTCACCCATCATAAAAAACTGGTTTCACACTTTTACCATTCCGCAAAGTGGTTTCGCTCGTTTGTCATTATGAGACTGGTGTAACCTGTTGAAATACATTTTGGATAGTTTTAATTCGTGGAAAAAAAGAAGACACATCATTCCACTTCTACCCCTGCTTTCTAGGGAATAAGTGAACAAGCAAGCAAGAAAGCATTAATCGACATGGCCGAGGATAGGAGAGGAAACTGAAAGAGAAGAGAAATCACCTGGCTGCGGGGGATGGAGTCGTCGGTCACGACCTTCTCCGTGGCGGGGAGAGAGTGGTCACCGGGACGAAGCCAGCCAAGAGGTTGTCGGTGGTGGCGTTCTTGGCGGCCAGGACAGAGCGAAGACGAGCGAGAGACAGGGGAGACGGCGGCGTTCTTGATGTAGGATATCTGAGTGTTCTTGGCCCGCTAGCGGTGCACCCAGCGACCCCACGCACCGCCGTAGCCTACTGCCGCCGGCGCCCTGCTGCCACGCGATGTCGCAGCCTCCTCGCACCTAGCGGCCGCATGCATGCTTATGGCCCCAGCGCCCGCCGAAGATCGCTTCGCGCCACACAGACGCCCGCCCCAAGCAGCGCCCATCCTCGACCGCCGACGACTGCTGCGTGCACGCCACCCGCGCTCGCGCATGCGCCGCTGATCCCCCACACATCCTTAACGGTGACTATCGTATAAGGAGGGGTAGAAGTGAAAGGATGTGTCTTCTTTTTTTTTCCTACAAATTAAAACTACCCAAAATGTATTTCAGCGGGTTACACCAGTCTTATAATGGTAAACGAGCGAAATCACTTTGCGGGATGGTAAAAGTGCCAAACCAGTTTTCGATGGGTGAAATGCCAAAGTCTCCCTCCAGCGGCTTCTGTTGCCTCCGGACCCGCGCCTCCGCTGCCGCCGCCGCCGCCCCCGCCCCTTCCAGCGCCGGCGCCGCCGCTCCACCTTCCCAGCGCCGCCCCTCCCCATCTCTGGCGCCATCGGAGTGCCCGGCCGTTGACGCCATCGCTCTATCCCTCCTGAACGCCTCCTTCTCGGCGGTACCCTAATTGACGATTTCACGGCCAGGTAACCTCGTCGGTTCTCTCTATTGTTTGATTCGTGTTTTCTTACACTTTCCTCAATTCCATTCATGGATCTCGCAGGCCGCTCCGCCGCCACGGCGACCCGTCATGGTAGCCTGGCGCCACCTTCGTGCGTTTAAGGTTTTTCTTGTCCGATTTTGACCTGGGTAGGGTTAAAGGTTGTTTTTTTCTCGATTTTTTGCTTTTTTATCGATTTGTTACACATAATTTAACTTCATAGATGATGTACTGGTTTCTCTCTTTTGCAGTGGAGTTGATGAATGCAGTGGAGTTCATGAAGTTTAATGGTGTCACATCCACCACTATACTATCATCGCCATAACAGTAAGTTGGATGTTGTGTGGATTTAACCTATGAAATCTATTATTGAATTTGTATCTAAGTTCACCGTTCTTATATTTGTGACACATGTTTTTGTTGAATTTGTGGGACAAAGAGGTAACATATAGAGAGAGGTAGAGATAGATAGATGTGTAATTTTTTTGGGTGCCTCATCATTTTTATTTGGTTCAATTACTATCCGTGCACCATTAAGATAAATGTGCAGTTTATGTGTTATGTTTAGGGTGCCTTTCCTATCTTTTATTTAAAAGAGTAATTGCTTAGAGCATTTAGGTCCTTATTATTCTATTAGTGGAATGATTAGTGTTTTATAAAAAAAACTTTTCTATCGAGCCTACGTGTTTTGTCCCAATGGATTGTGTTCATCGCTCAACTATGTCTCAACAATGTTTCCCTTCTCTTACAGGAATAGTTAGTTTGTGTCGACGAATGCTACTATCTTTGCACTGAGCTTAGTTTGTTTGATTGGCTATTTATAGCTCTTCAGCCTTATCTTTATGCACTATTTAAAATGAATAGAAAGTACTACAGTTGGTAGGATATTTTTCCTTAAAAAAACATTCTTCCCTGCTAGTAGCAGATTACTGATGCCAGAGTGATATGCTTTTATTAGTTTCTTCACATTCAAATATGTGTTATGTTTTATGTGCATGTTCCTATTTTTCCATAGTCCTCACCCTTTTTCAGAACCATCCCCTTCGTGTTATGTGCATGGTTAGTTCTACCCGTGTTGAAATTGTCAGTTATCTTGGTGCCCCTGTTTACCTGCTATTTTAGACATGTTATTTGCTACCATGGGTATATTCTTTGTTACCCCTGCCTCTGCCAGGTAGAGGTGTTCTACATTTCTTTCTTTAATGAGGCCCTGTTTGGTTGGGCTTTTGGCCCCAAAAGCCAAAAGCCCAAACAAATCATGCTTTTTTAGTAGTTCATTTTTAAAAGTTGGGTTGACCTCGCTTTTGGCTTTTGGCTTTACGCTTTTGAAATTGGTGGAATAAAAGCTCTTCCATAGTTGTTTCAAGAGAGATAAAGATAAAAGGTATATTTTATACTTGTTTAACCAAACAATTTTCTTCATGACTCCGCATTACAATGACTTTTCCATAGCTCTTCATTACTCATATGCAGCTCAACCAAACAGGGCTTTGAGTGTGGTATCGACTTTTTAATTCTTGAAAAAAAGGATTATTATCTTCATTACTCATATGCGGCGAAAGAAAGGCTTACATATGCCGCTTACCTTAATATTGTAGTGACCTTATTAGCTTATTTCCTCTAGATGTGTAGTTTTACAAAGATCATTGTTTGATTTAGGTAATGTGCACTATTTGGAACACAGCGTTACCATATTTGCTTCATATTTACTGCCTGTTTTGCTCCTTTTATATGGCCCCTGACATCGACCTCAAATATGGTTCTCATAAGGTGTGTTTTCTGCAGGTTCAGCATCGGCTCCACTTATACACTGAGACTAGACCTTTGTTAGCAACACGACTTTGGTAAGTGGTTTCTTACTTTCTGATCCTACATGTTAATACTTCAGATAGCACACATGATCTGATTAGTTATTTATGTCACCGTCAGTGCCATAGTCTTTGTAAAGAAACTATACCATTATTGTGAGGAAGAATTTTGATACATGTTCCCTGAAACTCTGAAGATAAATGTTGTTGTTTTGGATTTACAGCCCTGTTGTGTTTTTGCTTGCTAATCCATGTGTGACTGCAGCGAGCCCTTTATAAATAAATATAGTCCCTTCTATTATCCTCAGTTAACTGTTGTTTTTACAACGTAGCATGAAACCTTTTCTCGCACATGAAGGTAGTTCAAACTCTATAGGGATGAAACATCCAGGAATATAGTAGGCTGGTCTGATCAGCTGGGCTCTCAACTAGCGCTGTGATTAGTCAAATTATGTTAGTCCACAATTTTCTCCTTTGCTTTTGTAACCGTGGACTTTGGTTTGATTAACAGAGTTGAGAGTACATGTTTTGCCTCTAATTAATCTGGACATACTACATACCATCTAGGAAGAGCACTTACGTTAGAGAGACAACCACTATACTATGATGAAATGCCAGTTCACCGCACCTCTACACAGGACAACCTAACTGATGATGTACATGTTTAATAATGCTTCCTTGCTGCAGATTGCTTCTTCCTAGAATAGATTGGCATCAAACTCAGGCTCTTTCTTCTCCTGCATCTCATCCCAATCAATATACTACATCTTGATGATCTTAGTTTTCTTGGATGCAAGAATGACAGTGGCATAAAAGTTGGAATAAAACTCATTCCAAAATCTGTAATCAATGCCCAAATCCTTACGTACTGTATAGGGATTGATCCCCCTTGCCTCTTCCACCAGCTTCCAACTCTTAGAATAGTTGACAACTACATGCTGGCGGAAGTCATCTGGAGGTCTTATGATGATCTCACCCTCAAAATCTCTCATGTATCTGCCATCCAACTCAGAGAGATGTTGTAGGGTGTTAGGAATGGCGTCAGTGGTACAACTTGTCATCTCCCTCATCTCCTCATCTTCAATGTATTGCTCGCGCCTCCCTCTATCACCGAGTCCCCTTGGAGCTGCACTACTGCCTGCTGCTGTTGACCTCCCTCGACCATTGTCTCTTTGCTTATTCATCTTCCTTTCCCTCCTTTGGTCATTATCTCCGTGCTACATCTTCTCAAACGAGGATGGGAGAGGAGAGGGAAGAAACTACTCGGACCAGGGGCAGTAGCAGCCGTCAGCGACGTTGAGGGAGTGCTGGCAGCTGCCGCGGCACTGTCAGAGATCGGCAATGTGTGGCCAAGCGACGGCGTGGGCGCGAGAGGAGAGAGGCACGGGCATCGGCGTCGGGGGGAAGAGAGAGAAAGAAGTTACTCCGTTTGGGCCGAATCTTAATTGAGATTCAAAGTGCGGCACTGCTGCAAGCAGGCGCGGCACTGCCACACCCAAAAACAGTGGGAGTTAGCTATAATCTATATGACTTTCTTGGTATAAGATATGGACACATATCACCTATATACCATGATCAGAAATAAATAATTAATACAGACCATGATCATGATACATAAGTTGTCTTTATAAATTATTTTTATGCATAATATGAAAATTTTCAACTCTTTTACCTAGATACTAGTTTAAGATAGTTTTTATGGCTTTTACTGAAAGCAGAAACTATTTACAACTTGTGTGATGAGGACAAAAAAAATACAAGCTCTACTGAGATAATTAGTCACTGTTCGAATCTATAAATATTTTAGTATTTTTTAAGCTGATGTACCCATATATTTTTGCTACATTAAAAAGATCATGCGTCACGTTTTTTTTTTTGAGCAGAATCATGCGTCACGTGGCACGGCCGAAACCGGGAGAACCGGTCCAACCACCCGAGGCCCAGCCCGAGCCCAGAGTAGGGTTTCGGGCTTTTTGTCTTCTGTTTCGTCCTCTCCTTGTTCGACGCCATCCCTACCACGTGGGGCCCAGGCCTAGGGCCACTAGGGCCATGTCCCTAGTCGTGACCCAAGTAGAGCCCAGGAATACCCCTGTGAATTTGGCCCAACAGCCAGCAAAGCACCGACTGGGGTCTCGCTCGACGCTCTGCTCTCTTCGTGGCTCGCGAGTCTCGCGTTTCTGAGTCGCGCCGCTGCCCTCTTGCCTTCTAGGTCGCGCCGCCGCTGCCGCTCGCAGCTGCAGGCCACGCCTTCGCTCCGCTCCACCAGCGCCGCCCCCACGCCGGCCTGTGGACTCCGGTGCTGCCTCCGCGGTTCCGCCCTCCGGTGCTGCGTCCCGACCGCCGCTGCCACCTCGTGTGCTTGCTCGTCGCCGGCGAGGCCTCCTCCCACCCAATTTCCTTCACGAGAGGCGCTGCTCTCTTCCCCGAACCTCACCTGGGGCCTGCCTGGCGTCGATTTTGGCCTAAAATATATTCTACTACTTGAAGGCCCAATAGCCAGCCCTAGTAACTTTCAGCTCTCAAGCCGTCAGCGTCGACCCCGCCTCACTCCTCTTCGCCCGTTCTCCCTCTCCCCGAGCGAGGTACGACGGCGTGCCGCCGCCAGCTGCCTCGGCGCGAAGACGACGCACCGCTGGTAGGCGGCCCGGCCGACGCCCGATCTGTATCTCTCGGACTGCCCGACGCCCTGCGGGCTGCGTCTTCCCTGCCCTGTGCGGGCTGCGTCCAGCGGAACCTCACCTCTCCCAGCGCCCCGCAGGGTAGGCCGACCCCAGCGCGGGACGCGCCTCCAGGCTCCAGCGGAGCCCGACAGGCCGGCAGCTGACCCCTTGCCAACTCGGTTCCTGGTGAGTGCCCACTTCCTTCTTAAGGTTAGAGACTTCGAATGTAGATAGCTCTCAAAATTACATTGTTAGTCTGACGCGGCAGCATCGTATGATCACTGGAATATTACTGCAGATTTGTGTGTCAAGCACTGAAACGTCTGTTTCTGAATGATATGAAAATTTTCTGTTCCCGTTCCTTCGGGAAATACTGGATTCTGGCCTTCCCTAGTGAGTAGTGACTAGCTAATTAAAGTTGTACTGAACTCCGGCTGAAAAACCAACCAGCCGAACGTAGCCTTATTTGTTGATCGTTTAATCTAAGGTATTATATCGAACCATTTGTAGGATTTATGGTTGGGTTACATCGTATTCTATATTATGATTTTTATCTACCCATACCCTAGGTTGAAATCCTGGGTCTGCCACTGCTTGGATGCATGCTCTTTTCCCCCTTGGATTTCCTTTTATCCACCATCGAATTCAAATCCCACTCTCTCAAGTGCACTATACTTTTTCCCCCACAAGTTTTGCTGACTTTACTTTTTTTCCCCACAAGTTTCGCTGGGTTGAGGAGAACCATGCCGGACGTGAAGCCTGCCGCTGCCGCTGCCGCCGTCGCCAAGGCGGCGGCTGGTGACTCGCCTTCCCCTGCTGCTACTCCTGCTCCTGCGCCCGCGCCGGCGCCGGCGGTGGCCAACAGCAATGGGACGCCGCAGAAGCCGCCTCCTATCCCAGCTGCCACCTTCGACATGCCCAAGCCAAACCTTCGGGGTCTTAACAAGCCCAAGTGCATCCAGTGTGGTAACGTCGCCCGCTCCCGGTAAGAAGACAGAGTTTATCGATACTTCCTTATTAGGCAGAATTATTTCCTCCTACTTGTGGTATGGTCTGCAGAGGCAGTTTACAGGCTTTGGTTATGTGATAGAGACTGCAGTAATTTTTGATTTGTTAATGAATTATATGTGTGCGCTCTGCTTGGTCTTTCAGGTGCCCGTTCCAGTGTTGCAAGAGCTGCTGCTATAAGGCCCAGAATCCTTGCCACATCCATGGTATGTGTGATATACTCCTTTTACGTGATAATCTGCACTGTTATAAGAAAATGATAATCTAAACTTGAAGTTAGTGACCCACAAGCAGTTCGGTGAATGGTGATATTCTATCTAAATATCTGCACAATTACATATCTGGTCTGGCCAGTTTACCAGGCATCCCTTATATTTTTGGTTAGGCAAAATTGCCTCTAAGCCCTCTCGATGAGTCGTTTTGCTGACATGCTAGTATGCTACTCTCCAAACTCAGTGTCCTATCTTATCACTTCCTAGTCCCTACTCCATTTTTCCCCATCCTAGTGCTGTGCGGTACGATTGGAAACTAGTGGCACAGGTTGCAATGCAGGACTGTCACAGTTACATTCTGTCTCCATGGCCACTCCCAATCCCGTCACTTTCTGCCTTTACTTTCCATCTTCCACCCCTGCAACCACTGCACCACTGTCCTCAGTGAAGGGCACTCTCTAGTGGACATCGCCATGGTGCTTGATGTCCATGAGCATCGATCGCACTTGACCAACTGCCAAACCACGGATCCCTTACTGCCACTGGGGGGTAGTTAGGAGACAGAGACAGCAGGTTTGATGGAGCGCTAGAATATAAAACTGATAACTGAGTTTTGGGATCAGTATTAGCAAAACAGATTGTGGAGAATGCTATCGAGGCAACTTCGTCTTTTCTTTACCCTCATTCAGCAGTTGTTCCAGAACTTTTTATATTTAGGGGTACATTTGGTTCGTAGCCAAAATGAGCTTACTTAGTGGTGCAAGCTAGCAGATTTAACCAATCCATCCTAGCAATGATTTACTATTTGTTTGTTTTTCAAATATTTATGGCATGTTCTTAGACAAAAGAATTGGTTATTAGCAGTCAGAAACTACCATCCAGAATTAATGCCTGGAACAATGTTTGGGATGTTGTCACAAAGTTTCTGGGTCAATAGGGGTCGAGGAACGTGGTTCGCTGCATGCGACTTGTGAGAGGTTTATACACGGCAGAGTTGAAAATAACCCCGCGTACCCAGGTCGGGGACGACGTTCCCGGGTCTTGGGTCGATGCCTATGACCGTTCTTTTCTGTGACTGGTTTGGAATAAATCTTCACAAACTGCAAGCACCACTCATCCAACAGAAATGAAATGTGTAAAAAAAACTAAACAAGTATGGAAGGCCATAGAGGAATTTTTGCATGGTGACGACTTGCATCCTCTGTGAGGATGTTGTGACCCTATCTTGCTTCAAGGACATGTCAAATATGTGGGGGAGATATTCTCTTCATGATTTATGAAGAAATGGGGGAAGAGGCTAGTGAAGGAACAAGTGAAAGGTTTCGGAAGTTTTTGTAGTTCCAAACTTGCAGTCTAGCCAAGCAGCGTTAGTGGTTACGTTAGAATAATTTCTTATGAACATTGATGTTTTATTTATGTTATTTCTATCGCAATCTGCATGTCAATTCCATTTTTTCTTATTTTAAACTTTCTTTTACATTGTTTATTATCACGTCTGCTGCTCTGTGCTATGCCATAATGTTGTTTATTTTTTACTCTGCTCTGAACACCACTGATGTTGGGCTTTACTTATCATGATAGTTCTGAAGCAGACCAACATATTGCCAGATAAGCCATCACCTGCTACTGCTCCTGCTACAGAACAGCCATCTACCAATTTACCTGCAACCAAGTAAAATTCATAAAACACAAGTTGACAATTAATCTCTTGCAAACAACTACATTGTTTTAATGCTTGATTGTTGTTTTTTCACAGTTCAGCATCAAGGCTGGCTGCCTTGCAAAAGCTTCCCCAGCATTTTCTGAAGTCTCTCCAAACAAAGAAGTCGCTTACCAAAAAGGTTATTGGCTGTTTCATGCGCTCTGTTTGTTTTGAACCGCCTTTTGTTTCTTTTGTGACTTTTTTTTTTGGTTCTAGGATGTTGTGGGTATAAACAAGTGGAGGTTTATGAAGCTAAAGGAACATATGCAAGGAGATATCGATGCTGAAAATGAAGCATATGAGAGGTATACACAGAATGTTGGGTTACTGGAGGAAACATTCTGTCCCATGGAAGATGCTGATGTTGAGCCAGAAGCTGAAGCAACTTCTTCGGAAGAAGAAAGGATGGACTTGTTGGTTTCAGAGGCAAAGGTGAGGTTGAAGTCGGATAACGAAACTGCTGATAGCTTCAAGGAGAGGGTTGCCACTATCTTGGACCAGAAGCTGAAGAAACTGCTTGAGAGTCAAAGCGCCAATGAGGATGACAAACCATCTGATCCAAATCAGGATGATCATCCAAGCCCAATGAAGTTTAGCACAAAGCAGAAGATGGAGAGAAGCGCGAAACTGAACGAGCTGCTTGGTAAGCTGACAAGAGCACGGAGCGAGGACGATCTGAAGCCTTGCCGTGATCTTATTGAGCAGCTTTTTGGAAAGGAGAACGGTGCATCTGTGGACAAGCCAGACAGAATGGAGACGGAGACGGAGACGGGCGATCAAGAGCCAACTGCAGCAGTAGCACGGCCTTATTCTATCCCAAAGTTGTGCACTAGGATGGAGGTTGATGAGGACTTCGCCTCAAAGATCATTGATGAATTCTCCTCGTTGAGTCAGGTGGTGCAGCTATGAATCTGAAACCTAGCCCGATCCCAGTGTGACTAGTCAGTAGGGGATGTTGTCACCGAGCTCCTTTGATGTGTACTAACTCAACAGTGTTATTTCATCGATGTGCTGACCTGTCAGTGTAAGCAAGTGTTTGGCTGTTCGCAGTGAAGCCAAAGCAGTGGCAACTAGGGTGATGCTGCGTTTTCGAGTATCCTGTTTTCTTGATTTGTATTTATTCTGGTACATGACGCATGAATGGATCGAAATGTCAGGCTCAAAGTTATATGGACAATTCATTTTGTGCAGCTCTCTTCAGCAAAGTACATGAAGCGTTCATCATTATGTCAGTCTCGGTTCATTGCAAGCGTTCCATCGTTATGCCCGTCGTACCCAACGCACGCATGACTTGTGTCAGCATTCTGAACAACGCTAATGCACCTGACGAAGTACATGCTCCCAGTAATTGTCTCAGCATCCTGAACAACGGTAAAGCAACTAATAAGGCTAATAGCTGTTCCCACAGTAATTCTTGAGTTTTTCCCCCCGAATCATGAGCATTTTCATTTAGGACATGCATTATCATTGTGTTTCAGATTGTACATCACTCTCCTCGCTGTTGGGCGTCAATAAACAGTATCCATGCTTACAGGTAATATGGCTTTCGCATTCATGGATGGGCCTCACCCTACAATTACCATTGTAGCTCTCGTTTTCTTAGGGTTCAATTTGTGTTGAGAGTAGCAGGCATATATTCGAGTCCATTTGGTCTCATGGAAAACTAAAGAACAAGGACATTGCATGGTGAATTATTCGCAACTGCAAAACACACGTTAGTCATAATGATTGTGTTGTCATTAATCGTCAAAATCGAATTAAGGGTCTAGGTGCTTTTAATCTCTTCCATTTTGGTGATTGATGACAACAACATCGAGTATGTGCACATAACGAAGAAAGGAGATTTCAACACTTTGCATGAACATGTGACAATAAGAATAGAGGGTTAGAACGAATTTATGCAAGCCAAGTCCACAACATGCACACAACAGATAATAATTAAGTGCATGTACCACAAAAGTAATTCGTTTGACAAAATATATAACAGAAGCTCAAACACGAGCAACACAAGTGACATGACATAACATAACACGAGCACACATGTAAAAGAAGCATCACAAGCACATATAGTATCATACAATGCATGAAAGTAAATATGAATGCATATGGAGTAGCACGCAAAAGATCCAAAATCCTAACACAGCTCTCCCCCTATCTCACATACCCTCCACTCTCTCTTTGGTGTCAAGGACCAAAACCTAAGGGTCAGCTAGAGGAGTGGTCGTCATAGTCGAATCAGGCTATGAAGTGCATGACGAGACCTCAAAGTGAGCTACAAGTGCGTCCACGTCTAACTCAGAGGAGCTCTCAGACCTTGTCTGTCCCGCTGTAGCTGGCTAAGTAGCGGTCTCTGTCTGAGGAGCGGTGTCAGTATGAGCGGGCTCCGAAGTAGTAGCTGTAGCTATGACCTGTGGAGCTGGAGCTGGAGCTGTAGCCTCTGCAACTGTAGAGAGTGGAGGAGGCTGACTCTACGATATCTGTTGTTGTTGGGGTCACACGATGCAACCAAGACCGTATTGTCTCTGTGGTACCGGTCTTAGGGGCAACTAGAGCAAGTACAGGAGCGAAAGTAGGAGTTGACTGTGAGGGCTCTCCTGTAACCTGACTGCAAGTGGCGGACAAGCTTTGAGTGGTTGGTGCAGCTGACGTCACAACGATCACTAACATTGTCTGAGGTGTTGAAGGAAGTGGAGCTACCTGAGATAGGCCAGCAAAACCTTGCGACACCTCGATTCTAGAGGAGCGAAAATGAGCGTCATTGGGTGAATCGGTGACACGTATTGCTGGTAAAGACTCTGACTTGGAAGTCCGTTGGACTGTATAGCTAGGGTCACTGGAGTGTGAAGTGGACCTCGAAGGACCATATGAACTAGTGGCAAGAACGGTGACACACTTGTGTGTTAGAGAAGGTGTTGCATTAGTGCCATGCTATTTTGCCACTCCTGAGCCATCTAGAGCTAAAACCGGTCCTGGCAAGCTTGCAACCACGCGAACATCGAGAGCACCTATGCCTAGTGCTCCTCATGGGCTCTGTCCTAACGCCTTTGCTCAACCCTAAGCTCCTCGACCTGACACTGAAGGTCGGCATGCATCCTCTCTAGCAAAGCGAGAAACCTGTCATCACCGGAGGATGCTAATCATGGAGGAACTGAAGTTGGGCCCCTCCCCCCGCCTCAGAGTCATGTGCAGGTGAAGACATCGGTGGTGGAGGTGGAGGAACAATATAGTCTTTGTTCGAGCTATCTGAGCTGTCGAACTCCTTAGTCACCACTAAGCTAGCTCTGCCTACTATGCCTGTCAAATATCCTCGTCCTAGGCCTCCTGTTCTACTAACTCCTCTGAGATACCACGCCTCAAGTCTTGGAGAGCTCTACTTCCTCAACAATTGTCACGTGAGAGTGTTCACCAGTAGACTCTGATTCCCTTGGGCGGCGTGTCCATGGTGAGTACCCCTATGGATGGTTAATCATCTTAGAGAAGACATAGGACAAGTAGTGAGCATACGACAACTAGTGTCTAGCCCTAAATCCATCTAAGATAGTGTCCTCAATCTCACACACAGTAAGAAGTCAACCACGTCAAACACTGTGTGCGAGATATGAGAACCTAGTAGCCACTGTTGTATGTTAGTGAACGCCTCAATGAAACCAACACGTGGAAGTAACGTCCTCCTCATCTCCTTGTTAAGCATCCGCCCAACTAGATTGAGGTCAACTGGAGTAGGAACCATCGCCAAACACCGGGCAGAACAGGGTCGACATGTGAGCTATAGGAGGTATCACCCCATAGTGAGGGCATCTAGGTGGGTCTACTGTCATGTAGCACAAATGTTGACGGTCCTTAACTACCACTTTTAACCATCAATTCTTCATCAAAGCAACTTAAAACCAACATCCAACATAGTGGTAAGGCTCAAATCCTAAAAATTCCACAAGTGTTAGTGTTCATTTGTATGTAGGAGCTTTATAGGTAATTACAAAGAAACACATGTGCAAAAGGCGAGGAAACACAACTTAGAACAATCAAAGGTCGCCACACAGGCACACATCAAGATCCAATAAGCATAACCCAAAGAAAAACACCCTAACTCTTTTGTCTGCAGACACATCCATGCTACAATGATGGTTCGGCAGAACCTCCACTAAGTCCAATCAAGCCCAAGTTTGGCAGGAGTGATCTTCACTGCATCTAGATGATGATCCTATGTGAAGACATTGAAAAGGCCACCTCCAAGGTTCGATTGAATCCCTTATTGGGCCACATTCGCCCGAACCCTCACAAATCCCAATTAGGCCCAACTTTGGTAGGCGCACTCTCCATAGCCCACAAAAGTCAGCCCAACCTATGAAGCTTAGAGAAGACATCATTTGGAAGGCAGTTAGAGCTAGAGAGGATAAGAGCATATTAAAGAGAGGGGAATATTCCTTAGAATAACTCCACCACCTCCCTCCTATAAATAGAGAGGCACCCCCTCTCATTTCACACACAGCACACACTAGACGTATCTTACACTTGGAGCTTCACCTCTCCCTCATACATGTAGTTGCAGTTTCCCTTTGGGTGTGAGATAAAAAGTTGTGGAGTGGAAATAAAAGCAGCTTAGTGAGAGGAGTACCAATGTTCCAATGAAATATCATAAATCCATATCCATCTTGAGCACCCTCCTTGGGTTTAGGTCCAGCTTCATCATCGTGAGCACCCTCCTTAGGTTTAGGTTCAGCTTTATCTTCAAGCTCAGGGTCAGAGTCAAGCTCAGAGTCGGAGTCCCTGCTTGAGAAATTGTTAGTTATGGATGCTTCGACACGAACTTTCTCATGACTGCTGTAGTGACCGTATTCTTCCTCCTCTTTCTCACCATCGCTGACTTTGTACTCATCATTATTAGCTTCAACCTCCTCGTCATCTTCATCATCATCCCTATGAAGGTAAATAGGGTAACCCAATAAGTGATATCTTTTGCGTTAGATGGGAGATACACTTTTGATGCTCTTTGATTGACGCAATGGCCAGAACCTCATAGATAATCAAATCATCCAGTGTCATCATGTATGTTATTAGAACCTGCTTTCGTGTGTTGAATGGCTTGCTTGAGCATAGTTTCAATGTGAAGACTCCCAAACACAGACATCACCAACCTTCGATTCTTAAAAATGTCACTTGTTGTGAACCTACCACCCTAGCCCACTAGACCTTGCAGATTGATTTGATTCCACAGGAAGATACACCATTACCACTTGGCATGACACACTTGTGGTCCGAAGGCCTATGGTGTTGTAGAATCCATATGACCTCCCAAAGATTATAAGGCGAGCATTACGGCCCAACAACAGAAAGAGGAGATTGTCCAAAGCTTTTTTCGTCATGTCCTCCAAAATCTCGAGTCTGCATCTCGCCAATTCAGCTTCACCCTTAAACTCACTGTGCACCAGCATCAACATTTGACTTTTCTCCTTCCCTCCTTAGGCTTTAAGCTAATCAGTAGCTTTTCAAATTTATCTTGAAGGTCTTTGAGTATGTTTTTTAGAAAAGGAAATATATTAATATCCCAATTTCTGCATCGACCAATGCATATAGGTGTTCCTTATTACAAACAAGAGCACTATGATCCAAGGAATCTCAAAAACAAAGTTTTGAGCTAAAGAGAATAAAAATATCATTTGTAAAAACCACATCTATAAGCTAATTCTATTGCTGAATCTCCAACCATGTTTTGCAAACACTTCCATCGCGGTTGTCTCAATACCCCTGCATCCCATCTTCATCATCTGGCGATCCTCCTCTTTCTACAATAGGGACCTGGACCTGATCCAGCAGGCCTCTCTGAAGATAGCCTGCAAATAAGATGGTGCTAGGACCTTGTCAAACACTATATTATTTCGAGTTAGCCATAACGCCCAACAAATTGCGCTTGCTCCCACAAGAATATGAGATTTCAGTTTCCTATTTATCCCTTCCAACCAATATGTAAACAAATTATGTATGCTAGTTGGAGGTATTAAATTAAAGGAAACATGGACCATTCTCCACAAAAATTTAGCAAAATGGTAGTCAAAGAGTAAATGTTGTATAGACTCATCTGAAGAATAGAAACAACACTTCCTATCTCCTTGCCACTGCCGCCATACTAAATTATCCTTTGTTAAGACTACTCCATTGTACAGATACCACATGAAGACTTTGATTTTGAGAGGTAGTTTCAGTTTCTAGTTTAAAGTGTTATAAGGTACAACTTCTGCTATCAATAAGGCTTTGTACATGGATTTAACTGAAAATAGTCCATTCTGATGTAGCCCCCACACAAAACGATCCCTTTGGTATGTTAATTGTACATTCGCAACCATCACGACCATGTCGTGCCATGCTTGTAAATTGGCATCCACCAGAGATCTCCTGAAGGCTACATTTAACGATGTCGTGGATAGCACCGTTCTTACAGATGTACTTTTTTCCTAACAATATTATATAGTGTAGGAAAGAGAGATTTTAGTGGATGCGATATTATCCACGAGTCCTCCCAAAATTGCACTTGAGACCCGTCACCTAGATCAAACTTGCCCAGGGAAAGAAACTCCCCCTTAACCTTCATGAGGCCAGCCCAAAATTGAGTCTCCGGGCATGTATTGAACCCGTGTCAAAGTTTTATCCCTTAGATATTTATTCCTAAGCATCTGTTGCCATACCCCATCTCCATTTATCAACTTAAAGAGCCATTTCCTTAAGAGACACCTGTTGTGGACATCTACATTTAAGACTCCCAACCCTCTTTGGTCTTTCGATGTACATATACACTACCTCCCACTTAGTCAATCTATATTTTTTCTTGTGGTCATCACTCTGCCAGAAAAACGTGACCTAAAGTTATCCAACTTCTTCAGAACCCCTCTAGGCACTTCAAAAAAAAGAAGACATAAACATAGGGAGACTACTCAAAATAGAGTTAATCAAAACAAGCCTCTCTCCTGCCGACAACATCTTACTTCTCCAACAGCTCAACCTTTTTTGAAATCTTTTTTCAACATGTTTCCAATCCTTATTCATGAGTTTTCTCTGGTGCATAGGAATTCCTAGATATCTAAATGGGAACGACCCCATATCACACCCACAAATGTGTGCATATTCATTTTGTCTAGCTTTGTCTGCTCCATAGTAAAACATTTCGCTTTTATAGAAATTGATCTTGAGTCCTGACAACTGTTCAAAAGCACAAAGTAAAAGCTTCATGTTTTTGGCCTTCTCAAGATCATTATCCATAAAGATGACAATGCCATCTACATACTGATGGACCGAAAGCCCCTCATCTACCAAGTGTAGGACAACCCCTTGGATTTGTCTAGCCTCTTTAGCTCGTGAAATATTGACATCCTGCATATCAACCACTATATTAAATAGAACTAGAGATAGCGGATCTCCTTGCCGCACTCCTTTCCTAGTTTGAAAAAAATTTCCTATATTATCATTGACCTTTACTGCAACACTCCCTCTAGACATGACTTTTGAAATCCATTCACAGCAAGTTGGTGAGAACCCTTTCATTCTGAGAACCTGTTGCACAAAAGGCCACTTTTATTTGTCGTATGCTTTTTCGAAGTCTAGTTTTAAGATCACTCCATCTTGTTTTTTCCTATGCAACTCATGAATTGTTTTATGTAAGATCACAACTCCTTCCATGATATAGCACCTCGGAATAAAGGTTATCTGCGATGGTCCTATCAGCTTATCTGCCACTTTCAAAATTCTATTATTTAACACCTTCGTAAAAATCTTAAAGCTCACATTTAATAAACATATGGGTCTGTATTGTTGTATCCAAGCTACATCAGCAATCTTTGGTAGCAAAGTGATTACCCCAAACTTAAGGCTATGAATAGGCAACCTCCTAGCATGGAATTCATAAAAAAGGCTCATTAAATCCGGCTTCACAACCTCCTAAAAGAAATGGTAAAATTTAGCGGGAAAACCATCCGGACTAGGTGCCTTGTTATGTTCCATATCAAAAATTGCCGTTTTAACCTCCTCCTCACTGAATGGAGCCGTTAATATCTCATTCTCCTCCTCCAACACTTGAGGTATGTCATACCTCAAAGTCTCGTCCATTGAGAAAGAATTCTGTGTATGTGGTCCAAATAGTCCCTTATAGTATTCAATTATATAATTTTTTAAGTTCCCGTTCCCAACAATAGTTCCTTCTTCCTGCTATAGCTGTACAATTTTTGTTTTCCTGTGTCTGCCATTTGCCACCAGATGGAAACACTTATTATTATCATCCCCTGCAATAACTTCATTGCTTTTGATCGTTGGAGCCAGTAAATCTCCTCTTCTCTCAGCAACTTAGTCATTTGCCCTTTGAGATGATGACTAAGCTCCACCTCTTGTGGTGACAACAAAATTGTCTTTGCCTTTTGTTGACGGTAGTTAGCATTCATCATAACCCATCAATATAACTTGACTAAATGGCTAAAATGGATCACCAATGTAGACTTAGGGGTTTAAACTGACAAATTCTATGAGTTTTGGTGAATCTGTGTTTTTAGCAGGATTAAATCAGAAAACCGCCAAGGAGGACCTATTTGTAAAAACAAATCATGGAATTCCGCCGCGTAATCGACATGGGAAGACTCTAGAAGACTCCAGAAGGTGAATCACCGAAGCAGGACACGTGTCTCTGACATGTGGGGCCACCCAGCCCCACCTGGAGGCCGCCCGACCCTTGTGGATCCCACCTGTCAGCCTCATTGTCATGTCGGTTCTCCACCGCCTTTCTTTAAGTCGGTTTGATCCAAGGGCTCACATTGGACGCTCTGGGCTATATATACCAGCCCTTGCCACCCCCAGGAAGAGGAATAGGCATTTGATTCTGAGAGCTGAGAAGCCAGAAACCCTAATTCAGATGTCCATTGGGATCATAGCTAGCAATCAAGAGAAGATTAGTCCTCAATAAGATCTAGTCTTGTATTAGAGATAGTGTGATAGAGTGAGAGGGAAGAGTTTGGAGGAGTCCTGGCCTATCAGTGCTCTCTCTAAGGCTTGTACCCTGGCGGAATCAAGTTCTTCTTGAGCTTGCTTCTGAGATTTCTCTGGTAATCGACTTCTAATTCAAGTAAGCATCTTGTTCATATTGTTCTTTAGGTTTGCGACTCTCTTTTGAGTACTTTAATCTTTGTAGCTCCTGGGTTAAAGTAGTATTCGTAGTGTAAGCGTGGTGTTTAGACTCGGTTACTCATAAATGTACCCTATTTTTCGGATCGGTGGTAGCTCACGACGGTGATTTTTATAGCCTCATTGAATCCTTTGTAGTCCACCTCCCGTTAGTAGGCCTAGTAGGACATTGTTGCTATAGAAAACATACTCAACCTATATTTTCTCTAGTAATACCCTCAGAATTGAACAATAGAAGACAAAGCTTATCGAAGTTAGAACTAGAAGACCTTAGCAGTCTTCTCTACACTCCTATTATCTAGCCTTAATTGTGAAGTTGGGATAAGTTAGATTTGGTTATTCTCACACATGTTTCCTCGAGTTCGATATAAAACTGGGTACTCCCGATGAAGTGCTACATCGGTATAATATCCGTGCGCTTGCGGATGATTCTGTGTGCATTAATTTATACCAACAAGCATTTCTGGCGCCATTGTCGGGGAAACGGTTGCTGAGTTAACTTTGAACCTAGCTTATCCTTGTATCATTATTTTTTCTTTCCTTTTCCTTTTTACCATGGATCTAAAATTCACCCCTATCTACCAATATGGTGCACCTACGAGCGCAAGCCTATAGCCAAAAGAGTCTTTATAGCCTATCCTAACACCTGGCTACGAGTTGCGCCCGTGTTTAATCAACATGGTTTAGGATCAACCCTTTTCGGGCGAAGATAATGAAAACCCCTATTCCCACCTAAATGAGTTTGAGCAGATTTGTGCTTGCCTACGCATTGCTGGCATGTCAGGCAAAACCTTACGATGGAAGTTTTTTCCTTTCTCTTTTACAGGAAAAGCTAAATGTTGGTACAATCTCACCATAGGGAGTAGACAAGGAGATTGGGAAGCCCTGTGTTCTAGCTTTTGCTTGCAATTCTTTCCCATCTCTAGGGTATTCAGACTTCGTTCAGAGGTTCTATCTTTTAAACAAAGGAAAAAAGAATCTCTAGGCATGGCTTAGGAATGTGTTCGATGGATTTTTGTCAAGGTAAAATCCATATGTACACTTTTATTTGTGTGTACCACCGAGCATATAAAAAAAAGGAAAATACATACATATACATATATATCTTTGGTGTCACGTGCATTGAGCGGGGAAGCTAATAACCACCGTGTGAGCTTCTGCGTGCTCTGAGTCCATGCATGTAGTGTAGGTATGCTCATGACGGCAATGGGAGAGAGCTAAGCAGTGCGATCATGATACGCATGTGTGCTTGTATATATGTCCGGAATCGGTCAGAGAGCTCAGATATATCGCCGGTCTATACCATGTATTTTCTGCATAATTGTACACCAGCCGGGCCGATGTGACGTTGGCTGTTGCTTTCGGTGCGAGGTCCGAATATTCTAGAACGTTCGGGGATATACAACGGCAGATCCGTGTATTGATCGCCGACTAGCGTACATGCACGTTTATCACCGCAAGCCTCTCTGGACCGAATATACGTGCACGTATAGTAGGCTCTATAGTCATTTGGGCCCATGCCTCGGTGATTGCATGTGAGAAGCTAATCCATATCAAGTCTTGGCCTTTGTTCAGCCAAGAAAGGAGACGTTTGTTTGGTATACGGAATATAAATCTCCAAATATCTCGCTCGGTGGCAACCAACAAAGGCGGCGCGCATGCAGCCCAACGGGCTCGGCATTACCCTAGTTGTTGCCTATATAAAAGAGCCCCCAGGACTCTCTCGAAAAGGGGATCAGACCTCACCACCCACGCCGTCCGGGCTGTTCTTGGCAACAAGAGCTAGAAGCACATCGCCATCCACCACTCCGACGTTCAATTTTGGACCGCTGACTAGCGGTGCGGGGCGCCGTAAATCTTCCGTCGTGAGTTCACGAAGCCGAGAAGGCGAAAGCCACCCGATGAAAGAGATGGAATACACGTTCTTCCCCATGGGTAAGAAACTAATCTAGTCAATCTATTTATTAATTCTTTGTTTCTTTTGCAATCTTGCATGGATGTGAGCACATCGGTCCTATGTCATGATTTGGGCCAAGAAGAGAGCGACGTGGCGGTCGATGATCGAGACGACCTTGACTTCGCGTCATGGGAATACGGAGCGCCGACGGCGGCTTTGGGTCTTTGGCGTCGAACACGCCCGAGTGAAGGCGAACGCTACCACGACATGAACTTGAATATGCAAGTTCTTTACCTACACACAGCAAGCAACGCCAAGATGCAAGCAAGGCAAGGCTACGTGCATGTGGGCGTGCATGAGGCCATGCATGGATGCATCTACACGTACATGCTCCGGATGTCTTTGAAGCCAGGAGGCCACGCCGGCCTCCACAAGAACGCTTGGCGCCATGATGCGCTCTCCATCCACTACTTCAACAACTCCAAGTGAACAAGTTCCACGGCGTACCACGACAACGTGGCCAAGGAAGTCTCGATCCAATCCGATCTACACCAACCATGCAAGTGCGATTAAGATGACACCACGTGCTATTCGACATCGACAAGGCGAGACTACTCGAGGCGGGCATGGGCGATGTTCCAACCATGTTGTACCGGCTCATGGACCGACGAGGCCCTTACGCCGACGCCACCCACATCTACACCAACACTCTGCATGGAGAAGTGAAGCGAAGATTGAAGGCAGCGACCACAAAGCAGTTAGAATCGGAGGTACTCGTGATTCAACTCACAGGGGTAATTAATCGGGAGCCTTCCGAGGCCCGGGAACCATGGAGACCACATCGCCCAAGTTAGATAGCCATCGCAGTGCCATGGCGCGTGCATTCTTTTCTTAGGAATTTGTACTTGTTACTCGTGATGGTTAATAAGATACTATGTTCTGTCTTTTATTTTTGTGTACTATTGTACACCGGCACGCCCACGCACACTTCCCACACGAGAAGCTTGGCTGTGGCGGATTTTTCCAGTGTCCAAACAAATTAGCACGCTTGGGGTGGGACCTGGTTCTCCTCCCATCTCTGCTGTAGTGTGTCATCGGATTTGTCTTCGCCTCTCCTCCAACAAGCACAACATCTTTGCATGGCGGTACCCAAGGTGGAGCTGTCCTAATGAATGGTCCCTTCTTGCAGGAGGACCATCAGACGCCGCAACAACCACTGTGAGTCTCGCCATGATTCAGATTGGGCAATTCCTAGTGCCGATCTACGGGTGATGGGAGCATGACTAGAAGCTGCTGACATCAAGCTGGCATTCCCCATGAAGGTCGAGAAGGTCCGCCCTACGGTGATCCAAGAAGGAGCGGGAGGAGTCCACGGCACCGCCAACGTTGAGACTCCGTTCTTGATCTCCTTTGGCACGCACCCTCCCGGAGAGGTCTTGAGCATCGCGAGAAGACCTACTTCCACCAAACACAAGACCGGCCCTGTTCCAAAAGGTTGAGTCCAAAAAGGCGCAGAAGCGAGCCTTTGCTAAGGCTAAGAAGGAGCGTCGCAACCTCATGCTAGAAGCTCAAACCCTCCTGAAGAAGTCCACCATCGAGGAGGTCAAAGGAGACGTCCATCTTTGCACAACAACTACGCATCAAGGCAAACAACAGCGTGCTGAGTAGTGCGGCTCTCCAACCTCCCGTCGACGACTCCAAACCAAAGCGCACCCGTTCCACCCGTGGAATATGCGGAGGTGGAGTTGCTCAAGCCTTGGAGGCTGTCTCGTGTGACTGCGTCGACAAATGATGCATGCTCGCCACCACGCGTCGAGCCCACACCCGCCACGGAATCAGAGGAGGAAGTACCGCAAGGTACAACAACTCCACCAACAAGTCGATTGCTCGCATTGCGCTGGCGCTGTTCAGAAGGAGGACCTGGTCTCTAGACGTGAGAGACCTAAGTCGCAAGGTGTTCATCTACCCCAGCACGGTGGAGCCTCCATACAACTTGTTCCCTGATGGGTGGGCATATGAACCTGCCAAGATCAAGGAGCTTGTGAGGCACACAATCATGCGGGAGTATTGGAAGATGCGCCGCGCAAACAGGCAGCCCTACATCGCCGGACCAACCACCATCGTCGACAATAGCATCCCGATCCAACCGACTGGATGGGTGTCTTGCCTTCATGCGTCGGCGGCTAATGACGCCTCCTCTCGTAACGCCAACAGGTTTGCGCCTCTGCAAACTGAACAACCTACACCTCGCGATGGGAATGTGCAGGAGGAGATCCGTCAATTACGAGACCAAGTGGCCGAGCTTGGGAGAAGGCTCCAGGCTACGCCAGGATCTCCCTCGGCTCGATTCTGGACTGGCCCGGAAAGGCGTGCGCCGAGCCACCGTCCCCAACATGAGCGCCAAACCTTGGCACCACGTTGCCGAACTCCACCACCCATGCATCGAGGATACATGGCTCCGCCTCCACGGCAAAACACGTGGGCGAGGCGTACTGACTATGCCGCACCTCCTCGTGAAACGCAAGAATGACGCGCTGCCTTTCCATCCATTCGAAGGTTTGCTCCACCTCCGCCTTCTCCAAGGCGCGGAGCCTCGGGATCAAGGCGGTGGGAAGAGAACGTCCCAAGCACAACTCCCCGACCAGTTGGGCCGGTGGTTCCTCCTGCACCACAAGGGCTGTCACAGGCTCGACATGTGCCAACGGAGAACCAGCGCAAGCGTGAGAGGCGACAAAGGAACCGCCATACACTCTACCGTGAGCTTGAGGAGTTGGTGCTTACGAACACTCAAGTGCGTGTTCGTGCTGATGGGGACATCCACCAAGAAGATGGGAGAATCATATTCCGTATCTCCCCCACTCTGGAAAGCAACGAGAGGTACAAGTACCTCCTCAAAAGATTAACTCCAAAACCTCGCAAGGTGCGAGGTGGCGAGGCAGCAGGGAAAGGGGTCGCTCCTACTCAAGAGCGCCCTCCAATTATCTTGAAAAGAAAAGGATCGCGAGAAGCTACACCAAGCATAGCCTCTTCGGACAGCCTAGGAGAGTCCACCTCGACCTCGGCTTCACCAATGGACGGGGTCGAGAAAGCGCCATCCATGCAAGATGGTGAGGTTCTTCCACAAGCTCAAGTTGACGATACGGTTGCGATGGATGAGGAAGCCTCTCCAACGACTGAAGCACCCAAGAAGGACGTAGCCATGTGCATTGCATTGATGGCGCATCCAGAGCACATGTCCGAAGAGACATGGGTCCCTCTGCCGGTGACCCATGACTTCACTTATCCGTCTGATGAAGAGATCCCGGTGAATCCAAAAGTAGGGACATCAGCTCCTTGCTTCCCCATTAGCGAGAGAAGGAATGCGTTGTCCGATGGTGATGATATATTGACGTCGGACATATCTCCAAAACGATACGCCGACATCTCGTCTCGGCTTCCACAAGACCAACATGAATTGCAACACCTCATTGATCGGGCTGGGGCTAGTACTCGGCTTAAGTCCATCGCGGAGCAAAAGGTGAACCAAGCCATGGTCGATGAAGAGAAGGAGTTCGGGCCCTTACACTGTGATTCTAACTCCGACTCGACTCGACTCCTCTCTGCGTCATTGGAGGGGCACTCCACATTGCCACTCTACCACAACCTCGCTCGCTCCATCCCTTCGGAAGGGGAGGAGTATCGGCGACCTTTAACACAACACAAGACGCATGGCGGAGAGAACAGCGCCCCAAGAAGCCTAGAAGATCAAGTACAAGCACAAGGCAAGGTGATCAGGGCGTTGTCAACAAAGTTTGACAATCTAGTTGAACTAATGACGACCCTAACACAAAACGTGCAACCTGGTGGTGCCCATCAACCTCCCGAGGATCCATGACTTGAGGAGGTAGAAGGCATTGCAAGTGCTCATCCCCTCCATTGCGAAATCCCTCGTGGCCGGCAAGTGCGGGACCACAACCATCAGCGCTAAAAGACTATCATGACATAGTCGAAGACATGGTGACCAAGAAGTTGAGGCAGATCACGAACGAGAAGGCGCCGCACTCACTAGAGGGTGACTTGGAGAAGCCATATGAAGCATGGCACGATCTTGTCCCCTTCCCTGCAGGATGGCGCCCACCTAAATTCCGTCAATTCGATGGGACTGGGGATGCGAGAGAGCATCTAGCCTACTTTGAGGCGGCATGCGGTGACACAGCCAACAACTCGTCGCTGCTATTGCGCCAATTCTCAGGATCTCTAACCAGCGTGGCGTTCCATTGGTATAGCCGGCTGCCGGTAGGAAAAATTACTAGCTGGACTGACATGAAGAGCGCCTTCAAAAAGCACTTTGTTGCTATGAAGAGGGACATCTCCATCGTCAAGCTGTCGCAAGTTAAGCAACGACGCGATGAAGCCATCGACGACTACATTATCCGGTTTCGGGATAGCTATGTGTGTCTGGCTAGAGACATGCACCTCGAGGATGCGATCGGAATGTGCATTCATGGGATGCTACAACACTGGTCGCTCGAAGTCTCTCATCGTGAGCCTAGGATGTTCAGCGAACTGAGCTCCGCGGTGGTCGCCACCAAGATCGAGTTCGAAAAGTCACCTCAAATCATGGAGCTCTACAAGAACACGAGCGTCTTCGACCCTGCTAAGCGCTTTAGCTCGACAGCGAAGCCCAACAACGCTGGGGGCAAGATGAAGGCTCAAGCAGAGGCGAATACGGCGAGGGTTTTCTCCAACGTCCCTCCAGCCCAGGCGCCTTTCCTAGGCGCAAGGAACGATCAAGAAGGAAGGAGGACGCGTCTCTCAGACCTCCTCAAGAAGCAATACATCTTCAGGCGGGAGTTGGTGAAAGCTATGTTCGAGCAGCTGATGGACAATCAAGCGCTCCGCCTTCCTGAACCACGTCGGCCACACCAGGTAAGCATGGCTAACAATCCTTTGTACTGCCCATACCACAGGTACGTCGGTCACTTGATCGAGGATTGCATCGCCTTCAAGGAGTGGCTCCAAAAAGCCGTCATCGAGGGGAGAATCAACCTGGATCCCGATGCTGTTAATCCTGATTACCATGCTGTTAACATGGTGACGATGGGGGCACGTTCTTCGGTGAGTCAAGAAGGAGAAAGAGACCAGGGATCATGGGTGCCGCTAGCGCAAGTTGAGGAGCAACTTGCCTCTGTGACGCTCAAGCAGCCCCAAACTACATCAACAGAGCCGACCAGGGTCCCTCAAGGGGAGACGTGGACCGAAGTACAGCGTCGACGATAACCAAATGGGCATCCCCCGCGACATCCTCGCACGGTCATGTCTCCACATGCAACATCAACATCGACACCAGCACCAAGGCAGCCAGACCCAAGCCGGCGGCGCCTGCAACCTCGGTTTGTCCCCAGGGAGCAAGGAAATGCGCCCTTCCCTCGTACGGGTCGCGTTCTAGCTACCTTGGTAGAATACTGGCCCAAGGATTGGGGGCAGATTTCGACTGAAGAGGTAAGTGAAGAATCAAGCTCTTCACCAACCTCAAATGCGGCAACATGTAACGCCACTTCCGCTAGCAGCAACGACGGTAGCGCAAACTCCAATGAGCTGCTCACGACTAGAGAGCAGGAAATGCTCCATGATGGTGCTGAGCAAGGAGATGCCCCGCTGGAAGTCAACATGAACCTACGAAGTGGGAAGGCTTTACAAGAGCTGCCCCAAGTTAAGCAACCAAAAGGGAACAAGCCTACAAATGAAGGTACCCCGTTAGCGGGAGTGCCCAAAACATCAAAGAAAAAGAACAGAGTTGACGACATCGACTACAATGTTGTCTCTCACCTAAAGCGGGTCCCCGCGTTGCTGAGTGTCTATGATGCTCTCATGCTTGTGCCCAAGCTCCGAGAAGCCCTAGTGAAGGCGCTGCAAGAACCGGAGCTCTATGAAGTCATCATGGCCAAACACCGCCTTGTCAACAACCCGTTGTTTGTAAACGAGATCACGTTCGATGAAGAAGATGAGGTGGTAGAAGACGGCGATCACAACCGCCCACTCTACATTGAAGGGAATGTAGGAGCCGCGCACCTTCGTCGAATCCTCATCGACCCGGGGTTCGCTGTGAACATCCTTCCCCTACGGAGCTTGACGCGAGCTGGCTACATGGTGGCTGACTTAGAGCCTACGGACGTCATCATCTGTGGCTTCGACAACTCTGGGAAGGCGACTTTAGGAGCTCTTACCATTAAGATCCAGATGTCCACGTTCAGTTTCAAAGTGCGGTTCTATGTCATCGACGCCAACACGTCGTACTCCGCGCTTCTAGGGAGGCCGTGGATTCACAAGTATCGGGTGGTGCCGTCTACGCTGCATCAATGCTTAAAGTTCCTTGATGGAAGCAAGACACAACAACGCATCATCGGCAACATGTCCCCGTACACCGTGCAAGAGGCATACCACGTAGACGCCAAGTATTACTTTCCGATGGAGGAGTACAAGTATCAGCTTGGTCGAGTCGCTCCTGCAGCTGACATCGTGCTGAAGCCTGGCGCTTTGTCGACACCTGAGGTGAAGGCTCTCATCATGCCATGCTCCCCCTCCAAGAGGAGGACGTCCCCAAGGTCTAGAAGGACAAGGCAGGGGGCGGGTAGCATTCCTTCGACATCCACGGCCACTCCTCTATCGTTGAAAGTAGGAGTGTCCACATCGACACCCCTAACATTAAGGCCTACACGGAGACCCTTATTGACGGTTGTCTCCCAAGTTAAGGAAGTTCTGTCAACTAAGGAGGATACAAAGCCTCGTGCTCTGACCCTCGGAGGTGGCACCAAACTACCAATAAGAATTGAAGATGTGTCATCAACGCCAACACCTCAAGTGTCTACAAGCCAACCCTCACTAACGTCGGAAGGAATCGTAAAGAAGAGGGTCGCTGAAATAGAAGGAGTAGCGGAGAGTGCTGAATGCATGCAACCTCCATCATTGTACATATCGACAACCACCGAGTTGGAAGTATGGACAATTCCCGGGCACTCCTCTACACCTAGCACCATTTTCTATAAAGTGCCACAAGTACAACATTGTGATTTTGTACTTGAATCCCCTAACCCTGATCATGATGCAAATGAGGCACTTACGACCATGAAGGCCGAACCTAGAATGGTTTGCCTGCTAGAGAAGGCCGGGATCACGCTCGATCCAAACAACAAGTTCCCACGACCACCATCCATATGCGAGCAATGGTGGAGCCAGGCAGACATTCTCATCAAGAGGAAGAACAAAGCTCAGCCCAAGTTCGGGTTAGGTTACCACAACATCGACACCTCCGACGAAGGAGAAGATTCGGTCAACGCCAACATCGCCCACTGCTTCACCATGTCGACTACCACGAGAGATGAAGTTGGCTGCTCCTACCAGCCTCGACGCCAACAACACCCCCTGGAGGTAGAAGCGGTGGAAGAAGATGGAGAGCCGGATATCACATCGGCACCCCAACAGCTCGAAGATGGAGGGCAGCCCACCATCGATGAGCTTGTACAAATCAATCTCGGAACTGAAGATGATCCGCGTCCGACCTTTGTGAGCGCTACACTCACGGAGGAGGAGTGAGAAGATTATCTAAGGTTCTTAATGGAGTACAAAGATTGCTTCGCATGGAGCTATAAAGAAATGCCAGGATTAGATCCTAGTGTCGCCACTCACAAGCTGGCAATTGACCCACAAGTTCGTCCTGTGAAGCAAGCACCTCGACGCCTCCGACCCGAGTTCCAAGACCAGGTTATAGCGGAGGTGGACAACATGATCACGGCAGGGTTCATCAAGGAGATACAATACCCACGCTGGCTCTCCACCATCATCCCCGTGGAGAAGAAGAATGGGAAAGTGCGAGTCTGTGTTGACTTCCGCGACTTGAATCGAGCTTGCCCTAAAGATGACTTCCCTCTTCCGATCACGAAAATGGTGGTCGACGCTACTACCGGGTTCGACGCCTTGTCCTTCATGGATGGGTTGTCTGGATACAACCAAATCAAAATGGACCCTGTCGATGCACTCGACACCGCATTTAGAACACCTAAGGGCAACTTCCATTACACGGTGATGCCCTTCGGGTTGAAGAACGCTGGTGCCACCTATCAACGAGCTATGACGCACATACTCGGTGACTTGATCCACCACTCCATCGAGTGCTACGTCGATGACATGGTGGTGAAGACAAAAGACCGCAAAGACCATCAAGATGACTTGTGGGTGGTGTTCGAGCGTTTACGTCAACACCAGCTCAAGATGAACCCCCTCGCGCGCATTATTTGTTCGGTGGGCGTCTTCCTCGGCCGTCGTCCGACATCGTGGCATCGAGATCGAGCCAAAGAAGATCACCGCCATCCTCGAGATGCCGCCGCCCCAAAAGTTGAAGGAGTTGAGGACGCTCAAGGACATCTAGCCTACATTCGACGCTTCATCTCCAACCTGTCCAAGGCGTGTACAACCCTTCTCCAAGCTAATGAAGAAAGGGGCACCATTCAGTATGGGACAAGGAGTGCCAAAATTGCTTCGACAAACATCAAAAGGTACCTCCTTAATCCTCCTGTGTTGGCAGCTCCGTAAAAAGGCGCCCTCTCATTCTTTATATTCTTCTTTCGACCTTCTTCGCTAGGCGCCTTACTTGCACAATACAACGACGAAGGCAAAGAAGTGGCGTGCTACTACCTAAGCCGCACCATGGTGGGTGCCGAATGCAACTACTCTCCCATTGAGAAGTTGTGCTTGGCACTGATCTTTGCCTTGAAGAAGTTAAGGCATTACATGTTGGCGCATGGGATTCAATTGGTGGCAAGAGCGGACCCAATAAAATACCTGCTTAGTCAGCCCACGCTCACCGGGCGACTAGCAAAATGGGTGCTACTCATGACGGAGTTCGACATCACCTTCGTGCCTCAAAAAGCCGTCAAGGGACAAGCTCTAGCCGAGTTCCTCGCGGCACATCCTGTACCCGATGACTCTCCGCTCATCGCTGAGTTGCCCGATCAAGAGGTATTCACCACCGAGATCAAAGCTCCATGGGAGCTCTACTTCGACGGCACTTCGCGAGTAGAAGACACCCTAAACGGTGCCCCAAGACGGAGAGCGGGAGCTGGATTGGTGTTCAAGAACCCCCGAGGAGGAGTGATGTACCATTCATTCTCCCTTCTCAAGGAGTGCTCCAACAATGAAGTGGAGTATGAAGCGCTCATCTTCGGCCTTCTCCTAGCACTTTCCATGGAGGTATGTTCCCTATGGGTTTATGGGGACTCTCAACTGATTGTTCGACAGGTCAATGGGGTATATGAGGTTCGCAAACCGGAGCTTATGCCGTACTGTGAGGCGGCCCGGAAGCTCATGAATGAATTCAAACATATTGAAATTCTTCATGTCCCGCGAAGCAGGAACGCTCCAGCTGATGCGTTGGCCAAACTTGCAGCGGCACTCGCCCTTCCTGAGGGTAAGTCCGCGCAAGTTACCGTCGAGGAGAGGTGGCTGCTTCCCGCGGTGCTGGAGCTCATCCCGGAGGAGCACGAGGTTAACACCGTCACCGCATGTGCCGTCGAAGACGACGATTGGCGCAAACCCTTCATCGACTACTTCAAGCATGGCACTCTCCCCGACGATGCTGTGAAGAGGCGCCAACTACAACGACGACTCCCTTCCTATATCTACAAGGGGGGCGTGCTCTATAGGCGTGCCTATGGGCAAGAAATGCTCCTCTGATGCGTCAGCCATCACGAAGCTGATGAGATTTTGAAGGAGGTGCATCACGGAATCTGTGGCGGACACCAAAGCGGGCCAAAGATGTACCATAGCATCCGCTTGGCTGGGTACTACTGGCCGGGCATCATGGCAGATTACCTGAAGGTGGCGAAGACATGTCATGGTTGCCAAATCCATGGTGACTTCAAGCATCTACCTCCAGTCCCTCTACGACCAACGGTCCCTTCGTGGCCGTTCGACGCTTGGGGCATAGACGTCATCGGCCCCGTTGACCCTCCTTCTTCTGGAGGTCATCGTTTCATCCTCGGCGCAACGGACTACTTCTCCAAGTGGGCGAGAGGCGGTACCGCTCGCGTGAGGTGAAAAGCGCTAACGCCATCAACTTTACGGAGCGGCACATTATATACCGCTTTCGAATTCCACACCGTATTACATCCGACAATGCTAAAGCTTTTCAGGTCGGACAAAATGCTGAGTTCATGGACAAGTACAAGATAAAGTGGAACTACTCCCGCGGCTATTATCCCCGAGCAAAGCGGGATGATAGAGGCGTTCAACAAGACGCTCGGCAAGATACTAAAGAAGACGGTGCACAAGTATAGAAGGGACTGGCATGATCGTCTCTTTGAAGCATTATGGGCGTACCGCGTCACGGTTCGTACCCCAACACAAGCTACCCCGTACTCTCTTGTGTATGGGTGTGAGGCAGTTTTGCCTTTGGAAATCCAGCTACCATCACTACGGGTGGCTATTCATGATGGACTAACTCAAGATGAACAGGTCCGAATCCGCTTCCAAGAGCTCGACACCGGAGGAGAGACGTCTTGACGCTGTACAAGAGCTGGAGCTTTATCGACAAAACATGGCGGCGGGCTCACGACAAGCTAAATCAGCGTAAGCGCGCGTCTTAGGAAGGGCGAAGCTGGTGCTCGTGCTCGACGTCCCATTGTCGTCACACACAAGACGAAAGGAAAATTCGAGCCCAAGTGGGAAGGTTCAGTACGTCATCGAACAAGTCTGACGACGGAGGCGCTTACCAGCTAGTCGACCAACAGGGAGCTCGACCAATGCCGCCGATCAATGGGAGGTTCTTAAAAAAATATTTTGCATAAAAAAACACACAAAATTTTTTTTTCTCCTCTCCTTGAGATGGTCAGTGCACTATCTATTGCACGGATGGTAGTTTCTCCATGGAGAGCAAACAAAAAAAAAACACACAAAGGCTCTCCCTACCCGGCTATAGCTGCGCAGTGGAGGATTCGGACGGCCTCGGGGCTTTACCAGAGAGCCAGGCGCAACAACCAAAGCGCATGGAGCTCGTGACAAGCCGCCACATCACGCAACACACGACGGACGCTGAACGCGTCTTCACTGAAGGCGATGGGAAGATAGTTCGGGCCACTCCTAAGCAAATGAGGCGACCACGCCGCTCATGCTTCCTTACATGAAGCGACACACCCTCCAGGGAAGACTATAGGAGAAGAGCAAGAAAGGGCTACTGGTACAACACAAGTTTCACCAAGTGTGCGACCTCTTGCCACCCACGGAAGGTGACAACAAGGGACCACAAGAAAAACACACAACGCCAGTGAGGATTCACCTAGTTACACAAAGGTGAATGGCTACACTCCAAGTTCCTCGGATTGAAGCAAAAAAAAAAGAGCAAAGAAAAATGGTCGCCAAAGAAGTGGCCGAATAGCTCAAACATCAAGCTCAACACTAAATGGAAGGCGGAGGTAGTCATTCACCGTCCTCGGCAAAAATGATGGCGAATTTCTTAGCCATTACCCAACAAAACACAACACCAACGCAGCCGCATTCCACGCCTCCATGTTAGAGAGTGCGAGTAGGTCGTGTGGCTTAACTCAATGCAAGGGAGTCTTGAACAAGAATTCCCAACACCACGGTGGAGACACCAAGCAGAGGTCCACACATTCAAGCACAAGCAGGGCAAATCACGGGAGCCGTGTTGCTATGGTTATGCAGCGGTGCTCGATGGTTATGTCCCCGGCTATCCTATCTCAAACTGCTCATATAGCTAATGCCAATGTGAGAGCCAACATTTAAAAAAAAAATACACCACGAACCATCCGCCGCTTCAATGATTTCATATTATACTCACATTACCCTAGCGATGTCGATTCGACCAGACAAGCTAGTTGTTTCTCTCTAGTAGTGTTGCGGGTCCATCGTTTTGCTACAATAGGGAGCCGTAAGACGCGCGCCGGTGCGGCCAAAGCATCAAGCGGTGAAACCCTTCAACCCGGCTGATTACACCCCGATACACCATTACAAGTGGGGGTCGGATTGATAAATCACAATTCGGGGAGCGGTGCGATGCGCCCGGTCTTGCCGGTGTCAAAGTTGTGAAACCCTTCAATCGATTTCGTTCATACCACGATACAACTTCAAAGTGGTTGTCAGGTTGATAAACGTCTTCGCCAAGTTACACGGCATTTACACCTCAAGGCGAAGATAATTCAAGGGCGTCCGGTGGGCTAACACCACCATAAGGACTGATGGACACATCATTGGCCAATGCCGCAACATGGCCCCAATGAAGCCCTACATGCTCTTCGGAAGGCGCCATGACACGGCCCGCGCGAAATGCGATAACACGCTTGTCGAACGACGCCACAACATGGCCCGACGAAATGCGGCGACACAGCTTGTCGGTCGCCGCCGCAACCGCGGCCTCGATTTAAACGCCACAACTCCCGATTGGTCGCGCCTCCTCAACATGGCTCCAACGGAACCCCACGACTTCTTGTTGGCCAACGCCATGATCTGGCGCCAACATAAGTCTCTATATCATCCCTTGAGTCGGCACAACATCACCAAGGTATTATTTATTTATTTATTTATTTATTTTATTTTCTTTATTATTCTTTGCTTTTTCTCGTTTTTTTCTTGGCTTTGCTTGCTTGCTGCCTCTTGGTTCTATTTTGTTTGTCTTGTTACTTCCCATTTGCTATTTCACCTGTGTAAAAATAAAAAATAAAATAAAAAAGGAGCACCCACGATGGGGTACCCTTTTATAAGTAGTGCGGTTGTCATGCCGACACACAGACACAATGTTTCTCGTAGAGACGTTGGCAATGTCAAGCAACCAAGACATGGGCGGCCTCATGTGAGCGACTTGGCCATCGTTGCGCGCTTGCCAATGGCCAACAACAACGGCGCCTGAGGCGTATCACCATGAACAAGACTTGCCGATCGCCAAGCGGCGGTGAAAATCACGCTAGAGCCGGGGCGCCACGGAACAAGACTTGCTAATCGCCAAGCCGTGGTGAAAATCACACGGGAGCTGAGGCGCACGCGCATGACTACGCCGTGCCACCTCTTGTATGCTTATCTATTAATTACTATAAGTTGAGTTCCATGAGACTCTGTTCAAAGAGTCTCACAACATGTACTTCGGATGTATCATGTGTCTGTTACGAAGTGTGAAAAAATTTGGCAAGATGCCGTGTTCGGGTTGTGCACTTTGGTGTTGACCAGTTGATTGCAGTATGTAGATGCATGTCTTGTGCGAGAAGTGTGTAAACTTATACGCACACGCAAATAATCCAGCATCACTAAAGTCGTGAACCGTGGTAAGCTGCTGCCTGCTTGGCTTGATAGCCTAACCATGGCATCGTCAAGGGGAAGAAAGTTAACGCCCTGTGTGTTGCGATGTGTGTCCACACATGAACAACTTCATGGACCACGATACAGGTGCCGTGCTTTATCAAGTAACGCGATGAGTGTCGGTGGTTGAGCCCGAGCGATGTACATATAGTTGATGGGCAAGCCTTGCGCGTCCATGAGCACGACAAAGTTGCTTTCGCTCGCAGTGGAAATTACCGAAGTACGCGACGTCTGCGTGCGAGCGTGAGAACATAGTGCGGATCGCGCGCGATCGATGCTAAGTTGTCGCCACGTGGAAGGACGAGCTATACCTTCGTGTGTCTAAACTGGCAATCTTGAGCCTGGTTTAGGGCAGCGAGTATACGTACGTTGGCTCACCTGATGAATGAAAAGACACGCATGCGCACGTGTCTTGTATGCACGTACGATTGATCAGGCATCATCGATTGTTCAGCATACGAGCTGAAGTTAAGCGCTACCTTCCCAATTCGATGGTTTGTCTTAGCACCATTGAGAAAGACAGAGATAATAATAAACTCAATGTCATTTGCATGATGCCGATGTACTTGTGTGCGCGCGTGTGACGGCCATGACACATCTCTTTGCAACATTGGCGGCGTGATAACGACGAGATTACCTCCGGTGGGTCGGCGCTACCCGCAATAGTGTCAACAACGGCGAAATTAGGTATATACTATACCGTCGGCGAGCATAACAAACACAAACGAAGGCCTACGACGTGGTCTAAGTCGGGCTATCGTCGACAACGGCCAGAATAATAAAGAGCAATGAACACGAGCCTTGTGCTAGTGGGTGAATATAATCTGTTCACTCGATATATTGTATATATAATATATGATATAAAGGAAGGTGCATGCGTCGAGGCCATGCCCTATTTAACTAAAGTTCATGCAATATAAAATTCTAAATTAAAAAAAGGACTCGAACATTGGAGTCCATGCAAAAGAGTGATAATATGAAATAATAATCTCCTATATGGAGCTGCTACGGATGCGGCTAACTAGGGAGAAGCTTCAATCCATCTCGAGGTGGAGTACGCCATGATAGCCTTGATGCTCAGGCCATTGGGGTCCTCTAGTCGGCGGAGGCTCTCCGGCCTAGACTCCATGGTATGTTGGCACTCCTCCAAGCTGCTCAAGTCTGCAGTCGTGTGTAACTTGACGTCTAGCTCACTTTGCTCCCCTGTACTTCTGTCTTTGGCCAATGAGTTGAGGGACTCCTTCTCGAGCGCTTGAGCCGCTGCCAAAAGTTGCTTTGAGGTCGTTGACCTTCCAGCGTCTGCGGCTTGCCACTTTGCCTTGGAAGCCGCCTCTTTGGTTCGAGCGCCGTTGCCATCCTCGGTTCCACGCTCCATCGCTGGTGTGCTCTTGGAATGAGCAACGCCTAGTTAAATCAAGGTGTCGGCGACCTGCCTCCCCGCAGAAGAGTTGGTGTCGGTTGGGAAAGGCGTCTTGCCCTCAAGACCCTCTTTAGCTTCCTCAAATGGGTCATGAGCCGCTCCAAAGTCATCGGGTCGTGGCTCTTCATATACGGTGGTGATAAACCAGCGCTTGGTTGACGTTATGAAGGACCTTGCGCCGGTCAAAGGGACCTCTTCCAATAGCTTTCGGAGGTCCATCAAAAAGTCGCACGTACATCATGCGGGTCTTGGTGAGGTCAAGACCAAAAGAGGTGTCGTTGTCTAGGAAACCGTAGGCTTCAATAAGCATGCCCAGGCGTGCGATTGATTGATTGGCTGGCTCGAGCTACTAGTCTGAAGATGCGCGGCATCCTCCTTTTTCATAACCACCGGCAGAGAGAGAGGTACCGATCCTCCATCTCTTCGTCACCTACAAAAAAAAAAAAAAAAAAAAAAAGAAAGGAATAATCGGTAGATAAATCTCATGTACTCGGGTGTGCTATGCGATATATAAAGGAGGCAAGCTTGATTACCTTCGTAGCCCCACCATTGGCCAAAAGAGCAAGGCCATTCTCCGGCTCGACTCGTGGCACCTTGAAATTTGGCGTTTGTTGAACGCTATCTTGTAAGATCGGTGCGAGGTTGGCGGGTGATAGTCCTATCTTTGGATCTAACGCAGGGACGGTAACGGCTTGGGGCTGTTCTCGTATTCGCAGCTCGCCATCTACAACCTCGGCAAGGGAGGAAGATCACACGCTGTGATCCGTCAAAAAGCTAAGTGTCTCTTCAACGAGACACCCTCCCATGGAGGGTACCGCTCTCAGTCTTCGCATACGGGAAGGACTTGACAAAATTATTAAAAAGAGATTATTATGATGTCAAAGGAAATACGTGAGGAGCTTGATGAAGCATGCTTATGCTATCATCGCCCAAACCAACAAGGGAGTTGTGTCATCAAAGTCAATCTCAGTGGGTCGTTGATGGTGTCGATCGCCGGGGGCAAACTGGCTTTGCCCTATAAAAGAAATAATGATATGTATCAGAAACTCAGGATATTTGCATTAAAAAAAACAAAAGAAAAAAAACTAAACAATGGACTCACCTATGCGGCCGCAGAAAGTGTATATGGGTTTAGCCGGCATGCGAGGAGCTGGGAGTTGACTTTGTGTTGGCGGGAAGACCAACGACTATGACAATAGCGATCCGGCATGTCGTCGGGGTGGTTTACCCTCAACGATCTTGTCATCTTGATGTGGCTTCTTCTACGGATTGGGTTGCTTGGGCGACTTCTCAAGCACGCCGCCGACGACCGCCGTTGAGTGCGTCCTCCTGCCTGAAGCCACTTTGGACGAGGACTGGTCCCGTTGCCCGTTCATGGTTTCAGCGGTGCGGTCACCCGTATTCTTGCGCAACCTTCTCTTGGGGTGCTTGGTAGACTCTGAATCGGAGTCGCTATCGCTGAGAACCATCTGGCGGCGAGGCCTATTCTCACGATACTCGATCGTGTATTGTTCGGTTGTGTCGCCCCTCTGGTATGATCGAGATTCGTTGCGCGAAACATTTTGGCCATCGCGGTTGGAGTGATTCTTTGAGTCACCCTTGCGTGGTGGCGGCAAAAGGTCTTTATTGTCACGGCCTTCACGGGATTGGCATTCGGCACCGGTCTTGCATGCTCCTTGCGTTGAAGTTCTGGTTGCCATGGTCGTCATGAGTCTCGACACCATCACGACGCGAGGTGTTTTGGCAGCGATGTCGCTGCGTGGGCTGCGACGTGTTTTGATCCGGACGCTTCGCGACGAGTCTTGGGCTCCTCCTTGCGGGGTGGATTCTTATCATGCTCATCACCACGGCTCACTGGGAGCGGCGTTGTGACTAGACCAATCTTTTACGCTGTCGTCGTCATTATGCCCATCTCGTATAAAGGACAAAGACAACTTGTCGTGAACTCGAGAGAAAGAAGCTAACAAAGAAAAGAAGGCAAGTTAGACAATGCGGTATCACCTTGAGGATGTGGGTAGCTGGTGATCGCTTGCCTTTGCCTTCATCTTGAGATGGAAGCTAATTTCCTTGGGCGGTGGCAGGCAGGAGGGCAACGAGAAAATAAGATCGTGGATTATGGAAAGGGTGCTGCAGCACATCGATATATATAGTAGCCACAGGGATATGCTTTCGTGATCCGGACTCTAAGATTCATGAGTCCTGGTAGATACGGAAGCAAATCTGCTATTGCGCCGGACATATCTCCATCCGGTTCTTCACCAAGCCGAGTCCGGACTTGCTACATGCCCGCCCAAACTCGACTTGGTGGGGGCATTTGTTCGATGGATTTTGTCAAGGTAAAATCCATATGTACACTTTTATTTGTGTGTACCACCGAGCATATAAAAAAAGGAAAATACATACATATACATATATATCTTTGGTGTCACGTGCATTCAGCAGGGAAGCTAATAACCACCGTGTGAGCCTGCGTGCTACTGTGTCCATGCATGTAGTGTAGGTATGCTATTCATGACGAGCAATGGGAGAGAGCTAGCTAAGCAGTGCGATCATGATACGCGTAATGCGCTTGTATATATATGTCGGAATCGGCCGTAGAGCTAAATATATACGCCGGTCTATACCATGTATTTTCCGCATAATTGTACACCCCAAGGCCGATCGACGACCTTGCGGTATTTGCTTGAAGTGCGAGGTCCGAATATTCTAGAACGTTTGGGGATATACAACGGCAGATCCGTGTCGATCGCCGACCTAGTGTACATGCACGCGTTTATCGGCCATAAGCCTCTCGGACCGAATATACGTACGTATAGTAGGCTCTTAGTCATTTGGGCCCATGCCTCGGTGATTGCATGTGAGAAGCTAATCCATATCAAGTCTTTGGCCTTTGTTCAGCCAAGAAAGGAGACGTTTGTTTGGTATACGGAATATAAATCTCCAAATATCTCGCCGGTGGCAACCAACAAAGGCGGTAGCGTGCATGCAGCCCAACGGGCTCGGCATTACCCTAGTTGTTGCCTATATAAAGAGCCCCAGGACTCTACGAAAAGGGGATCGAGACCTCACCTCCACGCCGTCGGGCTGTTCTTGGCAACAAGAGCTAGAAGCACATCCATCCACCACTCCGGCATTCAGCCCTAGACCAGCAGACTAGCCAGCCAAATGCACGTCGTCTTCCGTCGTGAGTTCCTAAAGCGGAGAAGGCGAAAGCCACAAAGAGAAAGAGATGGCATACACGTTCTTCCCCATGGGTAAGAAACTAATCTAGTCAATCTATTTATTAATTATTGTTTCTTTTGCAATCTTGCATGGATGTGAGCACATCGGTCCTATGTCATGATTTGGGCCAAGAAGAGAGCGACATGGCGGTCTCGATGATCGAGACGACGCTGAGACTTGGCGTCATGGGAATACGGAGCGCCGACGGCGGCTTTGGTCTCTGGCGTCGAACACGCCCGAGTGAAGGCCGAACGCTACCACGACATGAACTTGAATATGCAAGTTCTTTACCTACACACAAGCAACGCCAAGATGCAAGCAAGGCAAGGCTACGTGCATGTGGGCGTGTCTGAGGGCCATGCATGGATGCATCTACACGTACATGCTCTAGATGTCTTTGCCAGGAGGCCACTTGGCCTCCACAAGAACGCAGGCCTTGTGATGTAGCTCTCCATCCACTACTTCAACAACTCCAAGTGAACAAGTTCCACGGCATACCACGACAACGCGGCCGAGGAAGTGCGATCCAATCCAATCTACACCAACCATGCAAGTGCGATTAAGATGACACCACGTCTTTTCGACACGCGACAAGGCGGACTACTCGGCGGGCATGGCTGATGTTCCAACCATGTTGTACCGGCTCATGGACCGACGAGGCCCTTACGCCGATGCCACCCACATCTACACCAACACTGCATGGAGAAGTGAAGCGAAGATTGAAGACGGCGACCACAAAGAAGCGAGAATCGGAGGTACTCGTGATTCAACTCATGTGGGGGTAATTCGCTGGAGAGCCTTCCGAGGGCCCGGGAACCATGGAGACCACATCGCCCAAGTTAGATAGCCATCATGAGCCATGGCGCGCATTCTTTTCTTAGGAATTTGTACTTGTTACTCGTGATGGTTAATAAGATATTATGTTCCTGTCTTTTATTTTTGTGTACTATTGTACACTGGCACGCCCGCACACTTCCCACACGAGAAGCCGCTGTAGGCGGATTTTCTGGTGTCCAAACAGAATGTTTTAATACTCTTATTAACACTGGCCCTGACCTTGCCATTCAAGACCATATTCTTCTTCAACACTTCTATATGCGTCTTGATAGGAAAACCTCAAGACATCTTAATACAGCTTCGGGAGACTCGTTCTTGCATGTCTCCGCCAATGCGGGGAGAAGCATTTTTACAAAAATCTTAGAGAACATCCCTAAAGAAGTAATACCCTCAGAATTGAACAATAGAAGACAAAGCTTATCGAAGTTAGAACTAGAAGACCTTAGCAGTCTTCTCTACACTCCTATTATCTAGCCTTAATTGTGAAGTTGGGATAAGTTAGATTTGGTTATTCTCACATATATTTCCTCGAGTTTGATATAAAACTGGGTACTCCCGATGAAGTGCTACATCAGTATAATATCCGTGCGCTTGTGGATTATTCTGTGTGCATTAATTTATACCAACAAGCATTTCTGGCGCCGTTGTCGGGGCAACGGTTGCTGAGTTAACTTTGAACCTAGCTTATCCTTGTATCATTATTTTTTCTTTCCTTTTCCTTTTTACCATGGATCTAGAATTCACCCCTATCTACCAATATGGTGCACCTACGAGCGCAAGCCTATAGCCAAAAGAGTCTTTATAGCCTATCCTATCACCTGGCTACGAGTTGCGCCCGTGTTTAATCAACATGGTTTAGGATCAACCCTTTTCGGGCGAAGATAATGAAAACCCCTATTCCCACCTAAATGAGTTTGAGGAGACTTGTGCTTGCCTACGCATTGCTGGCATGTCAGGCAAAACCTTACGATGGAAGTTTTTTCCTTTCTCTTTTACAGGAAAAGCTAAATGTTGGTACAATCTCACCATAGGGAGTAGACAAGGAGATTGGGAAGCCCTGTGTTCTAGCTTTTGCTTGCAATTCTTTCCCATCTCTAGGGTATTCAGACTTCGTTCAGAGGTTCTATCTTTTAAACAAAGGAAAAAAGAATCTCTAGGCATGGCTTGGGAATGTTTTAATACTCTTATTAACACTGGCCCTAACCTTGCCATTCAAGACCATATTCTTCTTCAACACTTCTATATGGGTCTTGATAGGAAAACCTCGAGACATCTTAATACGGCTTCGGGAGACTCGTTCTTGCATGTCTCCGCCAATGCGGGGAGAAGCATTTTTACAAAAATCTTAGAGAACATCCCTAAAGAAGTAATACCCTCAGAATTGAACAATAGAAGACAAAGCTTATCGAAGTTAGAACTAGAAGACCTTAGCAGTCTTCTCTACACTCCTATTATCTAGCCTTAATTGTGAAGTTGGGATAAGTTAGATTTGGTTATTCTCACATATATTTCCTCGAGTTTGATATAAAACTGGGTACTCCCGATGAAGTGCTACATCGGTATAATATCCGTGCGCTTGCGGATTATTCTATGTGCATTAATTTATACCAACAAGCATTTCTGGCGCCGTTGTCGGGGAAATGGTTGCTGAGTTAACTTTGAACCTAGCTTATCCTTGTATCATTATTTTTTCTTTCCTTTTCCTTTTTACCATGGATCTAGAATTCACCCCTATCTACCAATATGGTGCACCTACGAGCGCAAGCCTATAGCCAAAAGAGTCTTTATAGCCTATCCTATCACCTGGCTACGAGTTGCGCCCGTGTTTAATCAACATGGTTTAGGATCAACCCTTTTCGAGCAAAGATAATGAAAACCCCTATTCCCACCTAAATGAGTTTGAGCAGACTTGTGCTTGCCTACGCATTGCTGGCATGCCAGGCAAAACCTTACGATGGAAGTTTTTTCCTTTCTCTTTTACAGGAAAAGCTAAATGTTGGTACAATCTCACCATAGGGAGTAGACAAGGAGATTGGGAAGCCCTGTGTTCTAGGTTTTGCTTGCAATTCTTTCCCATCTCTAGGGTATTCAGACTTCGTTCAGAGGTTCTATCTTTTAAACAAAGGAAAAAAGAATCTCTAGGCATGGCTTGGGAATGTTTTAATACTCTTATTAACACTGGCCCTGGCCTTGCCATTCAAGACCATATTCTTCTTCAACACTTCTATTTGGATCTTGATAGGAAAACCTCGAGACATCTTAATACGGCTTCGGGAGACTCGTTCTTGCATGTCTCCGCCAATGCGGGGAGAAGCATTTTTACAAAAATCTTAGAGAACATCCCTGAAGAAATAGAAGAGAAGCCATTAGAGAAAGAATCCTAGATAGATGAACCCGAATCTTTACCAGACCCATCACCAACTTCAGTTATCCCAAATCCTAATTCATCGGAAAAGGAGGAAACTCCAATTCGGACTGTATGCTTGAATTCAAGGATGAACTTTTCGATGAATATGGAAATACCTCGAATTACCGTACCATGAGGAGACCCTAAAAGGCTAGGAAATCATCATCCAATGAAGAACCTTTAGACCCTTCTGAGGAAGCTTTCCTTAAAAAGACTACGAAAGAGCTAGTGTCTATTATAAGCAATGAATAGTTTGAAGAATCAGAGCTTCCCTCTGATGTGATTCATTTAGATTCACCTTCTATATTCATTCGTTGACAAATTAATAAAACTCCTTTCGATGCTCTTTACAATTCTGTTGTGGGTGTTAATATCATGTCTGCTTCTTTTGCTCTTGATTTATTGAAACACATGCCATTGATCCCAACAAAAAAGTTATTAAAAAGTCTTTCTGGATACATTCTCCCAAGTTTGGGGATACTTTATGTCCTTCCTATCCAGGTAAAAGGAACCAAAGTTCACTTGAACTTCTATATCTTTGATATTATGGAGTTTGACTTGTTGATAGGACAACCAATTGAAAGACTTATCCAATAAGGACAAATGGGGAAGTTGAATATAAGACTTGGGAAAAACTTTAAGCTTTCTATACCCATTACTCATTCTCTAAATGCTGAGAGTGAGCCAATTCTCGAGGAAGACTCAGTGGAAGAGGTTCAGGTTGCATCTCTTGACTATTTGATCGAACCCAACCTTGAAGATGATGCCCAGTTCTTCATCGAGGAGGAAGATGAAAATCCCACGGAGCCTAAACCTCTAGATGAATTGCTAGAACCACCTAAGCCCACCATTGAGCTTAAACCCCTACCTTCTGGTCTTAGATGTGCTTTTCTCAACAATGATCAGGATTGTCCTGTGATCATAAGTGATAAACTTTCTCAAGAAGAATCCCTAAGCTTGATAATTATCTTAGAAAAGCATTGTTCTGCCTTTGGCTATTCACTCCAAGACCTTAAGGGAATTAGCTCTGCTCTTTGCACCCATCGCATCCCTACAAATCCTAACTCTATACCTTTTAGGGAGCCCTAGCATAGGCTTAATAATGCGATGAGAGAGGTTGTTAAGAAAGAGGTGTTGAAATTCTTGCACACCGGGATTATCTATCTGTGCTGCATAGTGAGTGGGTGAGCCCTGTTTAAGTTGTGCCTAAAAAGGGAGGCATGACTGTTGTTAAAAATGAAAAGAATAAATTAATCCCCTAAAGAACCATCACTGGATGGCGGATGTGCATAGATTACTAAAAACTTAACAAGGCAACAAATAAAGACCACTTTCCGTTGCCCTTCATTGATGAAATGTTGGAGCGACTGGTGAATCACTCTTTCTTATGTTTCCTTGATGGGTATTCATGTCATCACCAGATACCGATCCATCCAGATAACCAAAGCAAAACCACGTTTACATGTCCATATGTAACTTATGCTTATCGTCGAATGTCTTTTGGACTATGTAATGCTCCAGCTTCTTTTCAAAGATGCATGATGTCTATATTTTTCTGATATGATTGAAGAAATCATGGAAGTTTTCATGGATGACTTTTCTATTTATGGAAAAACTTTTGATGATTGCCTTGAAAATTTAGACAAGGTTTTGCAAAGATGTGAAGAAAAGCACTTAGTCCTTAATTGAGAAAAATATCATTTGATGGTTAGAGAAGGAATAGTGCTTGGACATTTGGTGTCTGAAAGAGGGATAGAGGTAGATAATGCTAAAATTGAAGTAATTAAACAATTTCCTCCTCCTGTAAATATTAGATGGATCCATAGTTTTCTTGGTCATGCTGGTTTTTATCATCGCTTTATAAAAAAAATCACATATTGCTAGACCACTTATAAATATTTTGGCTAAGGATATTTCCTTTGAATTTGATGATGCATGTTTGAAATCTTTTAACATTCTTAAGAAAGCACTCATCTCTGCACCAATCATTCAACCCCCTGATTGATCGCTACCTTTTGAAATGATGTGTGATGCTAGTGATTATCACTACTATAGGATTTCTTTTGCGCAACGTTTCACTTTGGAGCTCCAAGGTGGGCGGCCTAGTTGCCCCCCTCGATTATTCGAGGCTGGGCAGTCAGGCCAGCAACCACCTCGGTTAATGCTTAACCGAGGCAGGTGCTATAAAGAAATCGCCACTGTTAATGTAGATTAATCGAGGCGGTTCCCCTAACGCAACCGCCTCGATTAATTGATTAACCGAGACGGTTGTTATAAAGCAACCGCCTTGGTTAATCCGCATAAACCGCGATGGTTGCCTTAGGGTAACTGCCTCAGTTAATGAATTAACTGAGACGTTTGTTCTAAAGCAACCGCCTTGGTTAACGGACGATTAACCAAGGTGATTTCCTTATAGTGCCCGCCTCGGTTAAGTCTGGCTATAAATACAACCGCTCCACCCTTCTTCCCCACGGCTTCTCCTCCATTTTTTTGGGTTTTGACCTTAAAACCCTAAAAAATGGCCATTTTCTAGGGGAAGAGGGTTTGCCCTTAGATTTGGTGAAGGGGGCACTGCAAGAGGTTGATTCTCGCTCTCAAACCCTCAATCCTGTCTCTTTTCCATGATTTGGGTGCTTTTTCTCAAGATCTAGATCTAGATCTATTTGGAGGAGAGATAAATCATAAGATCTAGAGCTACCTGGCTGTCTTTTTTCCATACTGCTCTGCTTATATGTGCCATTTTTGTTGTTTCTGTGTCCAAGGTGTTCGCGGTCATGGATAGGGAATGGATGTACAAGACATCGAGAGTGCATCCTGCTTTCCTAGATCATGTGACAAAGTTTATTACTGCTGCAAAAAGACATCGTCTGAGTCTAAATCGGGAACTCACCATCTGTCCACGTAAGAGCTGCAAGAACCTTCTTGCCCATGGAGGCGACACGGTGAAATCTCACTTGATTCAGTACTGTTTCGTTAAGGATTACACCGTCTGGAAGTTTCATGGGGAAGCAGAGAATCGAAGTGCCGGTGCATCTAGAGGAGGGAACTCGTCGATAGTGATGATGGTGGCGGTGAATACCGAACAACAAACCTCATCAGCAGTGACCGGCGGGCTCAACAATGCTGCTACTAGCGACAATGCAGATCGTGATTATATCACGATGGATGATCTGCTCCAAGACATGGCTGACAATGATGATGGTGATGACGGTGAGCCAGTGAGGGATCCTGAGACTGCGAACCATTTTGAGTCAATCGCTAACCGTCTTGACCACGATGACGTTCTGTTTGGGAGCCTGAGGTGGCTGGAGAATTCTAGAGAGATGAAGCAGGCAGCAATTGATCCCCTCTATAAGGACTGTTCCAAAGCACTAGATGACGCTGTGTTTTAACCTCCAGATGTTGATGCTGAAGGCTCGCCATGGCTGGTCCAACACTAGCTTCAACGACCTGTTATGTATCCTTGCTGACACATACCCAGAGGGTAATAAGGTGCCCACCAATACCTACCGAGCGAAGAAGCTGATTCGGCCAGTGGAGATGAAGCTTAAAAAGTTCCATGCCTACCCTAACCACTATATCCTATATCGAGGCAAGTATGAGAACTTGCAGAGCTGTCCGCACTGTGGCGCGAGTCGGTACAAGAGGAATGTCGGTTGTCGCGTGGATGCGGATGATGAGAGAGGGTTGAAGAAGAATAAGACGGACAAGAAGAGTACCGTGAAGAAGCAGATCCCATCTCCTGAGGTCGAGGAAGAAGAGGGTTACACGTAGAGGAAAAGTCTAGCTCTATCGATGTGGTACCTGCCCGTAATCGATCGCCTACGTGCTATATTTAGGAACCCCAAGGATGCCAAGCTGATATCCTAGCATGCATCTAATGAGCGCACGAAGGACGATGGCAAGCTGTGGCACCCTTCTGATGGCAAGCAGTGGAAGCATTTCAATGCCAAGTTCCGGATGTTCGGCGATGAGGCGAGGAACGTTAGGTTCGCGCTGAGTACCGATTGGATGAATCCGTTCGGTGACCTCAGCAGCTCGCACATCACTTGGTCGGTCATCCTCACCATCTACAACCTACCTCCCTGGCTATGTTAGAAGCGCAAGTATCTTTTACTAACCATGATTATTTCTGGACCTAGGTAGCCAGGCAATGATATAGATGTGTTCCTGGAGCTGCTCATGGAGGACATGAAGATACTATGGGAAGATGGGGTCAAGATGATGGATGTGTCCCTAAAGAAGGAGTTCACTCTAAAAGCCATCATCTTTGTCACCATCACCGATTACCCTAGTCTTTTTTCACTATCGGGGCAGATCAAAGGTAAGTCAGGTTGCGTAGTTTGCATTGATGGTACCTGCTACACTTACCTTAGTGCATCCAAGAAGATGGTGTACATGAGGCATAGGCGATTCCTCATCAAAAAGCACAGGTATCGGGTAGCTACGATGAATAAGTAGTTCGACAACCAGGACGAGCTTGAAATTGATGAGCCAAAAAGGACGAGGTACATGCAAAAGGTGTTTGACATGGCGAAGGGCATAGACATTGAGTTCGGGAAGAAGAAGAAAGAGGAAGTTGGGACCATGACAAGGAAGAGGAAGCAGGATAAGATGGAGGAACCACCTGTCGCTCCCGTTTCTTTCAAGAAGCAGTCGTGTTTCTTCAAGAGTACCTGTCATACTAGAAGGAGCTAAATATGCCCCATGCCATTAACTACATGCACCTTGAGAAGAATGTCTTCAAAAGCACCATTGGTGTACTGCTAGACATCAAGACTAAGACGAAGGATGGTCTGAAGTCATGGATGGATCTTGTGAACTAGGACTTAGGTCTGAAATTCACCCGACACCAGCGACGTAGAGCGGGAAAGTCGACCTTCCCGGCTCGAGCTACAATCTTATGAGAGATGAGAAGAGGGCCATGTGCCAGTGGCTTAGGGGTGTCAAGGTGTCGACCGGTTTCTCTTCCAACATCAAGAGCCTGGTCTCGATGAAGGACCTCACACTAACCAGCTTTAACGCACATGACCGCCACATCATGCTCACGGTGTTCCTTCCAATTGTTATCAGGGCTATCGGTCCAGAGTACGTGAAGGTCATCACACGCATGTCCTACTTCTTCAACTGCATCACACAGAAGGTCATCAATGAAGCTGAGCTGCCTGGCCTAAAACAGTTCATCACGGAGACCCTTTGCCAGCTCGAGATGTGCTTCCTGCCATCTTTCTTCGATATTATGCCACACCTGATGATGCACATGGTAGATCAGATACAGGAACTAGGCCCCATGTACCTACACCAGATGTGGACGTACAAGCAGTTCATGTCGACCCTCAACAGATACATCCTTAACCATGCCTACCCGGAGGGCTCTATGATCGAGGAATACACAACTGAGGAGGCCGTTAACTGCTGTACATCCAGGATGGAAGGGCGATTGGCCTGCCCGTCCCTCAGCACGAAGGCAGAACCTCAGGAACGGGTTGCATGGGGAGGAAAGTACACACCGATGTACAGTACAAAATGGTGCAAGAAGCTCATCACATCGTCCTCAATCAGCTAGTGGTTATGGAACCATATGTTGACAAGCACCTAGAGGAGATCCGCGCTGCTCATGATGGACAACGCATGGAGGCATGGGTCCAGAAATAGCACAAGATCGGTTTCATGATGTGGATCAAAGAGTTGTAGGACATACGTCGTGGAGAGTCCGATGAAGCGAGGCTTGCGTCTGACCCATCCACCCAAATCACCATGTGGCAAGGGTATGACATTAATGGATACAAGTTCCACACAAAGGAGAAGGGAAAGAAGAGCGCGGCACAGAACAGTGGTGTTCGATATGAGGGCATCGACGAGTCAACGGGGCTGACCAAGACATACTTTGGGCAGATTGAAGTGATATGGGAACTTGACTATGGCGGTGACCTACGGTTAGATGTCTTCCGGTGCCAGTGGATCAAACCAAAGGGGGTTATCGTGGACGACTTTGGGCTAACCACTGTGGAGCTCCAAAGTGTCAGCTACAAAGATGATCAGTGGGTACTAGCAAGCCACTGCATGCAAGTAGCTTACTGGCCGATGCCCAAAGACAACAAAAAACATGTGGTTGTGTCCAGAAAGCAGAGGATTGTGGGAGCTGATGGAGTCCAGAGCCCCAAAGAATACAACAACTACGCTGAGCTCTCGCTCTTTACCGATCATCCATAGAAGATCAAGTTGGTCGAGACCCGCGTCAACAAGACCAAGGTGATGCCTTGGTTCTGCCCCGACTGTGAGAAGAAGACCGTCATGGGAACACTTGCAGCAAAATGATATGTGTGACCGTGGGAGCACTTTTATGTAACTGCTTATTATTGTAATGGAACCATATATATATATATATGACCGTGGGAGATCATAATCTGTACGTGTTAAGTGTTTGATTTTTAAAATAATTTGATATTTGTCGAAAGGAATGAAACAAGTATTTCATTAACAAGTCCTACTCTACTACTACTACTCCTCCAACAACACTACTACTACTACTCCTCCTTCAACTCTACTACTACTCCTACTCCTCCTCCTCCTCCTCCTCCTCCTACTCCTACTACTTATACCAATACTACTCCTCCTCCTAACTACTACTATCACTCCTACTACTCGTACAACTCTACTACTACTAGTACTCCTTCAACACTACTACTCTACTACTACACTACTACCACTACTCTATTACTCCTACACTACTACTCCTATGAATTTTAAAAAGCATTACAAATTAAATATCAATTTTAAAATGTTGTAAAACAAAAATAACCAAGGCATTTCTTCAAATATAAAAAAATGGAAAATCTTAACCGAGGCGGGCACCTTAAGCCACCCGCCTCGGTTAAGCCTCGCCTATATAAACTCCCCCTCCTCCCCCAAATTTTTCTCAAGTCCTTCGGCGTGTTCCATTTGACCCCGAAGGGCTGCCGCTGCCATCGCCGGTGCCAAGCTCCTTCACCCGCGCCCCAGACCTTGTGCGCTCCGGGATTTGCCCTCCTATCTTCCCCACCCGTCCCCTGACCTCATGCCCTCCTTCCTCAGTGCGCTAAGATCCAGCGGGAACCCTAGTGCGCGGCATCCGTCGTCTTCCCTCCCCGACTCCGTCCGCCACCGGAGATCTACCGCCTCCACCGCCTTCATCGGTGCTGAGTTCCTCTGCCCCTGCCCCCAACCTTCGCGCTCTGTCCGCCGTACGCCGAGAATCCTAGCGGTCGTCTTCCCCGGCTCCATCCGTCTCCCCGGCTCCGTCCACCGTACCCTGGGAACCTTGGCACAGCTGTCTTCCCCGACTCCATCCAGCGGCGTCCGAGGTTCATCCGGCCCCTTTACTGCCTATGATGCCAAATTATGCTGCCTGTGATGCCAAATTATTGATTATACTGAGCAAATGCCACTGCCCGTGATGCGAAATTATTTTGAATTGAGCACCAGCTGCCTTTTTTTGTTGCTTACTGTTGGCTTATTATCTAAGCACGTGCCTTTTTTTGTTGCTATATACACCTAGATATAGCTTATGTCTATCTAAATAATAAAAATTATGTTTGTAGAAAAGCTAGCTAGAATGTCTTATAATTTGGAATAATGGATGAAATATTTTTCTTGCTCCATTGGCTAACGAAACTAAGATGTTCCATAATGAGTCATGCTACACATGTACATGCACATTCATGGTCCGTGTACTAGTGAATGGCATGGCCAAATAACCATTTGTGTGTGTGTGTGTGTGTGTGTATATATATATATATATATATATATATATATATATATATATATATATATATATATATATATATATATATATATATATATATATATATATATATATATATATAACAAATTAAGTGGCAAATCATTACTAGGACTAACTCCTAAAACCATGTCTTCTCTATATAAGTTATACCTTGGTCACACAGTAAAACGTCTTGCCAGATGCCCATATCCTGCGACCTATGATGTACTCCCTGTCGCTGCAAAAGAATGGGAACTGCACGCGAGAATCACCCATCAATTATAAGCAACCTGCCATGGTTTGAACTCAACAATCACTAGGAGAGATGATGCAAAACACTCACCTTCCTGACCCACCGGACAACCAAGGTTGACCCACCGGACAACCAAGGTTCCAGTCTTGGTGCATTCCTCCAGTGTCTCGTGCTGAAGAAGCATGTCATCCCAGCTGTTCTTAATCCGGAACTCATCGTCCCAGAAGAAATCTCTCACGACCTCTGGTGATGCATCCTCAAAGATAGTGCTACTGCGATACTGTGGTGGACCATTCTGGAATGAAGCAAACACACAAATAAATCAATTCAATGTTATTTCACCTACCTTATACAGTAGTAGAACCCATCCACATCTATTTCAACTAGAGCTGATCATAAGAAAAAATTGTCTGACATTAGTCTTCAACTTGAGATGATCTATTAAGGCATACACATGTTCTAACATCCTAACAAGTCCTGAACCCCATATATAAATAAAATTTGGTCCTAAACAGTTTGCAGACAATTATTCAGTTCTAAACTTATTCAAGTCTCTCTAGCCATTTAATTTAACTGTGGCATTAGCTTCTCTGTGGCATATGCAATGATGATCTGTTTAAACTTTAAAAAATGTGATGAGGCAGTGGCATTTGCAACGATGTGAACCATTTTATGCTGAGGCAGCGGCTATGATGATCAAATGCCCCCTACTGGTAATAAGCTCCTTAACTAGGATGGCTTGTATACAAGCAACCAATTTAGAAGCGATGTGATGACAATGGGGCGAATCTGAGCCAACTATGTACATAATTTTGCTCCAAATTATTAAATTTTGTACTTTTCTTGTATAATTTTGTACTTTCCTTGTATAATTTTGTACTTTTCTTCACTTTTTGTATCCCTATATCCAATGTATATGAAAAGGATGTAATCTTGTTTTCAAATGAATATATATAATTAATGATTCCTTTATATATGTTTTGAGATGAATATAGCATTGCGTTTATATAATTATGAAATCTTCCTATAACTCTCTCTTCGTCATAGCTATAAATGTCGACCAAGGAGGTTCTTGAAAATTGGCGTGAGGCTACTCCTAATAAGAGTGATGATGAAGGCTCATTATTAGACGGGAGCACCTCGTATGAGAGCGAGGAACTAACACCGAGGCGGGTGAAGAGACCTCATGTTGAGGAAGAAGATGATCCGGACTTTGATCCAAAGGGCGAGGCACGAGGTTCTCGCGCGGAGCCACGACAGCCTCCGGAAGATGATACCCAAGCAACGAGGCACGAGGTACGTAGACGAAGCAGTGCACGTTAATTGACACAACTCTTGCAGGCCTCACACAAGTATATAACTAATGCGAGTTCTTGTCCTCGACAGATACTGATGGTGCCTCTTCGTTTGGAGTACCCCGACGGTGGAGAAGGGGAGGAGGAGGAAGCACCCGGTCCCTCCTCGGGCGCTTCTTCAACCGCAACGACAGGTAGCAAGAAGTCAGACTTAAAGAGGGGCCAACACAGGAGGCATCAGATTAGCAAGAAGAAAGTGCATGTAATACATAAGATAGGGCCAAAAGGAGAGCCCTTGGAGACAACTACCATCATCGGCACCTTCAGCAACCAGTGTTCCTGTATAGTCAGGGAGAAGGTGCCTATAACATATGATGAGTAGAGGAAAGTCCCCAAGGACATCAGGTAAAATGTGTGGGGAGAGGTGAAGAGGCGGTTCACGTATCCAGCGGAGGGCTATGATGAAGACAAGTGCATGGGGCATGCACTGTTTATTGCAGGCAAAGCGCTTCACAACTTTAGGTCCATGCTCAATAGGGAGTACGTGCAGAAAGGGAGGACACCATTCGAAGACTACAACTTCATCAAGCATGACATCTGGGAAGAGTTTGTCGTGAAACAATCGATCAAAGAAGCAAAGGCCAAGGGCAAGAAGTTCTCTGAGCTCTCAAAGAGGAATGAGCTCCACCACCACCTTGGCATGGTACCCGGTGGACGACATCATTGAACCAACGAGCTGCACGCTCTAGGTGCCCTTCGGCAGGGCACAGAGGAAGAAGGACGTGGCCACGGGAGTGGTACTGCCGCTTGAAAGCGGCGCCATGTACGACGGCAAGCCAATCCAGCCCGACTATGCCCGGGTCGACGTGACGTGGACCAACAAAGAATTTGACGAGGATGAAATTGACATTCCCATTGAAGAGGGGTATAGGTTCATCGGCGCTACTGTCGACATGCGCGTGCTATGGAACAAGAGCGACATTGTCTTGGACATGCCGACGCCGACGTCACAGCCCTCACACGAGTCATCATCTCCCTCGGGTGACCCGGGTGACGATGACAATGGCGACGGCGGCAGCGATGACAATGACAATGTTGGTGGCCCAGGCAGCAGTCCTCCACGCAGTCCGCCTCTTGGCAATAGAATCCATAGGGAAGCACAGGGGCAGCATCGGGTGATGTGACACCATCGCCTACAATTGGTTTGAAGCAGGGCTCAAACCAATGTCCTCCCCCGCCGAGGAAGCCTGTAGATGAAGAGGAGGCCATACCCCCAACCACAGCAAGTCAAGTTGGGTGGCCTATCAAATAGCCGACGAGCACCCATACTCAACTACATTTGAAAGGTATGCTACTAGTAAGCATAGTCAATCTATAATTCATTTTGAGATGCTATCTATTTTTCCACGCGCTAACATCTCAAGCCCCGATGTTGCAGTCCAAAAACAATGCCGTAGTTTTGGCCCCGATCGGATGATTGCCCCTAAAACTACGTGCATGGGAAGTTCATGTTGACCATGGGCGACCTCCTTGAAGAGAAGTGGGAGGTAAGGAGGTTCCATCTGTGGTACATGGAAGCAGCAAAAGTGGGCCTAGAAAGCTTCGTCATCAACATTCCGGCAGAGTACTTCCACACGCCCACGGATGGTGAAGTCATCGTAGATTTCCACGACATGCATAGACTACTGCGGCGAAAGGACCTCGACGTCACCCAAGTCACCTTATTTGCCCTGTAAGTTACTTATGAATTTGACACCACTGTATTGCTGTAGGTACTTTAGGAACAAACTAATAATGCCATGATGACTTTTCCTTGCAGCATGCAGGCCTATGTAAGCAAGGAATTGGGCAAGGATATTATCTATCTCTCTCTGATGCTTATTACAGAGAGAATCATCATGGGTTATGATATACCATACACTCATGAAAAGCTGGTGGACTTGAACCCGGAGGAGAGAAAAAATATAGGGAAGATCTGGTAATCGAATATAAGTATCGAGCGGGAATGTACATCTATGAGGCCATGAAGAAGGTCCGGGAAAATGGGTGCGTCGTAGCCACCCACCAGTTCGGGTATGTCCAAAAGATACTTGGAATATATATATATATATATATATATATATATATATATATATATATATATATATATATATATACATATATATATATATATGGGATTATGACATCTTATATTTGAACATTGTAGGGTACAAGCAATTTGAAAGCTATTTTTGATAGTAAGTGACAGAACTTATTCATTTACAGTTAACATACTTGTTGTAAATGTCATTGACACTAGTGGTTTTTTGTATAGCGCTTATAAGAAGTACGTGAAAGATCCTGACTGCTATGATCGGAGATCTGAGAAGAAGAAGATCAAGAATGGTACGAAACTGAAACTCAGACGTGAGTTCCCGGTAAGTACTAATACTACTACTACTACTACTCTACTACTACTGCTCTTCTCCTAATACTACACCTACTACTCTACTCTACTCTAGTACTCCTCCTCCTCATCCTACTCCTACTAGTACTACTACTCTACTCTACTCTACTCACTACTACTAGTTCTACTACACCTACTGATTGTTTACTATATATGCTCTAATGATTGTGTATTATACACCGTACAGTGCGCTAAACAACCCTATGGCTCAGTTCTATGTGGATTCTATGTTTGCGAGTACCTGAGGACGTGCAACAGATTCAGCAGCAGTTGGCGGCAGCTCAAGAAAGCACAAGAATGGTGGCGAAGGGAGAAGGTCGACCAAGACTTTAGACAAACAGTAGCAGACATATGTAAGTGTCATTGAGAGCGCTCATGAAGGGGATACGTTCTTCAACCGGGAAAGTGAGTTAGCGTGGGATCCGAAGTTCGATAGGATCAGAAACTGGAGCACCAAGTTATGAATCTCAGATTACATTCTGTCGGACCTCTTTTTCTGGTAAAAAATGATATGTTTGAATGACCTTAGTTGCTGATGTACGAATGATTCGTGTTTGTGAAACAATGATGAAGACATCACTAATGTAGTAACTTAATGTCGGTTCATCGAATGAGAATGAATGTAATATATGTTTGTCATCTATTTTCTGCTTTATCTGTGTTTTCATTAGCAAAATTTTAAATTCAAATTTAAATTCTAATTTGAAAAAGCATTTTTTAAAATCTAGAAATCATTAACCAAGGCGGCCAAGTAATAAAAACTGCCTCGGTCGCCTCGGTTAAAATCTTAAGAGAGGCGGGCGCGTTACAACAACCACCTCGGTTAATATGTATTAACCGAGGCAGTTACCTTATGACGCCCACCACGATTAATCTATTAACTGAGGCGGTTGGCCAACTGCCTTGGTTAAGGCCACGATGAACCGTGACCTTTGTGCTGAGGTGGTTGGCTTGCCTGCCTCGGTTAAGCTAAAATGCCCGCCTCGTTTAAAATTCGTGTAGTAGTGTATGCTGTGGGGGCAGTTTTGGGACAAACTAAAGATAAAAAGTATCATACAATTGCTTATGCTAGCAAAACTTTGACATGACCTCAACTTAATTATGCAACAACTAAAAAAGGACTCCTGGCTATTGTTTTTGCTATTGGAAAGTTTAGATCTTACTTAGTAGGAGCAAAGGTGATTGTTTATACTGATCATGCTGCTTTAAAATACCTGCTCACTAAGAAAGATGCTAAACCTAGATTAATAAGATGGATTTTGTTACTCCAAGAATTTGACTTAGAAATAAAAGATAAAAAGGGAGTAGAAAATTCTAGTGTCGATCACTTGTCCATAATGCAATTTGAGAATTCGCAGGAACTGCCTATCAATGATTCACTGTGGGACGACATGCTCTTCAAAGTCACAAAATCCGACCCCTGATACACAAATATTGTTAACTTTATGGTTGCAGGTTATGTACCACCAGGGGAGAATAAAAGGAAGCTTATCTACGAAAGTCGTCTTCATATATGGGATGAACCGTATCTCTTCAGAGTCTGCTCTGATGGCCTACTCAGAAGGTGTGTACCGATGGAAGAAGGCATCAAGATCATCGAACGATGCCACTCATCACCATTTGGAGGACATTATGGTGCATTCCGCACTCATTCAAAGATCTGGCAAAGTGGAGTTTTCTAGCCAACCATGTATGAGGACACGAAGGACTTCATCCGAAGATGTGGAGCATGTTAGAGGCATGGGAACATTAATTCAAGAGATGCCATGCCACTCACCAACAACCTCTAGATTGATCTCTTCGATGTCCGGGGAATTGATTACGTGGGACCTTTTCCAAAATCGAAGAACTGTGAATACATCTTGGTGGCAGTTGACTATGTCTCCAAGTGGGTTGAAGCCATGCCATGCAAAGCTGCTAATGCAAAGAACTCCAAGAAGATGTTTGAAGAGACAATATTTCTAAGATTTGGAGTTCCAAGGATGGTGATTAGTGATGGAGGCACTCACTTCACTAACAAGAATTTTCACAATTACTTGTCAAAGCATGGAATCCGTCACAATGTCACTACTCCATATCAGCCCTTAGACAATTGTCCAAGTAGAAATATCAAACAAACACATCAAAAACATTCTGCAAAAGATGGTCAATGAGATGAGGAGTACATGGAAAGATCGATTACCTGATGCATTATGGGCTTATAGAACAACCTATAAAACACCACTTGGAATGTCACCATATCAATTGGTCTATAGGAAGACCTGTCATCTACCTGTTGAGTTAGAATTCAAAGCTCATTGGGCCATCAAGCGATAGAACATGGACTTTGAAGCCATAGGAACTAAGAGGAAGATGCAACTCTCTGAGCTTGATGAATGGCGTGAAAAGCATATCACAATGCCAAGATATACAAAGAGAGGACCAAAAGATGGCATGATAAGAGGATCAAGAAGAAGGAGTTCACCCCCGGAGATAAGGTATTACTTTTTATTTCCAGGGTTAAATTATTTGGGCATGGAAAACTTCGGAGCAAATGGGAAGGACCATTCAAGATGATAAACACATCATTGCATGGAGCGGTAACACTTCAAAACAACGAAGGTATGTTATTCAAGGTAAATGGCCACCGTCTACCATCTTAAGATCTTTCTAGAACCTAAAAAACCACTTGAGGATTTGGATGAGGTAGATTTCCTGATTTTACCATAGATTTACACCTCTGCCATCCCTCTTACATTTCGTAACATGAAAATATAATTTTTGGGATTAGATAAGCGATAGAAGTCATAGCGCAGAAGATGACCCCGAGACCCTGACATGTGGGGCACCTGGCCCCACCTAGAGGCCGTCGGCCCACTTGTTAGTCGCCTCACGCCTGGTCAACTTTCTCGTTTCTTCTAGATCTTTCCTCTCCACAATCCCGCAGTTTTTGACGCATTCAGTTTTTTCTCGTTATGAGACCCCATATGGATAGATCTTGACCCCTGCTGCAAGTTGTTCCCCCCTATATAAGCGAGCCTCTGCTGCCTCCATAGCCATCCCATCAGAGCCTTCTCTCTCCAATAGTAGCAAAGCTCTCCTCCTCTCTAGTCCCTATGGAGAACAAAGAGATCGTTCCCTATGGTTTTGATCCTAGCAAGAAGCCCGACGTGCTTGCGCTGACTATCATTCCTCTTGAAGTTACCCCTATTCGCTCAAGCCAATCTTACTTCACCCAAGCCATCCATCATCCGGTCCTTGTTCCACCACCACCGCGTCCACTTCTTGAAGACAAGCCACACTAACAAGGGCCTCGTCTAGACATCCAGAAGCTGATCAAGGTGATGAAGGAGATCAACCTCCTTCCTCCGAAGGGACATGAGGTGCTGACTGGAGTGAAGACCAACAAATTTGGTGACGTTACATGTGCAAAATACAAGTCGGTCACCCCTCAGACCACCATTGATGGAGTTTCGCGCTATGCCGGATCAGATCAAGGTTGTTTTGCTAAAGGAGAAGAAGAGGAAGGTGCCATCACCACCTATCCTAGAGGTAGAGAAGCGTCCAAGGATGACTATGGCCCTCCTAGAGAAGAAGATTGAAGACCTCTCTGACATTATCTATACCCTAGAGCAAAGGATCAACGAAGAACACGTCTATCGTAAGAGCCTACAACATGATCTTAACGCTTTAAATCATTTTGTTGCTAAGATGAAGAAGTGAGAATTAGGTAGTCAATAATAAGGCACGAGTGGTTAGGTCATATGTTTAGGTTACTCACTTAGCTCAGATCATTAGAATATTGAAGTTCGTGTTAGGTCATCAAAAGTTTGTGTTTAGTTTGTGCTTGTGTAATAAAGTGCCTTAGATATTAATGGAGTCTTATTATTATCTGCTCTCTATTTATTTTGGGTATGTGTTTTGTCTCCACATGTTGTGCATAAAGGTATACAGGAAAACAAGTGTGGGAGAGACACACCGTGATAGCAAGACGAAATTCGATCGCTAAAACCATAAAATTCATAAAGCAATGGACCAAAAATCACGCTCGCCAAAGTTGGACCGAAATAGGCCCGACCTCCTCCATGGGTCGGCCGACCCATCACAGCACTGCCTCGCCTCGCGCTTCATCCATGGTCAGGTTTGAGTCCAATACACTCTATTTATATGTTTCGCTTTTCGTTTCAATCCGAATTGAAAATCCTTTAATAAAACAACTTTAAAACATGAGGAAAGATTATTTCAGTCATGACTTAAGGATAGACTCACATAATACTTTTCCTAGAAGTCATGCTACTATTGGAAACTTATTATTAGGGATCCCATGTTACTTAAGTTGCTGAGGAATGAGATATAGAAGAATAATGAGAACTTGATTCTTGATGTCTTATTATTGGAGAATTTTATTTCAAAAAGTAAAAAGAATAGCTACACCTCTCCTTTGTGGTAAGCAATGTCCTACCAGAGCCAAACATGATATGATAGACTAAGAAACCTTCTACATATACTACTTGTCATTGTATTGAGTTTGGTCAAACCTTGTGACCCTTGTTGAGAAACTTATCATGCGCTCAAGATCAAGATCACATACACTCCACATATATCTGCTACTCCTACACCGGGAGTACATAACAACATGTTTTCCATCCACCCAAAAATGTTCTACTCCTACATTGGGAATAGACACATAAATATGCTTGATAGGATAAAGTGCTCCAAGTTCTTCTAAATGTCTCTTTTGAAATGTTTCAATTGTAGAAAAAGAGGCATGGGCTATGCAAGAGTTATTCAAAAAAAAGAAAGAAGAGAGGAAAAACAGTATTGAAAAATGGACAAGTGTCTGAGATTGTTTACACCAAAATTTGGGAATAAGAACGCGGAAAACTCGAAGCTTCCAAGATTGTGTCATCAAGGAATCGATTGCGGAAGGATCGATATTAGTTGATTCAGATGTGGTACTAGGATCGGCTCTCTTCGGATGACATCAGCAGATAATGTCAATGAGCTATGGTTGGCATCGGGAGAAACATGTCGAACTCTATAAAAAAAGGAAATATTAGGGTCCAAGTTATCTTAAGTTAGGAATGTTTTCTCTTATACCAAAGATTGTAGTAAGTCATACTGGAGTAGGATTCATGCTTAGGTTCCAGGTATAAATATTGGACCCCGTCTATTATAAAGGACATCCAATCAATCAATACCAATTACTTTTTTGGCTCCGCGCCAACCCTTAGGAGTAGGAGTAGTGTAGGTCTCGGCGAGTTCTTCAACAAGCAGGGCTGCATCGGTCTGGCCGACCTCCGGCTTGTCTGTAAGTACCGTCATGGCTTATACTTCTATTTGTAAGGTTGCATCGGTTAAGTTTGACCTCCACTGCGAGCTCTAGTATAAGCTAGTTATCGATTCTTATCTAGTTCAAGTACGGCTACATCAATTAAGTTCAACCTCCACTGCTCGAATTGGATTAAGGTCAAGTTATCGGCTCTACCTAAGGGTGGCATCCTTTGGGTAGATTCATTAAGTTATCGATCTTGCTGGTGTTCTTATTATCATTAGTTTCAGTAACATCAACCTGCCCGATCAAGATCGAATTAGATTGGCCTCACATCCTTTTAGTCCCTTGTTTATTTTGCCACATTGCGATGATTCTTACTTTAAACAACGGATTACATTTCATCGGTTGTCCTACTTCGATCTTGATCATGCATAGTATGTGGTTAAGGCATGTCTGATCTTGAGGATGTTTACTGGCTAGTTAAATCTGGCCTATAGATCGCTATTATGGCTGTAACGATCCGGTAGATCCCCACTGATCGCACTTTAGATCGGAGGATGTCAGTTGGTAGGCTTGCTTTCGACCAGGCGTGACCTTGGCTGTTTGCTATGCCTGCATCGGCCAAATAGCTGATCGCATGCACTTTACGCCCATAGTGTGTCTTCATGATTCTGTTAAATATGAATAGATCTGTTTGCTTTAAAGGTTTAATTTGTTGTCTTTATTATGGCAGCCATCGATCCGATCGAACCCCATTGTTAAAGATAATATGTTAGATTTGATGAGTTTATAGGTCTATTCGTATTAAATAGTTGATTGTTCTCATGTTGTGATCCTTTTTCTACCTGAATCGGCTATTTCAGCCGATCCGCCTGTGTTTTCACACATATAGCGTGTCTTTCAGAAACCTACCAATGTATAGATGGTTTTATGGATTCTTTGGCTTTAGTTTGTTGTTATCATCATAGCTGCATCGATCCGATCGAAGCTCACTGTTGATGGTAACAGATTAGATTCAGAGCTTTTGTAGATCCATTTGTACCTGACAGTCGATTTGTTCGCATGTTATATCCTTTCTCATTAAACTCATCGGCTCAGTGCTTCACACCGGTTATATTTATCTAGCTGATGATGTTACTTATATCTAGGTGTGTTGTATTCGTACTGTAAAATCAACCATGACTAGTGAGTTTTACAGTCCTTAACAGTCGATTTCTTCTCGTATCTGCTGTTTAGTCGATTTTTCCCATTTGGCTGCTCCCGAAGCGGCACACTTGGAACTGTCTAGGCAAGACCAGCATGTTCCACCTTAAATTACTGATAAACTTTCTCTCCTTGTTAATTGCTAGTCAAATTGACTGGCACGCCCTCGAGAGGAATTTGCAGGGTCGACGGGTCCTATGTTGAAGCCAAGTGGATCTCCAGCCTTGATCCATCATGCAGATCCTTCCGGCTTACTGTGTGCCAGGCGCATGGACACATTTTTGTGCCAACACACGTTCTGGCACACCTAGTGGGACACCACAATCATCATGGCAACTTACAACAACAGTGATATTCTCATGGTGCCTTATGAAGACCTACCTGATGAAGATAAGGATGTCATCGGTAAAGCTATAGAATAATTTTAGAACAAGTGTTTGTCGTTCTACACCAAGACACGTGACAATAAAGTTGTTCAGAAATTTCCACTGTCAAGAGTTTTGCTGCATAGGCAGTCAAATACAGACGAAGTTGAGGATATGCATTTCTTCATGGTTGCCGTAAACAAATCTGTTCATGATGCCATATTGAACCATAATACAACTTTCTTGAACACATTCCACAATACCATGAAAGTGGTGTTTCATGGGTATCCAATTGACGAGGTTGGACTGAATTATTTGCAACATTCCACATCCATCGACTCAGGGGACTAATCAAGCTGGTACTAGCCATCAAGAAGCAGCACTAGCTAGTAATGATGATGTCCAGGCAGTTTAGAGCTCATCTGAATAAGTTCAAGGTACCACTACTAATCAAATGCAAAATAATCCTAGATTATCAATGTAGTATGTGCAACAGTCGATGGAGCAAGCTCAGAATCAAATGGTTAATTTTGGCACATTAGGCCAAATACCGTCGTCGACTCAAAAAATAGCACCATCAGTTCAAATGATTCGTAGAGATACGGATCCCAGCATCTACAACTAGAGACTTCGAGCAGCAAACTAGCAAAGGACCCAATAGATAGAGATTCCACGAGGATGTCATTATGGCACAGATTACAATACCCTTCATATGATTCCAAATCTAGGGTATCAAGGTACCCAAAATTTTAATCCGCAAATAGGTCAGCAATTATAAAGAAATCTAGATTCAAGTGTTGATGAGTTGTTGCTCAGAGTAACCGAGATGATGAAGAATCAGTTCGGTTTGAAGCCAAAAGGGTAGACCTTTTTGTACAAACGTCCATATCTAGAGTGGTATGATTTGGTCGCTCTCCCTACAAATTACAGGCTCCCAGAGTTTGCTAAGTTCACTGGCCAAGATAGCACAAGCACAATAGAACATGTCAGTCGGTATCTTAGACAGTTGGGCGAAGCATCCATTGAAGAGGCCCATCGGGTTCGTTTCTTCTCCTTGTCCCTGTCAGGACCAGCCTTCACTAGGTTTTCATCATTACCAGTCAATTCCATTGCCAATTGGGCTGACCTAGAGAAAAAGTTTCATACATATTTTTATACTGGGATGGGAGAAAAGAAAATTCTGATTTGACGACCATAAAGCAGAGAACTAATGAATCAGGTGTTGAGTTTCTTCAGAGGTTCTAAGAGACCAGAAATTTGTGCTTCTCATTGAATCTAACTGATGATCAGCTGGCTGCTTTGGCCGTTCAAGAAATGTTGCCAACATAGAGAGAGAAACTGCTTGGACAAGAATTCAACAATTTAGGTCAGTTGGCTCAACAGGTGGCAGCGCTCAATAACCAATTCCAAGGTATGTGTAGAGATACCCGATTCCAGAAGAATGCCGCAATTACCGAAGCCTACAATCTATATTCAGTTGATGATAGCTATGAGGATGACGAGGAGGAAGAGATTGCTATGGCTGAATGGAATTGGGGAAAGAAGACAGTATTGTTGCTAAATCCTTGGGGAAAAGGAGTTGAAGAGAGCTATGATTTCAACGTCACAAAATCGGACAAGCTCTTTGATTTTTTGCTTGAGAGGGGACAGATGAAGTTGCCTCCCAATCATGTTATGTTACCTCCTGATCAGTTAAAGAATAAGAAGTTCTATAAATTTCATAACGCCACTTCTCATTCTACTAATGAGTGTAGAATTTTCCGACAACAAATACAGAAGGCTATTCAGCAAAGGAAGCTCAAATTCGATATACCTCAGGAGATGAAAGTTGATGATAATCCTTTTCTAAGATATCAGAACATGGTTGATGCTAGGTTGCTTAGAGGGAAGACTATGGTCCTAACGTCAACTAGGGCCAAAGAAGCTAGAACCATCGACCCGAGGATGCAAATATCGACTGATGAATATAGAGAGATTGAAAGGCGTCGTGATCAATAGAAGAGCCAATATGAGTAGGGAGAGGCATCAAGGGATGGAGGGATAAGGCCGCATGTCACATCTCGAATCTTGTTGAATAAATGGCAATGACAGAAGGAGAAGGACTATCAGCGCTGGCTAGAAGAGAAAGAATACCAGCGTCAACAGGAGAAAGAGAGATATGAAAGGAAGCAAGCTAAATCATATTGGAATTGTCCTTTCTTCAGACATTGCTGGAATGAAGGTTTTAATTGCCTACTAGAAATAATTGCCCAGAATGCAGTGAGCAATATTAGGAAATTAGGCAATCTCAAGCCAATCGCCGGTCTGTCTATGCTCGAGATGAGTATCATCATAACAATATGGATCGGCGCTTAAAAAATAGAAGTGTTCATCATCGGCTTAGAAAGTGAGTTGTTGATCAAAACTGGGCTAATTATGAAGAAGAAGATAATGAGGAAGAGTATGTTTGGCAGGAAGGGCAATGGTGTCCAGGAGGTTTGATAAGAAGCCAGAAAAGAAGGATACATCGCCTAAGGAACAGAGAGCTAGAATAGGCTCAGGCATCTAGTAGACCTCAAGTGTGGCGTGCGAAACAAACAACCGATAGGGGTCAACCATCGGCTAATATACAAATAGCTTTTTTGTTACCGTCAGAATTTAGAGCTCCAGCAGATCAAGAAGTCTATTTAGATTTTGATGAATCAGAATATGAGATAGTTGCCAAGTTGGCAGTTGTACAACAAGCTATATTTGATAAGTCAGTCAAGCATCGACACTTAAAAGGCTTTGTATGTGAAAGGTTTTGTCGATGGGAAGCCGATGAGCAAGATGTCGGTAGATGAAAGTGCCTCTATTAATATCATGCCTAATACTACTTTTTGCAAGCTTGGCAAGGGACCAGGGGATTTGATTGAGACCGATATGATGCTTAAGGATTTCAGAGGTAATGCATCCAAGACCAGGGGGCAATGAACGTCGAATTGATAATCGGAAGTAAAACTTTGCTCACCACGTTCTTTGTCATTGATGGAAAGAGTTCATATAGTTTACTCCTTGGTCGCGATTGGATTCATGCAAATTGTTGTGTACCATCGACTATGCATCAATGCTTGATTCAGTAGCATGAAGACGATGTTGAGCTGGTTTATGCTGATGATTCTGTGAGTATCACAATAGCTGATCCAATGTACTAGGAACTAGAAGATTTTGAGTGTTTTTCTAGCAAACTATGGGAAGGACACTTCATTAAGATCGATGATGAAGGCCAACAGCCGATCCAAGCAATCAGCTCTGAGAGTTTGTTTTGATAGATAATCTAATAGATGGCACATATGGTAAACTGGGGCATGGCTTCATGTCGGCTGACGAATTATAGGAGATAGACATTGGTCCTAGAGATGGGCTTAGGCCGACGTATGTGAATGCTAAGTTGGATCCTGAGTACAAGCAAGAGTTAATAAATTTATTAAAGGAATTTAAAGGTTGTTTTGCTTGGGAATACAATGAGATGTCTGGCCTAGATCGATCGATTGTTTGATCTTTGGTCTGAGGAGTTCTGGTGCAACCTATCAAGAAGCGATCAATGGAAAATGACTGAAGGAATATTATCCTAGCGTTTGGATTGACATTTGACAGCCGATTTGTTCAGTCGTTGGATCTAATAGCCGATACCAGAAGGGTGTCGCCTTTAGCTCAAAATTACCCCAAAAGGGGGAAAAGCCGATACGCGATGTATCGCCTATAGAAGAAAAAAACACGGAAACAATCATGATGTATACAAAAGCATTGCAGAAAGCACACTGAGATACGATCATAGAAAAACAGAAGATTTTATTCATTGATTAGTTTGCCATAAATACAAACTAATAAAAAACATTGTTTATCACATCCTAAGCGGATGTGATGTCCACGATGGCCTCCGCTCCATTGATGAATTCTTCAATCAACTCCTCATGCTCCTCGAGGCCGTCACCCATCGGAAAACCGGTCTCCATGGTATGGAGCTCATACCCGGTCTAGACCTATGCCGTTGCCAGCGCCACCGATGCGCCATGATGGACGCCATGGAGGGCGATATCCTGGACATGGGCTAGGACGTCGTGGAGGCAGGCATTGATGAGAGGGCCCTGGGCGTTGATGGCCGCCGTAGCCACATTCGCCGCCAGTCGGAGGGACTCCAACTGCACCGTCAGGGCTGGCGATCACAGAAACAAAAGGGCCATCAAGATAAAGATAATGGAAATCAAAATGAAGGTGTTCTTGGAGTCCATCTTACCCATCACCATGGCATCGGACTCAGCCAGCCGCCCCCGAGCAGCGCTAGCCTCTTCCTCGGCTGCATGAAGGGCAGCTTGAGAGGCCCCAAGATGGATCTCAAGCTAGCTATTTTCCCAAGTTGCCTCGAAATAACGGTCCTGGGCTGCCCTCCACTCTCGGAGGAAACACCGAACGTCATCGCCATTGTAGGAGTCGGAGGAGTCCGACGATGAGTCCGGTGTGGAGCCGGCATCAGATACAACATTGGAGAGCTCGCCGGCCCTAGGAGGAAGTGGACGAAGGCTGTCATTCAAGACGAACCTATAAACAAGTTAGAAAAGTTCATTGCCACGAGCAGAAGGTATCGATCTCACCTCATACGACCGAGGCGTTGGCTCATCGGTAGGTTCTCCTCTAGAATCTCCTCCGCCGCATGCTTGCCTTGGTTACCCTCGCTAGCCATAGGGTTTGGTTGGATCTACGAGAAGGAGGAAGAAAATCGCTACAGAGTTGGCGAGGGTGGAGAAGTGCAAAGGAACATGAGCAGTTGCAAGTATAGATGTGTTTGAGGCCAGAGCCCTCGGTTGGTATTTGTAGCCACAAAGCGAGGTGGTAGATATCTCAGGATGTGCAAAAGGCAACCGCAATTAATAGAAGGCGAGGCGCCACCTCACTAATGTCGAAGGGAATACGGCGTTGATAACTGAGGATAGAAGATTGAAGAGTTTTTTTAATAAAGGCCGTGTTTTCAGACTTAATTGGATTAAGATTAGAGGACTGGAATCGGCTATTTTCAAATTGGCTCTCTAGCCGAGACAAGAGATACGGTAAATCGATAAAAAATATGGTTATCATTGGTTCCACACAAAATACATGTTAGTATGCAGATTACAAGTTTAGAACATCCTGGATTGCTTTGAATGCTTTTAGTCGGAGAGCATCAACTTCTGCGATTTGTTGCTTGTCTTCTTCGGCGGATGCAGGAATATCCTCAAGGATGCTACAGATGGCTCTACCTTCTCTGACCTTGGTCAGCGGTTCTTGTTTCTTCTGCTTAATGGCATTGGATATTTGAGCCAGGTTGGACTTATGATGATCGATGGCAGCCTTCATGTCCTTCAATTCCTTCTCAAGTTCTGCACGCTTGGTTTCTAGTTGCGTCAGCTCTGGATCGATCCTAACGGAGGAGCTCTTCAAATTATCGATCAGCTGTATCAGCTCTTTGGCCTCTTATCTATTGGAGTTCTTCTTGGCCAATAAAGCTTCATGATTGGACATGTTCCTCTGAGCCTTTTTCACCTTTGGAGCTTGATCTTCAATGATGGATAAATGTGACAAAACATTGATAGGATCTGGAGATGAATTATCCTTAATGGCTAAGAAGACTCTTTGCATTGAATCTGCATCTTGGACTAACTCGACTATATTCCTCTCAAGCATTGGCAATATGTTCCTTAGCCGATTTCTGGTCTCTTCTGATAAAGTTTCTTTAGAAGAGGTGGCTGATGAGCTCATTTCATCTTCATCTAGGTACTCTTCAAGATTGAAAGAGTAGCTCGAAGCTGGAAGATTAAGTACCTATATATAAGAGAATCTTGTTAGGAGGATTGAATCGGTTAATAATAAGATAAATGGTGAAGTAAATATGGTACCTTTTCTGGGATAGCTTCTATCTAAGAAGAAGGAGCGGCTGATGATGCACTAATGGTATCTGGTTGAATCAGCTCTAAACTTTCAATATTGGTATCTGCAAACATCAAGGAAGATTTTTAGTTTAGATTTGTTGCAGAAAGATAAACTAAGCATATGGCTTTCTTACCATCAATTGTTTGCTAGATTGAAGATTCGATAGTCTAGATGTCAACATCAATAGGATCACCTTCAATGGGTAGACTGCCAGACTTCTGCCCTTGCGTGAATGTTTCCTCAGGGAGTGTTTGGCATGGTAGATGGTCAGAGAAGGGTGAAAATTCAATAAAAATCAAGAATTTTGAGAAAATACCTTAGCAACATCAGGGGGTGAAATGGAAGGACTCTTGTCTTCTGCTGTCTTAGAAGCATTGGTTGGTTCAACCAAAATCGGCTCCTTTTGAGGATCGGCCGATGAAGAATGGGTTGGTGTTGAATTAAACGCCTGGGACAACAGTTCCACACCCCGAGCAGATTGGGATACAATTGTTGATAACTGTGAAAAAAGGGGGTTATAAGTTGAATATCATTTTAAGGAAAGGATGAATTGTTTTACCTGGGTAGTTGATGGTCTCGTTCTACGAAGTCTTTTCCTAGTAACAGTTTTCTAGGTTGTCCCTTGGGCCATCTTATGTTTTGATAATTGATACGTTACAATTGTAGGGGCAGCTTGAGTTTTCATCAGTTTCTTCAGTGTGGGTGCGGTTGATCCCATTCTTGAGGCTGGATAGGATGACTGATAATCTATAGGATGTCCCTTCCTGTCCAAGCTTAGGGGATCAAATTCTGTGTCCTAAAAAGGTCTGTTAGAACAGTTGGCAGGGGAATTCATTGAATAATTTTTCTGAAAAAGGGAATAGTAAATTACCTCACTGTTGGAAGCAAACTCTCCATCTAGAGCTATGCATCTAGGATGGACTGACCCACAAAAGAGATGGGAGTGCCATTCTTGCCACCAGGAGTCAAAAAGGTTGGAAGAGAAGTTGACTCTTGTCCAGTCATGCAAGCAAAAGGAAGGAAGATCCGATCCTAGTTGAAAGACTTTGGAGGTTTCCATCACTTCACTAATACCTTCTCTTGGCTTCAAAGTATTCTTGAAGAATAGTTGAGGAGCTAGTTGACCAAGACCAAACTAATGAGCTATGAAAGAAGGGTTGTAAAACTCATAGGTTGGGAGGTTGCCTAGAAGGAAGGAACCTGTAGATATTTTGCCACGGCCATGACAAAATTTAGCTGGAAGAATGCAAGGTTTGATGAAAGAATTGAAGATTGCAGCTACCTTTTGTCTAAGCAGCCTGATTCAAATCAAAATTTGAATGGGAAAACCAACTCATTGTTTTCATCCTCGTCATAGGGTAGCCAAGTCAGGATGTCTGCATCAAGCTGTAACACCCTCGGTGTTACACTGAAATATCTTTTGCTAAAACATGTCATGAGCATCATGGTTATGTGTTAATGCATGTAATATAGTGTGTAGATCGAATTCCGTAACTCGAAACGGTCGACAGAAATACGAAACGAAAGTTAATTTCATAGTCACGTTATATCACTTAGGGTTTTAAACCAAATTTTATTGAGCGAAAATGCTATAGAACATATATGTGCTACTTAAATAAAGTTTGAAGTAGAAACATTGTAGATGACGATGAAATACCCGCGGTCGAAAAATGAATTCACTAGCTAACATACCTAATAGCTTGGAAATCGAATTTGACACGAATCCGATCAAGACTTAGTCAAATTTCTAACGCTGAAAAATGGGTTGACAAAGCTAGGTTTGGCAATTTTTGTAGAGTGATTTGGTTAAAGAGTGGTGTTGCATTATGGCTTGTTTTAGTAGCCTCATATGCCCTCTTAGGTATAGCAATGCAGGTTTGGATGTTGGGTCAACCGATTGAGTGAATTGGACGCTTTAAAAAGCATGCATGGCATGTTCTTGATCGAGTTCATCGCGTAGGCGCGGTCACCGCGTTGTTGGGCAAGTTCCTCCACGTTGTGCGCTAGCCAGTCGAGGCCGTCCCAGCCTAGCTATGGCCTACCGCTTGCGGCGCGTCGCCGCTGCTGTTGGCCACGATCATGCTTTGCGGGTCGCTCACGAGCACCCACGCCGTTTGCATTGCGTCCGCCTATGCCGCTACGCCGCCGCTGTCCCGTCACCGTGCTGCACGCCAGCTCGCTGCACCACGCTGTCACCACCGTGCCACAACACACTGCCATCGCGTCGACCTATGCCTCTACGTCGCTGCCCGTCATGACTTCATGCATGTGGGCTTGCTGAGGCCACTCGCGTGTCGTTCGCCATTAACGGTGCCACGGGCGCCCTACTGCGTAGACGCCGCCTGCACGCGTGCACGTTTCCCTCCTGGCTACGTTGGCTCGTTGTGCTTGCACATGTGCAGTCGCCATGTCCCGCCAAAGCTCAAACAAGTAGCCGGATCCATCCCTTTTTCCCTCCCTCCTCTGCTGCCCGGGCCAGTCAGGCCGCGCCATCAATCTGGCATGGATGTGTCATGTCCCTTCAATTCGGTGTGCTCCCGACTTCGCCTTCGAGCCTGCTAGCCGACCGACCCCGGACCATGTCCAACCATGCCTTGGCATGCTCCAATTTGGAGCTAGGCTTCTGCTGTCGTGCCATTAAAGGCTAAGCCCATCATTGCCATGGGCAGTACCCACCTTGTCATCCTGAGCCAAATTGGCTGCATCCCTAGCCCCGCCTCGCAGTCCTTCTCAACATGCACACCTAAGCCACGCCATCACTGCTTCCCTCGTAGCGCTAACGCGACCGTGCCTCCATGGCCCACCATCGCCCTTGCCTTGCGCACGTGGCCGGCTCGACTGGGACAGTCTTTGGCTGCACCACCACTTCGGTTAGGATTGCGGTGAGACCCTAGTGCTCATCCGCTGTCCGTATTTCCTCTTCGGTGGCGGAGCTCGTCTAAACAGGGTTGCTGTCGTCGTAGGTTCACCGCCGCCATGGAGGGAGCTTCTGACCGCATCCGCATTCATCTCTTCACCGCCCACCACCTCACGTCTACATCTAGGTTAGCATTGGCCCCTTAGAGGGGATGGGGAGGGGCCCGAATGGCCGGCTTGGCGGCCCAGTGCCATCGCCGCCGCGCCGGTGCACGCGAGGGTGGCCCGAGGACCTGGCCGTGGTAAAGAAGGATTGTTCTGAGGGCTAGTTTGCTTAAGTCCCGACTGTAGGAATAGGCCGCATAGTAGTCAGGGGAAAAATCATTAGATTGGGGGCGTTTTCACGTAAGTGACCGGCGCGCGCGGGCCTCCCTGTCACGGGCCGTTTTCGCGTGGATGGGCCACGTCCCACGTGGGCCACGCCGGCGGGTCACGCGTGCACACGCGCTGCGTGGGAGTGGGCCGTGTCGCTCGCTCATGGGCCACTCGGGTTGAATTCGCTTTTCAATTTATAGAAGATAGAAATAGCTTTGTATTTTGCATTCTAGATTGAACTTTGGAAATTAATATCAATTCATATAAGTATCCATAAATTGTGAAATAAATTCTGTTGAGTCCCTAAAAATGTGGTCTACTTGATAGTATGGTTAGTTTATATATGTCTGTGTTGATGCTAAGGTCTATTAAATCATTTGGAAGTGTTAATGTTATTTTGATTAATAATTGTAGGAATTTTTGTGGCAAATTGGTAATAGCTTTGACCGTGAATTTTTTATAGTAGGTTCATTAGACTATTATGTGCTCACTATAATTTTTGTAGCCTTAGAATAGGTTGATAAATATGGTAGCTAGTACTCCTTGTTTTATCATATATATAGTAAATCAATATTAAGAATAAGGATGCCTTTAGTTGCTAAGCTGATACATGCAATGTTTCATACCTATTTAGTGGTAATGATAGGTAACTTAGCGTCTTGGTCGGTAGAGCTAGCTTAGTAGTTTGATAGATATATTCTTATTTTAAGAGTTGTTGTTGCCGTATTACTTAGTGTTGCATCATCATTTCATGCATGTAGATAACGAGTTGGTAGAGTTCGTGATTGCGGGTGAGCAGGAGTATGAGGAGATCATCGGGGAGTACGAGGAGGAGATTCTCGTACAGGAGGGAGCCTCGGAGCCATCAGTTGCTGACTTTGTCGACACCCCCCTGCCCAAGGCAAGCCCCAGTGCATAACCCTTATTTCAAATGATCATTGGATATATATATGTGATGTGCATTTATGTTATAGGCATTTTATAGAAACTACATGCATAGATATACCTACCTATGAGTCCTACTAGCATAGGTCGAGTAGGTGCTATGCTCAGGATTTCAGTAGCGTTAGTAACCTGTTGTTACTCACAATAGGTGACTATTATTATCACTCAGGATAAAATGGTGAAAGGAAAATGGAGACCGGGCAAGGATATGGTTTGGGTATTGGTGGGTGTAAAAGGCTGTCCTGTGGCCAACGGGGCATAGCTTGGTTACACTATTTCTCTATCTATGTCGGTTAAGGACCGGCCATTGCATTGGGTTCTAGGCAAGTCATAGACTTATTATTCCGAACACATACTTGTGTATGGGCGTAGGGAAGGCTTGTTGCTCTCTTGTCGTGGGTTCCGCTCTTTCCAGACCGACTGATTGGAGGCGGGGATGGTGGAGGTCTAAGCACCGCACTGTGTTTGAGACTCAGGAGGACAAGTGCTTGGAGTCCAAGTTTGGACGGGGACCTAGACCCGTGACAGGAGAGTGGTGGGTTGGTCCTACTTGTGCCTAGGGTACAAGCGGGGCATGTGTTTTGGGGTACCTAGCTGGGCACATTGATTCATGAATCACCGAGCGATCTGGTATGGCTTGTCTACTGTCTAGCACCGTAGTAAGAACTGAAAGATGAAAGGTGGTGAAATAGAACTGTTTGCTCACCTCTTGCTTGAAAGTAGAACAGGTGCTTACATAGAATGGTTAGATAATGAACTAATCATGACTACTAATAATAAGCATACATAAGGATTCACTATTAGTATTGCTTTTTACAAAAAGGAAACCCAGCAAACCATAAAGCTTATCATCTCCCTTGGAGTCGGGAAATTATTCCCATTAGTCGGGTAAGTCTTGCGAGTACATTGTGTACTCAGGGTTTATTTACCCCTATTGTAGGTGCAGCTTGAGGAGTAGCCATTGTGTGAAGGATTCTTCTTGTGGGCACACACGGATACTTGTATATTAACGATAGATGTTTGTTTTCATTCTGCTGTTTAATTTTCGCACTCTAAACTTGGTATTGTAATAATGTATTTTTAAGAACTTTGGCTGTATGAAATGGACTAACTATTGTAAACTCATTCTCATTATTGGATCCTGGAGGAAAAATGTGGATTATTCGAGTTCTCCCTTGGGGTGTGCACGACGAAACCCGCCCAATGTAGCTTGCTTTTGGGGTGCTTAGTGTCTAGTGGAAGACAAGCGCCTCCGAAGGTGTGTTATTTCAGGCGGTTCTACCACAGGTGCTATCAGAGCTAATAATGAGTCTACGAGTTTCATAACTCTTTTCAAAACCTAAAAATTTGACCAACAAAAGTTTTGCGAAAAGTAGGATGCGATAAAGTATGTAAATAAGTATAAGCCCTAGCAATATGGTCTATCTAGGATAGCAGCACTGGTTTTATCTAATCAATATTTTGTAGGTACACTGACTTACGATGCGTAAGAATCGTTTAGCAAAGCGGAAAGTGAGTGTGCGATGTGCCAAAAATTTTGCGAATGCCGCTATATTCCGGCTTGAGTGAACGTATAGGTTGACACATGCATCATGAAAAGAGAATCTTGCTTAAACTAAACCCCCCATACACGTATAATTTGGATTAGTAAATTGACAGGATAATCTAAAAGAATGCTTTAATAAACGTCTTATCATTTCTCTAATCTCTTGTCCATGATCTGGAGGGTTGTCCTAAATGGTTGGTTCCTATCTGTTTTCAGATGAACTTGAGATCCGGTCGTGGGAGCACCTGTGCTAGAGTGGGCCATGGTCTTGGCGAAGGCCAAGGTGAAAGTGGCTGGGGTAATGAGAACGACAACGGGGAGAGCCATGAGGCCCTACTTCTGGCTCCTCCTCCTCCGCCACCGTCGCCTCCGATGACTCATGTAGAGATGATGGCGGAGATGTTGGCTGCTCGTCGTGAGTCGGCCGTGCCATGGAGCTGTTAGCACAGGCTATCGGTGGCTTCGCCTGTGGAGGCCACGGAGGCAATGGTGGGAACTGGGGTGGTGCCCGTGGTTCCAAAGGACCCTGTTCGTACCAAGATTTCTTGAAGACGCTCCCACCTACGTTCACGCTGACTGCTGAGCCTCTAGATGCAGAGCATTGGGTTCATATTCTAGAGCAAAAGTTTCTGCTACTCACCGTAACTAAGGAACAGAAGGTGCGCTTTGCAGCGCAATAGCTGTTGGGATCTGCTAGTGCATGGTGGGACACATTTTATGCCATGCAGCCGGTGGATCACCGTGTGACTTGGTAGGAGTTTACTGCGGCCTTCAGAGAGTATTACATTCCTACTGGTGTTCTGAATAGGAAGTTGACGGAGTTCCTGGACCTGAGGCAAGGAAGCATGTCTATGATGGACTATGTCAACAAGTTCAACCATCTATCATAGTATGCTGGGACTCACGTCTATACTAATGAGAAGAAGAGGGACCATTTCTATCACGGTCTCTCTTGCAGTCTGCAGAAGGAGTTATATATAGGGAACTACCAGACATTTGGTGCTATGATGAATGCTGCTATTGCCATGGAGGGACTGCAGTGTGACTCTCAAGCTGAGTGGAAGCATAAGTGGGTGGCTACTGGGTCTTCTAGTCACCCCAGGCTTAGAAGGTACAGGTTGTCAGGCGGGTGCCCTATCAGTCTTTGGGTGGGCATTCATTTTGACAGCCTCAACAGACCTACCAGACACCTTCCACCTAGTACCATGCACCTACTCAGCAGGTGCAACAACAGTATTCCTAGGGACAGTAGGTCCCACCTCATCAAGGATAGGGGAACAAGCCTGGTGCTTGTTTCAAGTGTGGCAAGGAGGGCCACTATGCTCGGAAGTATCCACAGAACCAGCCTGCACAGTCTGCTCAGCCCTCAGCTAACTCCTATCTGATCAAGCGGACAATTATCAAGAAGAAGGTGCTAGTAAGCCGTACTAGGCAAGTTAATTTCACAGAGGCTGAGGAAATCTTGCAGAATGAACTGGTGATGGCTGGTATGTTTACCATTGATTCCCATCCAACTTATGTGTTGTTTGATTCTGGTGCATCACATTCATTCATGAGCATGGGATTTGTACAAAGGCACAATATACCTCTTATGGCTATACCTATTGCCTATAGAATCAGTACTCCGGGTGCATAGTTGTGCGTTAATACTCAGACGGACACAGTTGGATTAGTGTTAGCCACTCACACTTATCGCCTCTAGTTCATGGTGCTGCCTGGGTAAGGCATTGATGCAATTCTAGGAATGAACTGGTTGCGTGTATATGGGGTAGTCTTGGATCTAAAGCTGAGAGTTGTAGAGTTACGGCTTCCTTCTTCTGAGGATAGGATGTCTCTTCTTATGCCCTCAGATCTAGCCTTACCTATTGCTGCTCATGCTGAAGCTTCTCCTGATCTTGCCTCTAATCCTGTGGTTTGTGAATTCCTGGATGTCTTTCCTAAAGATCTACCTAGGTTGCCACCAGATAGAGATGTGGAGTTTTTCATTGAGTTAGAACCTGGCACTGCTCCTATCTCTCGGTGCCCGTACCGCATGGCCCTAAAGGAATTGGCTGAAATGAAGAAGCAATTAGAGTAATTATTGGAAAAGGGATTCATCCGTCCTAGCTCTTCACCATGGGGTTTTCCAGCTATTTTTGTAAAGAAGAAGGATGGCACTCTTCGGGTGTGGATTACCGCCCTCTCAATGTGGTAACCATTAAGAACAAGTATCCTTTACCTCGTATTGATACTTTGTTCGATCAGTTAGTGGGTGCCTAGGTGTTCTCCAAGATTGATCTCCGTCCAGGCTATCATCAAATCAAGATCCGACCGCAAGATATACAAAAGACAACTTTCTCTACTAGGTATGGGCTGTATGAGTACCTAGTCATGTCTTTTGGTCTCACCAATGCTCCTGCATTCTTCATGTGTCTCATGAATTCAGTCTTTATGCCGGAGTTGGACAAGTTTGTAGTGGTATTCATTGATGATATCTTGATATATTCCAAGAACAAGGAAGAGCATGCCCAACATCTTCAGACAGTACTGACTTGATTAAGGGAGCAAAAGTTGTATGCTAAATTCAGCAAGTGTGAGTTTTGGTTAGATCGAGTGTAGTTTTTGGGACATGTTCTGACATCTGAAGATATCTCTATAGATCCAAGCAAGGTGTAGGATGTGTTAAATTGGAAGTCTCCCAAGTCAGTGCATTAGATTCGTCAGTTCCTTGGTCTTGCTAGATATTATCGGCGCTTCATTTCTGACTTTTCCAAAATAGCTCAGCCGATGACCAAGCTGCTCTAGAAAGATGCCAAGTTTGTTTGGAGCCCGGCTTGTGAAGAAGTTTTCCAAGCTTTGAAGAAATTTCTTACCACTGCTCCTGTTCTTGCCCAACCAGATATTGACACACCTTTTGATGTATATTATGACGCCTCGAAGATGGGGTTGGGATGTGTGCTTATGCAGGATGGGCGTGTGATAGCTTATGCTTCACATCAGCTAAAAAAGCACAAGGTGAATTATCCCACCCATGATTTAGAGCTGGCTGCTGTGGTACACGCTCTAAAAATTTGGAGGCATTATTTGTTGGGAAATAAAGTACACAATTTTACGGATCACAAGAGGCTCAAATATATTTTCACTCAGTCCGAGTTAAATATGAGGCAAAGGAGGTGGTTGGAATTAATCAAGGATTATAACTTGGAGGTACATTACCACCCTGGAAAAGGAAATGTGGTAGCTGATGCCTTGAGCCAGAAGTCGTATCAGGTTGAAGAAACACCTTTGTCTCTCAACCATGCTGAGGTGCTAGCTCACATTGCCTTAGTCTTGGATTTACTTGAGCAGATTATTATAGAGCAAAGGCAAGACACTTTAGAAATTCCTCACATCAAGAAATTAATTGCCGAAGGACGTGGTTCTCAGTTTAGCATTGATGAGCAAGGTGTAGTGAGGTTCAAGAACAGATTGGTGGTCCCATCAAATGAGGAGCTTAGAAGAAAGATTTTGGATGAGACCCATAATTCCATGTTGTCCATCCATCCTAGCAGTAACAAGATGTACCATGATTTGCGCCACTTGTATTGGTGGTCCTATATGAAGCAGGATATCACCAAGTATGTCTTGGAGTGCGATACTTGTGGTAGAGTTAAGGCAGACCATATGTGTACCCTAGGATTTTTGCAGCCCTTGCCTATCCATATTTGGAAATGGGAAGATATTTCTATGGATTTCATTGTGGGTTTACCCCGCACATCCAAGGGCTATAACTCTATTTGGGTCATTGTGGATCGCCTTACGAAGTCCACTCATTTTCTTCCGGTGGATACCAGATATTCCGCTAGAAAGGATGCTAAGTTGTATTTTGACCGGATTGTGACCCTACATGGAGTTCCTCTTACCATTGTCTCTGATAGAGGGTCAGTCTTTGTCTCTCATTTTTGGGAGCAACTCTAGGAGTGTCTTGGTACTAGTCACCTTTAAAGTTTAGCTTATCATCCACAAACTGATGGCCAAATAGAAAGGGTAAATCAGGTACTTGAGGATATGTTGAGAGCTTGTGCCATTTCTTTTTCTGAGAAGTGGGATGAATGCTTGAACTTAGCTAAATTTTCTTACAACAATAGCTATCCAGAAAGCATTCGTATGGCACCCTTTGAAGCTCTATATGGAAAGAAATGTAGGACACCACTTAACTGGGTTGAAGTGGGGACCATAGATATTTTGGACCTGATTTCATCAAAGAAGCTCGAGAGCAAGTCAGTATTATTCAGAGTCATTTGAAGGCAGCTCAGAGCCGACAGAAAGCTTATGCGGACAAACGAAGAAGGCCTATGTAGTTTGTAGTTGGGGATCATGTGTACCTCAAGGTGTCTCCTATGAGAGGGGTGCATCAGTTTGGTGTCCATGGCAAGCTAGCCCCTCGATATGTGGGCCCTTACAAGGTTTTGGAGCAGTGTGGCTTGGCTGCTTATCGTCTCCAGCTTCTAGATATTTTATCAGCGGTACACAATGTGTTTCACGTATCTCAGTTGAAGAAATGTTTGTGTGTCCCTGATGAAGCTATGGAAATTGAAGGACTTCCCCTCCAGCCTGACTTGACGTATATTGAGAATCTTGTCAAGATCTTAGATGAGAAAGAAAGAGTGACTAGAAACAATGTGGTGAAGTTCTACAAAGTTCAGTGGCAAAACCACTCGGAAGATGAAGCAACGTGGGAGCAAGAAAGTTATATCTTGAAGCATTATCCCCACCTTCTTTCTGGTTAACCAAGGTAATTGTTTAAAAATTGGAATGTATTTCTTATCTCTTTTCCCACACTAGGCACATGAAATCTCGAGACGAGATTTTGTTTTAGGGGGGTAGATTTGTAATACCCTCGGTGTTACACTAAAAATCTTTTGCTAAAACATGTCATGAGCATCATGGTTATGTGTTAATGCATGTAATATAGTGTGTAAATCAAATTCCGTAACTCAAAACGGTCGACAGAAATACGAAACGAAAGTTAATTTCATAGTCACGTTATATCACTTAGGGTTTTAAACCAAATTTTATTGAGCAAAAATGCTATAGAACATATATGTGCTACTTAAATAAAGTTTGAAGTAGAAACATTGTAGATGACGATGAAATACCTGCGGTCGAAAAATGAATTCACTAGCTAACATACCTAATAGCTTGGAAATCGAATTTGACACGAATCCGATCAAGACTTAGTCAAATTTCTAACGCTGAAAAATGGGTTGACAAAGCTAGGTTTGGCAATTTTTGTAGAGTGATTTGGTTAAAGAGTGGTGTTGCATTATGGCTTGTTTTAGTAGCCTCATATGCCCTCTTAGATATAGCAATGCTGGTTTGGATGTTGGGTCAACCGATTAAGTGAATTGGATGCTTTAAAAAGCGTGCATGGCACGTTCTTGATCGAGTTCATCGCGTAGGCGTGGTCACCGCATTGTTGGGCATGCTCCTCCACGTCGTGTGCATGGTCACATGCGCTGGCCAGTCGAGGCCGTCCTAGCCTGGCAATGGCCTGCCGCTTGCGCGGTCGTCGCCGCTGCTGTTGGCCACGGTCACGCTTTGCGGGTCGCTCACGAGCACCCACGCCGCTTGCGTTGCGTCCGCCTGTGCCGTCGCCGTCCCATCACCGCGCTGCACGCTAGCTTGCTACACCATGTTGTCACCACCGTGCCAGAACACGCTACCATTGCGTCCGCCTATGCCTCTGCGTCGCTGCCCGTCATGACTTCATGCATGTGGGCTTGTCGAGGCCACTCGCATGTCATTCGCCATTAACGGCGCTACGACCACCCTGCTGCACTGCCGCCGCCTGCAGGTGTGCACATTTCCCTCCTGGCTGTGCTGGCTTGTTGTGCTTGCACGTGTGCGGTCGCCGCGTCCCGCCAAAGCTCGGACAAGAAGCCGGACCCATCCCTTTTTCCCTCCCTCCTCTACTGCCCAAGCCAGCCAGGCTGCACAATCAATCCGGCATGGATGGGTCATGTCCCTTCAATTCCATGCACTCCCAACTCCGCATTCGAGCTTGCTAGCGGACCGACCCTGCACCGTGTCCAACCACGCCTTGGCAAGCTCCAATTTGGAGCTGGGCTTCCGCTATCGCGCCATTAAAGGCTAAGTCCACCATTGCCGTGGGCAGTACCCACCTTGTCATCCCGAGCCAAATTGGCTGCATCCCCAGCCCCGCCTCACAGTCCTTCTCGACGTGCGCACCTGAGCCGCGCCATCACTGCTTCCCTCACGGCGCTGACACGGCCATGCCTCCGTGGCCCACCGTTGCCCTTACCGCACGCATGTGGCCGGCTCAACTGGGGCAGTCTTTGGCCACACCACCACTTAGGGTAGGATCGCGGTGAGACCCTAGTGCTCATCCGCTGTCCGTATTTCCTCTCTGGTGATGGAGCTCGTCTGAACGAGGTTGCCGCCATCGTAGGTTGGCCGCCATCGTGGAGGGAGCTTCTGACTGCATCCCCATAAATCTCTTCACCGTGCACTACCTCGCGTCTACATCTAGGTGAGCATCGGCCCATTAGAGGGGACGGGGAGGGGCCCGGTTGGCCGGCGTGGTGGGCTAGTGCCATCACCGCCGCGTCGGTGCACGTGGGGGTGGCCCAAGGACCTAGCCGTGGTAAAGAAGGATTGTTCTGAGGGCTAGTTTGCTTAAGTCCCGACTATAGGAATAGGCCGCATAGTAGTCAGGGGAATAGCCGTTAGATTGGGGGCATTTTCGCATAAGTGACCGGCGTCGCGCGGGCCTCCCCATTGCGGGCCGTTTTCGCGTGGATGGGCCGCATCCCGCGTGGGCCGCACCGGAGAGTCAGGCGTGCGCATGCGCTGTGTGGGAGTGGGCCGCGTCGCTCGCTCGTGGGTCGTGCGGGTTGAATTCACTTTTCAATTTATAGAAGATAGAAATAGCTTTGTATTTTGCATTCTAGATTGAACTTTGGAAATTAATATCAATTCATATAAGTGTCCAAAAATTGTGAAATAAATTCTGTTGAGTTCCTAAAAATGTGGTCTACCTGATAGTATGGTTAGTTTATATATGTCTGTGTTGGTGCTAAGGTCTATTAAATCATTTGGAAGTGTTAATGTTATTTTGATTAATAATTGTAGGAATTTTTGTGCCAAATTGGTAATAGCTTTGATTGTGAAAATTTTATAGTAGGTTCATTAGACTATTATGTGATCACTATAATTTTTGTTGCCTTAGAATAGTTTGATAAATATGGTAGCTAGTACTCATTGTTTTATCATATATATAGTAAATCGATATTAAGAATAAGGATGCCTTTTGTTGCTAAGGTGATACATGCAATGTTTCATACCTGTTTAGTGGTAATGATAGGTAACTTGGCATCTTGGTCGGTAGAGCTAGCTTAGTAGTTTGATAGATGTATTCTTATTTTAAGAGTTGTTGTTGTCGTATTACTGAGTGTTGCATCATCATTTCGTGTATGTAGATAGCGAGTTGGTAGAGTTCATGTCTGCGGGCGAGCAGGAGTATGAGGAGATCATCAAGGAGTAAGAGGAGGAGATTCTCATATAGGAGGGAGCCCCGAAGCCATCAGTTGCTGACTTTGTTGACACCCCGCCTACCCAAGGCAAGCCCCGGTGCATAACTCTTATTTCGAATGATCACTGGATATATATATGTGATGTGCATTTACGTTATAGGCATTTTATGGAACTACATGCATAGATATACCTACCTATGAGTCCTACTAGCATAGGTCGAGTAGCTGCTATGCTCAGGATTTCGGTAGCGTGAGTAACCTATCGCTACTCCCAATATTTTATTATTATTATCACTCAGGATAAAATGGTGAAAGGAAAATGGAGACCAGGCAGGGATATGGTTTGGGCATTGGTGGGTGTCAGAGGTTGTGTCTTGCAGCCAATGAGGCATAGCTTGGTTACACTATTTCCCTGTCTGTTTCGGTTAAGGACCGGCCGTTGCATTGGGTTCTAGGCAAGTTACAGACTTATTATTCCGAACACATACTTATGTATGGGCGCAGGGAAGGCTTGTTGCTCTCTTGTCATGGGTTTCGGCTCTTTCTGGATTGACTGATTGGAGGTGGGGATGGTGGAGGTCTAAGCAACGCACTGAGTCCAGGATTCAGGAGCGGGGGCTTGGAGTCCAAGTTTGGATGGAGACTAGGACCCCGTGACAGGAGAGTGGTGGGTTGGTCCTGCTTGTGCCTAGGGTACAAGCGGGGTGTGTGTTTTGTTGTACCCAGCTGGGCACATTGATTCGCGAATCGCCGGGTGATCCGGTACGGCTTGTCTACAGTCTAGCACCGTAGTAAGAACTGAAAGATGAAAGGTGGTGAAATAAAACTGTTTGCTCAACTCTTGCTTGAAAGTAGAACATGTGCTTACATAGAATGGTTAGATAATGAACTAATCATGACTGCTAATAATAAGCATACATAAGGATTCACTATTAGTATTGCTTTCCGTAAAAAGGAAACCCAGCAAAACATAAAGCTTATCATCTCCCTTGGAGTCGGGAAATTATTCCCACTAGTCGGGTAAGTCTTTCGAGTACATTGTGTACTCAGGGTTGATTTACCCCTATTGCAGGTGCAGCTTGAGGAGTAGCCGTTGTGTGAAGGATTCTTCTAGTGGGCATAGACGGATCCTTGTATATTAACGATAGATGTTTGTTTTCATTCCGTTGTTTAATTTCTGCACTCTGAACTTTGTACTATAATAATGTATTTCTAAGAACTCTAGCTGTATGAAATGAACTAAGTATTGTAAAGTTGTTCTCATTATTGGATCCTGGAGGAAAAATATGGATTATTCGAGTTCTCCCTTAGGGTGTGCTCGACGGAACCCGCCCGATGTAGCTTCCTTTCGGGGTGCTTAGTGTCTGGTGGAAGACGAGTGCCTCCGAAGGTGTGTTATTTCGGGCGGTTCTGCTACACAAGCCCTCTATAAATCTTCTTGAAGAGATTGCCAACATTGATAGCAATTGTTATGGCCGATGCAGCTTCACCATAGCTCATGCACTGGCGGGTAATTCCATCTTCGCCTCTGTATTCTTCAACAAAATTAGAAGAAGGGAAGCTCAGGTTTCTGAGATTAGGTCTTACAATCTTGTGCATATACAGGTTCAGCCATAGCTGTATCAACCACCAAGGGCAACTGATAGTGTGCACTGGTTCATTCTTCAGTAACTGGACGACTACCTGGTGCATTAGATGATAAGTAGATCCTAACAGATACTTTTCAAGAGGAATCCCAACGCCTAATGCCAGATGTTCTGCCATGAGTTTGTGATTATAAATCGGACCACAAGATGACCCGTAGAAGATGAATCTTTCTAACCACATATTCAGAAAGGCCACATATTCTCTATCGCTAACAGTTGATCCATCTCCATTATGGTTTAGAATGTAGCTTGCCCATCCTGTATAGTATGATATTTTGGCTAATTTCTTAGATCCAGCACTTAAGAAGTATTAAGGTTGCATTGATCCTGTTATTCTAAGGCCGGTCAACATATAAACATTGGCCAAAGTGATGGTCATTGGGCCGTGACAAAAAATGAAAGCATTTATGGTGTTAGACTAGAAATAAGATGCATAAATTAGGAGTGAATCATTCCTCTCCATTCCAGACAACGAGAGTGTCAAGCATTGATTCAAATCATAAATCTCCCAATCTCCAGCCTTTTTTTCCGTTACCCTACGAAACAAATCTCTCCATCCCCTAGGCATTTTGGGCCAGTTTCTGAAGGAAGTTTTGGTGTTCCAGGAGGACAAATCCATTACAAATTGTTTGAAGGGGATTTGGCTAGTTTCTTGATGGATAAAATTAGATGGATCAGGGTCACCCATAGGCCCAAGAAAATAGACATTGGGAGCAACAGCCGATAGAATCAAAATTTCATTCCTCATTTCCTAGAAACCAGGTAAAATAAATTTGAGAAGAAAGGAAATGCAGGGAAATGGCTGATACTTGGAAAAGGAACTTGGAAGCATACCTTAGGAACGTGGTCGTTGGTCGCCATTGCAGCCAAAATAGATCTGAATCCAGAAAATGTTGAAGAGGGATGTCTTGACGAGCAGCTCGAGTAGAGGGAAAAACTGCTAGGGTTGGAGCTCTAGTAGCGGCGGCTTTGGTTGTTGAGGCTCGCTCGAAGAAGAAGGGGAAAGTAGATGGGCCGAATGAATCAGAAATGACACTATTGGGGTATTATATAAAATTTGGACTGAGAATATCAAGAGTCACACGTATATCTCGTAATAAAATGGTTGCGACATGGTGAAACAGGTAAACTGAAATTTTGGAATAAAATCATTTTATCCCAAAATTGGGGGGGCATGTGTTTACACCAAAATTTGGAAAGAAGAACACGGGAAACTCGAAGCTTCCAAGATTGTGTCATCAAGGAATCGATTGCGGAAGGATCGATATCAGCTGATTCAGATGCAGTACTGGGATCAGCTATCTTCGGATGACATCAGCAGATAACGTCAATGAGCTACGGTTGGCGTTGGAAGAAACATGTCGGACTCTATAAAAAAGGAAAGATTAGGGTCCAAGTTATCTTAAGTTAGGAATGTTTACTGTTATATCAAAGATTGTAATAAGTCGTACTTGAGTAGGATTCGTGCTTAGGTTTCGGGTATAAATATTGGAGCCCGGCTATTATAAAGGACATCCAATCAATCAATACCAATTACTTTTTTGGCTCCACGCCAACCCTTAGGAGTAGGAGTAGTGTAGATCTCGGTGAGTTCTTCAACAAGCAGGGCTGCATCGGTCCGGCTGACCTTCGGCTTGTTTGTAAGTACCGTCATGGCTTATACTTCTGTTTATAAGGCTGCATTGGTTAAGTTCGACCTCCACTGCGAGCTCTAGTATAAGCTAGTTATCGATTCTTATCTAGTTCAAGTACGGCTGCATCGGTTAAGTTCGACCTCCACTGCTCGAATTAGATTAAGGTCAAGTTATCGGCTCTACCTAAGGGTGGCATCCTTTGGGTAGATTCATTAAGTTACCGATCTTGCTGGTGTTCTTATTGTCATTAGTTTCAGCAACATCAACCTGCCCGATCAAGATTGAATTAGATTGGCCTCACATCCTTTTAGTCCCTCGTTTATTTTGCCACATTACAATGATTCTTACTTTAAACGACGGATTACGTTTCATCGACTGTCCTACTTCGATCTTGATCGTGTATAGTACGCGGTTAAGGCATGTCTGATCTTGAGAAGGTTTACTAGCTAGTTGAATCTGGTCTATAGATCGCTATTATGGCTGTAACGATCTGGTCGATCCCCACTGATGGCACGACCAGGCGTGACCTTGGCTGTTTGTTATGCCTGCATCAGCTAAATAGCCGATCGCCTACACTATAACGCTCATAGTGTGTCTTCATGATTCTGTTAAATGTGAAAAGATTTGTTTGCTTTAAAGGTTTAATCTGTTGTCTTTATTATAACTGCCATCGATCTGGTCGAACCCCATTGTTAAAGATAATAGGTTAGATTTGATGAGTTTATAGATATGTTCGTATTAAATAGTCGATTGTTCTCATGCTGTGATCCTTTTTCTACCGGAATCGGCTATTTCAGCCGATCCGCCTGTGCTTTCACACATATAGCGTGTCTTTTAGAAACCTGCCAATGTATAGATGGTTTTATGGATTCTCTGGCTTTAGTTTGTTGTTATCATCATAGCTGCATTGATCCGGTCGAACCTCACTATTGATGGTAACAGATTAGATTCAGAGCGTTTGTAGATCCATTTGTACCTGACAGTCGATTTGTTTGCATGTTATATCCTTTCTTGTTAAACTCATCGGCTCAGTGCTTCACACCAGTTATATTTATCTAGCTGATGATGTTACTTATATCTAGGTGTGTTGTATTTGTTACTATAAAATCAACCACGACTCATGAGCTTTACAGTCCTTAACAGTCGATTTCTTCTCATATCGGCTGTTTAGTTGATTTTTCCCATCTAGCTACCCCTGAAGCGGCACACTTGGAACTGTCTAGGTAAGACCGGCATGTTCCACCTTAAATTACTGATAAACTTCTCTCCTTGCCAATTGCAAGTCAAATTGACTGGCACACCCTTGGGAGGAATTCATAGGGTCGACTGGTCCTGCGTTGAAGCCAAGTAGATCTCCACCCTTGCTCCATCAAGCAGATCCTTCTGGCTTGCTCTGTGTGCTAGGCACATTGACACATTTTTGCGCCGACAGAGATATTGAAAACAATGGGTACTTGGATGCCCATCCAAAAACAAGAAAGAGATTAATAAGATAGCCCATGTTTTCTTGTAAAAAGAGTTTTTCAAGTTTCAAACAAGAGAGATATGTTTTAAGGAGCATAGTAGAATTAGCTTAGCCACCATATATATATATATATATATATCCACACACATGCACATCTTGATCTAAGAGTATGACATCTTTCTCCTTGGATCCTTGTTTTGACTTTACAATATATGCAATACAAGTATGTTTTCATAAACTTTTAGAAGTAGGCAAAAAGAAGGCAAAGTCATCAATGCCTTGGTGTGGATCCAAAAATACCACATATATAGAGTGATTTGAGAGTACTACAAAAAGAGAAGGTAAGCTATGTTTGGTTTTCAAAAGTATTAAAATGTTTCTCCAATTGACTTGACTAAAGGAAGATGGTGATCTGTTTTAAGCTATTCCATTCTTCAACCACCCAAAGTTTCATGGTAGACACTTTGAATCCTACAGTGCATGTATGATTGAGAATGGTTTTATGTTGATGTCTTGTCCTAATGTTATATCTTGTGTAATCCATCCTTTTATCGAGGACAAGTAAAAGCCTAAGTGTGGGAGAGTTTGTTGACGATAGTTCACATTCATCATAACCCGTCAATATAACTTGAATAAATGGCTAAAATGGATCACCAATGTAGACTTAGGGGTTTAAACTGATAAATTTCATGAGTTTTGGTGAATCTGTGTTTTCAGCAGGATTAAATCAGAAAACCGCCAAGGAGGACCTATTCGTAAAAAGAAATCACAAAATTTCGCTGCGTAATCGACGTGGGAAGACTCTAGAAGACTCCAAAAGGTGAATCACCGAAGCAGGACATGTGTCTCTGACATGTGGGGCCGCCCAGCCCCACCTGGAGGCCGCTTGGCCTCTGTGGACGCCACCTGTCAGCCTCATTGTCATGTCAATTCTCCACCACCTTAAGGATTGCATCTTTGCCGTTCTTTAAGTTGGTTTGATCCAAGGGCTCATGTTGGATGCTCTAGGCTATATATACCAGTCCCTGCCACCCCTAGGAAGAGGAATAGGCATTTGATCCTGAGAGCTGAGAAGCCAGAAACCCTAATTCAGATGTCCACCGGGATCATAGCTAGCAATCAAGAGAAGATTAGTCCTCAATAGGATCTAGTCTTGTATTAGAGATAGTGTGATAGAGTGAGAGGGAAGAGTTTGGAGGAGTCCCGGCCTATCGGTGCTCTCTCTATGGCTTGTATCCTAGTGGAATCAAGTTCTTCTTGAGCTTGCTTCTAAGATTTCTCTGGTAATCGACTTCTAATTCAAGTAAGCATCTTGTTCATATTGTTCTTCAGGTTTGCGACTCTCTTTTGAGTACTTCAATCTTTGTAGCTCCTGGGTTAAAGTAGTATTCATAGTGTAAGCGTGGTGTTTAGACTCGGTTACTCGTGAATGTACCCTATTTTTTAGATCGGTGGTAGCTCGCGAGGGTGATTTTTATAGCCTCGTTGAATCCTTTGTAGTCCACCTCCCGTTAGTAGGCCTAGCAGGACATTGTTGCTATAGAAAACATACTCAGTCTGTATTTTCTCTAGTAATACCCCCAGAATTGAACAATAGAAGACAAAGCTTATCGAGGTTAGAACTAGAAGACCTTAGCAGTCTCCTCTACGCTCCTATTATCTAGACTTGATTGTAAAGTTGGGATAAGTTAGATTTGGTTATTCTCACACACGCTTCCTCGAGTTCGATATAAAACTGGGCACTCCCGGTGAAGTGCTACATCAGTATAATATCCATATGCTTACGGATTATTATGTGTGTATTAATTTATACCATCCTAGCTCGAATTTAAAATTCCTAGCGTTGCCTCGGTGAGATGGTTCCCCACCATCTAGTAACAGAGGTGTGTGATCCGAGATCTCTCGGGTAAGTGCATAGACAGAAGCTAGCGGAAATTTTTGCTTCGATTCTGTTGTTACCAAGATACGGTCCAACTTTTCATATGTTGGAACCTCTGCATAATTAGCCCACGTGTATTTCCTAACCGTCATCTCCAATTCTCTTAAGTTCAAAGTTTCAATAATAGCATTAAACAAAAGTGGTCACCTATCATTATATCTTGAATTGTTTTTTTCCGATGGGTTTCTGATGATATTTGTAACAACCCAGAAATCCACACACCAAAAATTGCAACTACAAAAATTTTTTCTTAAAACTCCCATATGATGATGAGTGACATTGTAGGAGCCAACCCTAAGAGTTGCATTAGAAGTAACCCAACCTAAGTCAACACATAAGCATGGCATATCATTTGTTGATTATGATTATTAAATTTCCAACAAATAACATGTTGCATACATTGTTAATTCAAGTTGTGAATTGGATTTCCATTTGCTTTATGTTATGCCTAACAATTCCATTAAAATAATAAATCATAAAGTTATTATTAAACAAAATTCTCTAAACTCCAATGAATAATTTACCTCAGTTTTGAATTCAAATTCTAAACCAAATTTGAAATTCAAACAATGGAAAAGAAATGTAAAATAGAAAAAGAAAAAGGAAGAGAAGAAGGCCTCCCAGCTAGCTGCTCGGCCCAACTGCCACGCTTAATTTCAAGCCATATACAAGACGCTGCCCAAAGAAGCCTTGCCCAAGAGCTTGACCCATAGGCCGCTCACACCCGCGCACCCGTCGCCCCCTTGTGATCGCTGCCACATTGGCCTCACAGCAGCGTCGGCCTTGTGGCTGCTCACACACGGCAGCGCTTATCGGCTTCACCACAGCTGCGCCTAACGGACCTACTTTGTCGGCGCTCACATGCATCTTCTCCACACCCACACCGAATCCTCCTTCCACCAAAACACCGACAACGGTGGTGGGGGCGGGCAGGGGTCATGCCCGGGGCATGGTCCTGTCTCCCCCTTGGCCCCGCGCCCACGCAACCCCTCGTGGCCGTAGGATGCAAGCAAACGCCACGATTGCCCTTGATCCCTGTCCACCGATCACCGAGCTCCATGGCCAAGCTCGGCTATAAAGGCCACGGTCCTCGGAGCCCTAGCGCTCATCCCATTGCCCGCCGCCACCTCGGTGGCCATCCACTACGCACCCAAACCTAGAGAGAAGAGGGAGAAGAGGAAGAAGGGGGGAAAGAACGCCGAAGCCGCTGTAGGGAGGAGATCGCCAGAGCCGGGAGCGACGCCATCGTCTACATCACCGACGCGGGTCGGCATGGCACTACATGGCTTCTGGAGCTACACGGCCTCGAATTGACACTGCACCGCCATCCTATCTCCAACAACACCTACGGTGAGCCTCCTGGTCTCTCCTTGCTCTCCGTCGGACCATACCATGCCGGCCATGGCGCTCCACACCGGGAGCGCATGGGCCAGGGCCGTCTCCGGCCTCTGGGAACACCCGCACCCACGCGCACACCCACGACCACGCCATGACCGCCCTACCGGAGCCCCCGTGGTGCACCCACGCGTGCACGCCACGCTCACGATGCCGCCGTCGTACTGTGCACCACCGCTGGCACACACGGCCACCTCGCCGGACTAGAACGCAGCCGTAGAGGATCACCGTGATGCCTGGAGGTTAGCCACGTAGACCGAGACCCCAGTAGCCGGCCACAGCGCCCTGAGCACGAGCACCGGACCTCGGCCGGAGCTCCGCCGTGCACCGCCACCGCGGCCAGCCAACTGGAGCCGTCCAGCCACCTCGCTAGCTTCACCAGGGCACCCGCCATGGTAAGGTCGAGCTGTTTCCCACCTTAGTTGAACACCCATGCCGCTGGAAGGGGCTCGTTGATGAGCACCACCATGGCGAGCCACCGACCATCGTGGCCAAAGCTAAAGGAAGCCCGGGCAATCACCTAGACCCCACCATCGTGTTCGCCGAGGCCTGGCCAAGCCTTTCCCCACCTCTATTGGATGCCAGCACCACTGGCAAGGCTCACCGGGCTACCGTCGGCAGGAGTACGCCGGGAGAGGAAGCAGGGGAAACTCCCCTCGCCGGCCACATGCCCATGCACCCGGTGCACGTGGACCACAGAGAGAGAGGAGAGGGATGGACTTGGTCCACTATGGACCCTGCCTTAGGTCCATGGACCGTGAACTTGCGTCCACCGTGGACCACGCCTGTGGACCACAGCCCAGTAAGGGCCCATGGCCGTGACGTGGCTGTGCCACAGCCTGCCACGTGTCTGGCCCGGCCCAGCCCAGACCAGCCCAATCTGAAGCCCAACCGGCCCGTTTGAGACCCGGCCCGTGTGTGACCGTTGACCGGTTAACGTTGACCGTTGACCTAGCCCCACTTGTCAGCAACACAATGTTGCTGGACCCACACGTCAGACGCTGACGCCATGCTGGCGTCGTGATGACATCATGCGGGACCCACACGTCAGGAACCTACACGGCCGTGGTGACGTCATGCTGACGTCACGCTGACATCAGCTGCTGACGTCAGCAGCCTAGGCCCCACATGTCAGTGACCCTGACTGTTGACCGTTGACCGTTGACTAACGTTGACTTGACCGAACCCACCTGTCAGTGACCCAATAGCCTTTGGCCCCACCTGTCGGTGAGCATGACGTTGATGACGTCATGCTGACGTCAGCTAGACCCCACCTGTCAGCTCGGAACCATGATGCTGACGTCAGCAAGCCACGTGGATCAACCACAGCGTGACACGTGTCAGCCCAGGATTAGTTCAGCCTTTTTCATTTTTAGAAATGGACTTAATCTTCGGAAATTCATAACTAATTCATACGACCTCGGAAAAATACGAAACCAGGACCAAAATTCACCTAAAATCGAGCTCTACGCAATGGACCCATGTTTGAGTGCATTTGGCTCTTTTGAATTTTCATTGCTTCTTTGTGCTATTCTATAGACGTCGCTAACGCGACTATAATGCGGTCGTTTGCAGACTCGGAGGAGAACCGGACGGACGAGGATCGTGAGTACCGTGAGGAGTACGGAGACGACTACACTGAAGGTGCAACATCCCACCCAATCTCGTAGCACCTATTACGCATGGCTAATATAGAAATGCTAGCGCTTACTTTATTGTCATGATCACATTATGGTAGGACTTGCATGGTAGTATGCTTTCTTGATGGCCTTTACCTTGACGCAACCTTACCCCTGCTCACCCTGCTGTTAGGCTAGTCACACGCTTGCTAATATATTTCATTGCTTACTACTTCTACTACGCTTGCACTATATGGAGGCGTGGTGGAAACTGGTGTTATCTGGACCATGGGGAGAGTGCTGCGTGTGTGACTTGGGTGCATGGAGGGTGAGGGTTGTGTCGACCAAGTTGGAGTATACTGACGAGCCTGGGCAAGTCTTACTAGTGGGGTGCTACAGGCACCCTGGAATGGATACCTGTGGTGGGTAAATGGTATATGAGGTGGCCTTGGGTGTGATCTGTGATGGGAGGAGCCTGTGGTGGAGTCTTTGTGGTGGCACGGTAAATGGAAACCCTGATGAAGACATTCTGGCTTGGTCGTCCCTAAGGACTTACTAGTACTCAGATTCACCGGGAAGCCTTACGTACCACTCGCCCTATATGGTGCGGGACGGCCGGACTACTTGGTAGGATATTGCCACTACTGCTAGGTTGTTAGCGGACAGTGTAAGGAGGTACGGGGTGCGGAGGATTTCCCCCACACCCTTCCGAGACTTCATGGAGACCTTGTAGACCTAGCTCATGACTCACAGTTTCAGCCGCCCTAGACCGGACTTGGGGTGTACCAGGGCTGAATGGTAGAGTGGCATTATCCTAGGCTAGCAAGCGGCCGGAATCAGCCTAGTTGACGACGGTCAGTGAGGAAGGCGGATCTTGTGGTTATGTAAAACCTCTGTAGAGTGTATGGTTGATCGATCGATACATATGCCGACTTGTCGGCTATGGACCTTTCCTAGGTTTCTCTTAAACTAGATAGTGAGATGAGTCTTTCTTTTCTTCCCCTGGGATGAGTGTTCGGACGTAGCCAGGGGCTACGGGCCTTGAGACAGTGCCGAGAGGGAGTTGGCCTGTCGACTGAGCGATGGAATGGGTGTGGTATGGTGATGGTGTGGATATGGTGGTATATCGATCCCAGGATCGAAACCTAGCTCTGGAATGGGACTGGGGTGGAATGTGTGAGAATGGTGTTAAAACTTGACCAACTATTATTATGAACTTGACATGCTATTACATAGGAAACCCCAGCTTTATAGGTTCCTTTTGATTATATCCAACTTGCATCCAATTTCCATAATGCAATGCTCATAGGGTTGGGAGTGGCCAGTACAAATCGTACTGATAAATTTTGGCACACAGGTTCTGCTGAGGAGTATAGCTCCGAGGAGTTTGACGGTTGAGGGGTTCGTTCCTACGCTCGAGTTTGGCAATCTTATCTTCAAGCTGTTCTGAATGAATGCTACTTTTGATTCCGCCAATGCGGCGATGTAATAAGTTATGTAATTCCGCACTATTTGTACTCTCATGTTATCATTGTATGGATGTGATATTCGACTGGAATTTGGGTAATATGATCTACAATGGTCTTATTACACTTTGACTCTGTGGATTTGCCTTCATGGAAATCCGGGTTGTTTCAGTTGGTATCAGAGCCATACTTGACCATAGGACGAAACCCTTAGAAATGGATGATAGAATAGGATGTGGACAACCCATCTTTCGGTTATATACCGACCCTGCATTTACTTTTATGCAAGGCTTATCTATTTATTGACCTGCTAACACCTGTTCCTTAAAACATGCAGATGGCAACGAACGTCGAATGGCCGCCTCTAGGACCGCTACCTCTGGACCACGCCAAGCTTACCTTCGACCTACGTGAGCTCGGGGGTTTTGCACAGACCCTCTGCCGAGTTCTCGTCACATTAGGAGTCCCAGACGAGCTTGTCAAGGTCACCTGTACCGGGAAGTCAACTTAGGGAGGAGGAATTGAAGGACCAGTTGCCACCTCAGTCGAGTTCCCAGCTAGCACCACCTTACCGACTGTCCCAGCTTTCACCGAGTTGACCATAGAGGACACAGTTGAGGAGCGACTGCGAGCTGTCTCACACAAGGCACTTCGCAGAGTGATGAGGGATCACTACGAGCATCTGAAGACAACAGAGTTTCATCTACTTCCCCATGCCCTCGACCTCAGCCTTACCCCTAGTGAGCAGAGTTTCGCAGCCGGCAGAGTTATCCTTGCAGAGGAGGACAGATGCCTTCGTGTCTCAGCTATTCACCTAATAGAGCAGGACAGGTACGTGACCCAGCTTGAGCAGAAGAGACATCAGGACTGGACTCTTCTGTGGGAGTACCAGGAGCGAGACTCGCAGGGAGCACTGGAGCGAGCTAGTCTGCTCGAGGCAGTTGCCAAGCTACAGGACGAGCTCAACCATCGTGAGGAAGTCCACAGAGCCGAGGTCGCTGACTTACAGGACAAAGCAGCCGACCTAGGCAACAGGAACTGCTATCTCGACAGCAAGGTCTTGGGGTTGCAGAGGGAGTTGAACGACAAGAAGGCCGAGTTCAACCATAGAGGAGACAGAGAGAGATCCAAGGGGATTGATATGCTGAAAATCCAATCTCGGAACAAGACCCTGACCTAGGAGCTAGAGGAGATCAGGAAGAAGGCCGTTCGCAACCAGGGTCACCTGATTGAGGCACTCAGGCAGACCGAGTACTTACAGGACAAGTGTGAGAGGACATGGCAGGCTTGGCAGAAGTCTGACAAGAAGCGCCTTAGGGAGATGAAGGGTATGTGGGATCAGCTACCCAAGGAGATTCGTAGCAAGACGAGGCCTAGGATAGAGGAGTTTGAGTTAGCCCCGACTCGCCTCAACCTAGACGCCTACCCTACCCTACTTGGAGCTAATCCTACTGAGGAGCTTGCCGAGGCCTTGAAGTACGTGTCCCAACTTCACAAGTCTGATGAGGAGATCGAGATCGAGAACAGTCGTATCCCTGCTGCGGTGTACGAGTTAGAGTAGATGACCCTGCATGGTCATGAGATATGTCAGTAGCTTCCATGAGTTGTACTCCATGATGTACCCCTTATGAGATGTATTATGAGACACTATGCGTAGTACGATTCTCGCACGTCTTCAAGTGTAGCTATTGGAGATGATGCTATGTAATAAAACCCATGTAATGAATGATTTGGATCTTATTGCATCTTATGAATCTTATTGCTTCTTTGTAATGAGTGTTGGATAGTATAATGACTTTCTTTAAATCGTCGAAATCATATAATCATAATCAAATTATAAGCACTTATGGCATGAGCACTAAAATTCTTATGGTTCGTGTTGTAGATGCCGAACCGCCGATCTGCTCACCTAATGAACCATGGACGTGCGCCCATCCCTGAACCAGCCGAACCCAACGGGAGCCGTGGTGGCAACAACCGTGGTCGTGGCCGTGGCCGTGGATGTGGAGGGATACCCTTCAACCTGGAGAATACCCCGCCGCCTGTTGAGGAGAACATTCCGCCACCACCACCACCGAACCTGGCAGAAGTGATGGCACAGCAGACCCAGCTTCTTGCGGCTCTTATTGAAGGAGCAAACCGTCGCCAGGGAGGTCAGCAGAATGACTTCCAAAGGAAGCTAGAAGGATTCCTGAAGCTAAGGCCACCCACCTATGATGGCACCGATCTTGACCCACTTGTAGCCGATGACTGGCTCAAGGAGATGGAGAAGAAGCTTGACCTCACTACTTTCACCGACGATGAGTGTGTTGGAGCTGCCGCACACTAGCTCACAGGAGCAGCACGCGCCTGGTGGGACAGTTTCAGTGATTCCCATGAGGACCCTGCCAATATCTCGTGGGATGAGTTCGCCGAAGCATTTACTGAGTATCACATTCCCAAGGGTATCATGGAGGCCAAAGCCGAGGAGTTCCGCAACATCAAGATGGAAAAGGACAAGGTGACTGAGTACACTACTCGTTTCACCAACCTTCTGCACTATGCACCATCCTATGTTGTGAACTCTGAGAAGGAAAAGCTATACTATTACCGCAAGGGACTTAACCCGCACATCAAGATGAAGTTTGGCGGTATTGAGAGTAACACACTGCGTGCTCTGGTGGATCGCTGCATCTAGATTGAGAAAGACCATGCTGAAGCTGGAGAAGAGTATAGGGAGAGAAAGCGTAAGCCTGAGGATTCCTTCCATGGCCGTGATCGCAAGAGGTTCCGCAGAGATGCACCATCCAGGGAACGCTCACGCCACAACAGGGATGACAACCCTGGATCGAGTAAGGGAAGTGGAGGCTACACCGCCAAATTCTCCCGCCCTGCTCAGGATCGTTACACCAGGGACCGTTATGCTCAGGACCACAACACTCAGGATCGTTTCAACCGTTCCCGCTCAGCGAATGAATGCCCAGCGCAGAACCGCTCCGCACCAGGCACTGGAAACTGGAAGGCACCCGCGCCAACCCCTACAGGTGGTGCATCTTTCACCTGCTTCGCTTGTGGCCAACCAGGTCACAAAGCCGCAGAATGTCCTCAGAACTCAGCTGCTCAGAAGTCTTAGTTCAAGGGATCTGCTACCCGTGGATGTCTCAACCATCTGGACGCTGAGGAAGCACAGACTGCCCCTGACGTTGTGTATGGTATGTTTTTAGTTAATGGCAATACTGCATCAGTTCTATTTGATTCTGGAGCAACTTGTTCATACATATCATCCAAGTTTGCACGAGAGCATGACCTACCTGTAACCCCACGTGAGAAGCCTATCATCACCAGCTCACCTTTAGGAGACCTAAGATGTACCCACATCTGTAAGGGAGTGAGTCTTACCATTGAGGGTCTTACCTTTAAGGGTGACCTAGCCCTGTTACCTTCCACTAACCTACATGTCATCTTAGGCATGGATTGGTTAACCATTCACCGAGGCATCATATCATGTTCACCTAGATACGTCCAAGTGACCCATCCATCAGGACAAGTTATTAGATGTGAACCCCAGTCTAGAAAATCCACCTCTATCCTATGTGCCCTTAAAGCAAGCTCAGAGAAAGAGGAGAAGACAGTTCATGATGTGCCTGTGGTCAGAGACTACCCCAATGTTTTCCCTGAAGAATTATCGGGTATGCCACCAGACCATGATGTGGAGTTCATCATTGATCTTTTACTAGGAACAGGACCTATTGCCAAGAGACCCTATCGCATGTCAGTTGATGAACTGGCTGAGCTCAAGAAACAGCTTGATGAGCTCATCTCAAAGGGATATATCAGACCCAGTGCTTCACCCTGGGGATCCCCTGTTCTGTTTGTTAAGAAGAAGGATGGCTCAATGAGAATGTGCATTGATTATCGGAACTTGAACGCAGTCACCATCAAGAACAAGTATCCCCTGCCAAGGATTGATGATTTTCTTGATCAGCTTAGAGGTGCCAAGTACTTCTACAAGATTGATCTCAGATCTGGATATCATCAGATGAAGATTCGAGAGAGTGACATCCCGAAGACAGCTTTCGTGACTAGGTACGGACAGTTTGAGTTCACTGTGGTATCATTTGGACTCACGAATGCTCCCGCATACTTCATGAACATGATGAATAAGGTTTTCATGGATGAACTGGATAAGTTCGTGGGGGTATTCATTGATGACATCCTTGTCTATTCATCCACCGCTGAAGAACACGAACATCATCTGAGAACTGTACTTGAGAAACCAGCCCAACATCAGCTCTATGCAAAGTTCAGCAAATGTGAGTTTTGGCTACAGGAAGTTGCCTTCCTAGGCCATGTACTATCAGCTAAAGGTGTAGCAGTTGACCCAGCTAAGATTGAAGCTGTGAAAGAATGGGAACAACCCCATAATGTGACAGAAGTCAGAAGTTTCTTAGGATTGGCTGGATATTATCGCCGATTCATCGAGAACTTTTCCAAGTTAGCCCGTCCGATGACCAACCTTCTGAAGAAGACCAAGGAGTTTGAATGGATGCCCGAGTGCGAACAAAGCTTCTAGGAATTGAAACGGAAGCTTACCACCACTCCTGTGTTGGCATTGCCAGATATCAGCAAAGATTTCGTGGTCTATTGTGATGCATCCCGTCAAGGACTTGGTTGTGTATTGATGCAAGATGGAAGGGTGATAGCTTATGCTTCCCGACAGTTGAAAGAACATGAGAACCGTTACCCTACTCATAATCTTGAGTTAGCAGCAGTTGTGCATGCCTTGAAGATCTGGAGGCACTACTTGATAGGCAATAAGTGTGATATCTACACTGATCACAAAAGCTTGAAGTACTTCTTCACTCAAGAGGATTTGAATATGAGGCAACGCCGATGGCTAGAGTTGATCAAGGACTACGACCTGGAAATTCACTATCATCTAGGAAAAGCTAATGTAGTCGCAGATGCCCTCAGTTGAAAGAGTTACTATCACACTTTGATCACTGAATCCGTACCACCTGAGCTCAAGGAAGAGATTGATGATTTCCAACTTGAGATATTACCGCATGGCTCGTTGAATGAGCTCCGCATATAGTATGATCTCATAGATCGCATCTGTCAAGCTCAGAAAAAGTGTGAGGAGATTGAATATCTCCATGGTCTGATGAAACTAGGCCACAAGACCAACCACCACGAAGATGAACAAGGGACCATCTGGTTCAAGGGCAGGATCTGTGTACCTTCTGATCCAGCCCTACGAGAGGAAATTCTGTCAGAAGCCCATGATTCTAAGTACTGTATTCACCCTGGAAATTCAAAGATGTATCAAGACTTGAAGAAACACTTTTGGTGGAAAGGCATGAAGACAGACATTGCAGGACATGTGGCACGATGTGACACCTGTAATAGAGTCAAGGCTGAACATCAAAGGCCTGCAGGATTGCTAAAGCCTCTTGACGTTCCCGAGTGGAAATGGGAGAGTATATCCATGGATTTCATAATTGGATTGCCCCGTTCACAGAAAGGCAATGATTCCATCAGGGTGATAGTTGATCGTTTGACCAAGATTGCTCACTTTGTACTAGTGAAGACCAAGACCAACGCAGAAAAATTAGTAGATCTATATATTGAGCATATTCTCAGACTGCACGGAGCTCCCTCTAGTATTGTATCTGATCGTGGTCCTCAGTTTGTGTCCCGATTCTGGGAAGCTCTGCACAAGTCTATTGGAACTAAACTTGATTTCAGTACCACTTACCACCCACAGACAGATGGATAGACAGAACGAGTAAATCAGATCTTAGAAGACATGCTTCGCGCTAGTGTGCTGAATTATGGATCTGATTGGGAGAAATGCTTACCCTATGCAGAGTTCTCTTATAATAACAGCTACCAAGCCAGTATCAAGATGTCACCGTTTGAAGCTCTGTATGGCAGACCTTGTAAGACACCTTTGATGTGGTCTCAACCGGGTGAGAGATCATTCTTTGACTCCGCTAAGATTCAAGAAGCAGAAGAAGGAGTTGCTCAAGTAAGAGAGAATTTGAGAATTGCTCAAAGTCGATACAAGAGCTATGCTGACAAAAGGAGAAGAGAACTTGAGTTTAATGTGGGGGATTTCGTCTATCTCAAGGTATCCCCGCTACGTGGGACTATCAGATTCCATGTGAAAGGAAAGCTTGCCCCTAGATTTGTTGGCCCGTACAAGATTTGCAAAAGGATTGGAAAGCTCACCTACAAACTTGAGCTACCTGAGGAATTGGCAGGTGTACATCCCGTATTCCATGTCTCACAGCTACGCAAATGTTTGAGAGTGCCCGACGAAGTAATCCCGACTGATACACTTGACATTCAAGATACACTTGAGTATAGAGAACATCCTATCAAAATTCTGGACAGAGATACCAAAGAAACCCGAAGCAAGACTATTCCTATGTGCAAGATCCAATAGAGTAATCACACTGAGAGAGAAGCAACATGGGAGAAAGAGTCGGACCTCCGGCTACGATATCCTTACCTCTTTGAAGAGTACGTTACGCTTTAATCTCGGGGACGAGATTCTATTAAGGGGGTAGGACTGTAACAACCCAGAAATCCACACACCAAAAATCGCAACTACAAAAAAATTTCTTAAAACTCCCATGTGATGATGAGTGACATTGTAGGAGCCAACCCTAAGAGTTGCATTAGAAGTAACCCAACCTAAGTCAACACATAAGCATGGCATATCATTTGTTGATTATGATTATTAAATTTCCAACAAATAACATGTTGCATACATTGTTAATTCAAGTTGTGAATTGGATTTCCATTTGCTTTATGTTATGCCTAACAATTCCATTAAAATAATAAATCATAAAGTTATTATTAAACAAAATTCTCTAAACTCCAATGAATAATTTACCTTAGTTTTGAATTCAAATTCTAAACCAAATTTGAAATTCAAACAATGGAAAAGAAATGTAAAACAGAAAAAGAAAAAGGAAGAGAAGAAGGCCTCACCATTTGCCGCCCGGCCCAACTGTCTTCGGCCGCGTCGGCTAGCCCGACCTCGATTTCGCAAGACGCCGCTTAACAAGCCGACCCAAGAGGGCCACTCACGCCAAGACCGTCAGCCCGCCAGACAATCGCTGCCACATTGGCCTTGGCGTCACATACCCGCTACCGCTCACCCACCCGCGCTTATCAACTCGCGCCCACAACCGCGCTAACGGACCGCCCTGTCGGTAGCTCATGTGCATCTTCTCCACGCCCACGCCGAATCCTCCTCGACAGAACACCGGCAATGGTGGCAGGGCAGGCCAAGGGGTCATGTCCGGGGCATGGTCCTGTCTCCCCCTTGGCGCCGCGCCCACGCAACCCCCCATGGCCGTAGGATGCAAGCAAGCGCCGCGATTGCCCTTGATCCCTGTCCGCCGATCCCCGAGCTCCATGGCCGAGCTCGGCTATAAAGGCCACGGTCCTCGGAGGCCTAGCGCTCGTCCCATTGCCCACCGCCACCTCGGTGGCCATCCACTACGCACCCAAACCTAGAGAGAAGAGGGAGAAGAGGAAGAAGGGGGGAAAGAACGCCGAGTCAGCTGTGAGGGGAGGAGATCACGGGAGGGAGAGACGCCGCCGTCTCGCATCACATCACCACGCTGGTTGGCACGCATTTGCATGGCTTCTGGAGCTACACGGCCTCGAATTGACACTGCACCGCCATCCTATCTCCCACAACACCTATGGTGAGCCTCCCGGTCTCTCCTTGCTCTCCGTCAGACCATACCATGCCGGCCATGGCGCTCCACACTTGGAGCGCGTAGGCCAGGGCCGTCTCTGGCCTCTGGGAACACCCGTACCCATGCGCACACCCGCGACCATGCCATGACCGCCCTACTAGAGCCCCCGTGGTGCACCCACGCATGCACACGCGCCACGATGCATTGTCATCTTTGCACCACCGGCCGGCACACACGGCCGCCTTGCCGGACTAGAACGCAGTCGTAGAGGATCATCGTGACGCCTGGAGGTTAGCCGCGTGAGATCGAGAGACCGCAGATGGCCGCCCATGGCATACGACCATGAGCACCGGACCTCGGCCGGAGCTCGCCATGCACCGCCACGCTGCCGCGACCAACTGGAGCAAATCCACCACCACCTCGCTAGCTTCACCAGGGCACCCACCATGGTAAGGCCGAGCTGTTTCCCACCTTAGTTGAACACCCGCGCCGCTGGAAGGGGCTCGCCGATGAGCACCGCCATGGCGAGCCGTCGACCATCGTGGCCAAAGCTGAAGGAAGCCCTGGCAATCACCTAGACCACACCACCATGTTCGCCGAGGCCTGGCCAAGCCTTTCCCCACCTCTATTGGACGCCAGCACCGTTGGCAAGGCTCACCGGGCGCTTCGCCGCATGGGAGTATCTGTTGGGATAGGAAAGGGAAACTCCCCTCGCCGGCCACATGCCCATGCACCCGGTGCACGTGGACCACAGAGAGAGAGGAGAGGGATGGACTTGGTCCACCATGGACCCTGCCTTAGGTCCATGGACCGTGAACTTGCGTCCACCATGGACCACGCCTGTGGACCATAGCCTAGTAAGGGCCCATGGCCGTGACGTGGCTGTGCCACAGCCTGCCACGTGTCTGGCCCGGCCCAGCCCAGACCGGCCCAATCTGAAGCCCAACCGGCCCGTTTGAGACCCGGCCCGTGTGTGACCGTTGACCGGTTAACGTTGACCGCTGACTGGCCCCACATGTCGCGACGACACGGTGTTTTGGACCCACACGTCGACGCCGACGCCATCGTTGGCATCGTGATGACGCCACGCGGGACCCACACGTCCAGAACCTACACGGCCGTGGTGGACGTCATCGACGTCACGCCGACATCATCGCCGCTAACGCCGCAGCCCAGGCCCCACATGTTAGTGACCTCGATCGTTGACCGTTGACCTAACGACTAACGTTGACTTGACCGGACCCCACGCCGGTGACCCAATAGCCTTTGGCCCAATTCGCCGGTGAGCATGGCGTTGATGACGTCATCGTCGACGTCAACTAGACCCCCTGCCGACTCGAACCGTGATGATGATGTCATGCTAACGCGTCAGCAAGCCACATGGATCAACCACAGCGTGACACGTGTCACCCTGTGATTAATTCAGCCTTTTTCATTTTCAAAATGGACTTAATCTTGAAATTCATAACTAATTCATACGACCGACCGGAAAAATACGAAACTAGGACCAAAATTCATCTAAAATCGAGCTTCACGCAATGGACCCATGTTTGAGTGCATTTGGCTCTTTTGAATTTTCATTGCTTCTTTTGTGCTATTCTATAGGCGCCGCTAACGCGACTATAATGCGATCGTTTGTAGACTCGGAGGAGAACCGGACGGACGAGGATCGTGAGTACCGTGAGGAGGACTGACGGAGACAACTACATCAAGGTGCAACATCCCACCCAATCTCGTAGCACCTATTACGCATGGCTAATATAGAAATGCTAGCGCTTACTTTATTGTCATGATCACATTATGGTAGGACTTGCATGGTAGTATGCTTTCTTGATGGCCTTTACCTTGACGCAACCTTACCCCTGCTCACCCTGCTGTTAGGCTAGTCACACGCTTGCTAATATATTTCATTGCTTACTACTTCTACTACGCTTGCACTATATGGAGGCGTGGTGGAAACTGGTGTTATCTGGACCATGGGGAGAGTGCTGCGTGTGTGACTTGGGTGCATGGAGGGTGAGGGTTGTGTCGACCAAGTTGGAGTATACGACGAGCCTGGGGCAAGTCTTGCCATGGGGTGCTACCTGGGCACCCCTGGAATGGATACCTGTGGTGGGTAAATGGTATATGAGGTGGCCTTGGGTGTGATCCTGTGATGGGAGGAGCCCAGGGTGGAGGTGCTGTGGTGGCACGGTAAATGGAAACCCTGATGAAGACATTCTGGCTTGGTCATCCCTAAGGACTTACTAGTACTCAGATTCACCGGGAAGCCTTACGTACCACTCGCCCTATATGGTGCGGGACGGCCGGACTACTTGGTAGGATATTGCCACTACTGCTAGGTTGTTAGCGGACAGTGTAAGGAGGTGCACGGGTGCGGAGGATTTCCCCACACCCTTCCGAGACTTCATGGAGACCTTGTGGACCCGGCTCATGACTCACAATTTCACCACCCCTGCCGGACTTGGGGTGTACTGAGGCTGAATGGTAGAGTGGCATTATCCTAGGCTAGCAAGCGGCCGGAATCAGCCTAGTTGACGGACGGTCACGAGGAAGGCGGATCTTGTGGTTATGTAAACCCCTGCAGAAGTGTATGGTTGATCGATCGATACATATGCCGACTTTTCGGCTATGGACCTTTCCGGGTTTTGCTTAAACTAGATAGTGAGATGAGTCTTTTTTTCTTCCCCAGGATGAGTGTTGAGGGACGTAGCTAGGGGCTACAGGCCTTGAGACAGAGGCTGAGAGAGGGAGTTGGCTTTGTCGGTGAGCGATGGAATGGGTGTGGTATGGTGATGGTGTGGATATGGTGGTATATCGATCCGGGATCAAAACATGGCTCTGGAATGGGACTGGGGTGGAATGTGTGAGAATGGTGTTAAAACTTGACCAACTATTATTATGAACTTGATATGCTATTACATAGGAAACCCCAGCTTTATAGGTTCCTTTTGATTATATCCAACTTGCATCCAATTTCCACAAAGCAATGCTCATAGGGTTGCTAGTGGCCAGTACAAATCGTACTGATAAATTTTGGCATCTGAGTTCTTTGAGGAGTATAGCTCCGAGGAGTTTGATGATTGAGGGTTCGTTCCTACGCTCGAGTTTGGCGATCTTATCTTCAAGTCGTTCGAATGAATGCTACTTTTGATTCCGCCAATGCGGCGATGTAATAAGTTATGTAATTCGCACTATTTGTACTCTGATGTTATCGTTGTATGGATATGATATTCGACTGGAATTTGGGTAATATGATCTACAACGGTCTTATTACACTTTGACTCTGTGGATTTCCCTTCGTGGAAATCGGGGTTGTTTCAATATTGAGATCTCCCCCTACTAAGAAAGGTAGATCCCCACAGTTAGTACATGCTCGTACTAACTCTGATAGAAACTGCTCTTTGTATTCCTCTTGTGCTGCACCATAAATAGACAAAAGGGCCCATCGAAAACCATCTACTTTATTTTTTAAGACAAACTTGATATGGAAATCACCATCCTCAATATTCTCTACTTCAAAATATTCTTGATTTATTCCCATTAGCATTCCCCTAGACATACCCCGCGGGCTCCGCCAATGACAAACAAAATCAGCACCCGCACAAAAATTTTCTAGACACTGAGTCGAGAAACTATTTTTGTTGGTTTTTGATAAGGCTATAAAATCAAGTTTATTATCTGCAGCCACATAATATAAGAATGTATGTTTAGCTAGGTCACGCAAACCTCTGCAATTCCAGAACACACCTTTCATTAAAACAATTTTTTGTTATTTTTCTCGTAGCTACATTCTTATTGAGGAGTTTCATTTTCTTTTTATTCTTTGCCACCTTGATGGGTACATTTACAAGTACTCCATCGAGGTCCGCACTATTATGGTCCATCATCTCCTCCGTTAAGTCGCCACAGAGTCGACTAATAGTGAAGGTGTCCGGATTGATCTCATCCTCCTCAAATTCACTTTTGTTCTCAAGTTTGTTAAAACATTTAGGTGCCTTCAATCTCTCTCTTTCAACATCTTTGATTAAAGAAACAGACCCAAGAATTAAATTATCTTTGTCACCCAAACTAATACCCACTCCCCGTAGGTTTTCCTCAATATGAACGTTAGAGAAAGAACAAATTGAATGGACATCTAAATTAGCTTGGGGTTCCTCGAGGTTCTTGACAACAACTCTTCTTTCTGCCCTCTCAAAAGAATCTACATCAGCCACGTCCGCATTCCGCTTGCTACGCCGCACTGGAGTAATCTCTCCGTCTGACAAAACCACCATCTTCATGACACTCCCCATTTTTTTTTTGACCCACCATCAGCTGTCACTCCCGCTTCCAACATGGCATCAAGAAGATCACCAAGGTGTTGTCCACCACCTGCGATCACTCCTTATGTTGCCCCATCAAACTGCCCAATTGAGACCTCCATTTGTTCCTCATCATTCAAGCTAGACAACTGTTTCAAAGGTGTGTGTTTCTGCATCTTCCGGGCTGTAGCCACACTAGGCGGCATAGTCGGCTTCCCCAAGTCATGAACTTTCTTTGAATTTGCAACTGCAGTATGTACCTCCAACCCCTTAGCACCTAGATCAGTCCCCGCATTGTCACTGTGGGTCGCTATGTCAGTCCCATGGAGCCATCCCTTGCCGAAGCCTCTGATTTCTCCGCACCAGTGGACTGTGTAATTGTTCGGGCCACCAAAACCGAGCCCACCGGCTTCCCACCCGGCCTAGTAGACTACGAGGAGCGTTGTAACAAACGAGCCAGGGCTAAAGCTACGAGTGTTGCTGCATTTGTCACATTCACCGAGTTTCCTTTTTGAACTCCTAAAAAAACATATGCTGCATCACTAAATTCATTTTCCTCGCCTAGCAAATCATCATTATCCATGTCCATCTGTGCCTCAGGAGCTTCATTTCCGATCATGTGACTAGTTCCCCCAATACTTGCATCTGATAAATTAGTGTTCCTGTTATTTTTTGCCTCCTTCATCTCGGTGTCCTTAGCTGCACCATTGCCATGATCTTCATTCCCCTCATTTTGTGAGGTCCATTTGCTCCGTAGCCCAATATTTGGTAAGTACGGCTCAACCTCAAAAACCATGTCCACATCCAGCACTGCCAATGCAAACCGCCCAAAATTGCTAGCTCTCGTGGTAATCATGTCCACATCCTGGGTGACACCAAAAAGAGTTCCTAGTGCCCATAGAATGACGTACTCCCTTAGAATTGTCGGTAAGTTCGTCACCCGTATCCAAACCACTGGCAAAGCATGCCCAAAATACTCCTCATCTTCCTTAAATTCTTCAATTTTGAGTCACCCCTTCCTTCATTTCTGCATTGAACCTTGTCATCTTCGTAAGATCAGCTTTTTGTAGGGAATAGAACCTTGAACTCAAATCCACTATGTCATTTTACTTCCCATGCAAAAGTACCAGAGACCAACACCCGCAAACATGCAACGACTTCCTCCTCTATTAGATTCTTGCCTATAATAGAGACTAGAGCCATTCTAGAATCTTTCTTTGTTGGTTGGATGGGTGCATGTGGAATATGGAAACTTGCAAGTGCATCGGCAGCTTGACCAACCAATTGTGCTACTGATTTGGGCTGCTTGAGTACCGAGCATCGACTCATAGCATGGTCTATACTCTTACAAATTTCGTAGAAGACCGTTGCTGTGCATTCAGACATCAAGTGTCCCTTGACTCCACACCGCCTGCACATTTTAGTAGTAGCTATCCTTTGCACATCCATAGAACCAACATTGGCCTTCACAATCTCCAAGTTCTCAGCCCACACATCCATTGCCCTAGAAGCCGATGAGGAACCCTACAAAATTTTGAGACGCTGACTGCCCTCCCTTGTCACCTTTGTCCATGCTGTGCTCAGTCAACACTAACCCTTTCTCATTGCTCTGTAAACGTTCCCTTCCATCTGCTGCTGTCCCTTGGCGGCCGGTTGGTGCTGCTCCACTCCCAGCCCCGGTTGCACTGACTGGGGCTGAGGCACCATCCCTGAGGCCACCGGAGGAGGCTGAGGTACCTGCTGCTGCTGGTTCACCGACTGGTTCAACATTTGTGGAGGTGCCGGTACTTGATGCTGCGTTGGACCTTGTGGTGGCACCCGCTAAAACCGCTGTGGAAAGTGTCGTTGACAGTTATGACCCTGCCAAAAGTCATCGTTCCATCCGCGGCCTCCATTGCCATCGTGCCGGTCACCTCGCCCTCGCTCGTAGTCCTAGCTCGGGCCGTAGTTAGGCGGATGAGCCCCAAGGTTGGGATTGAAGCGAGGGCCATTGAAGAGAGCGCTGTAGTCATTGTGGTGGTTGTAGCCGTACCCACCGTCGTAGCCCTATCTGCCACCGTGCGCGTTGCCACCATCACCTGTGCGACCTCCACCACAACCGGCCTCGTACCCCCTTCCTCCAGCACCACCACCATTGTTGCCAATGCCACCATTCCCCATGCCTCCTGTTGCTACCTCCATGCCTGCACGCACCACCTGAACGTACGAGGGAAAGACCGAAAGGGAGTGGCGGCTAGGGTTTTTGTGTTAATCATGTCGAGATCGTAAGTACCGAGTAAAAAATGTGCAACCAATTTGCCACAACAACATCTCCTACGTTCTAGCCTGATCAGCGCACAAGGCCCACGTTGGTCCTTGTCATGAGGCCCACCCAGCCCTGCGAGCATTCCGGACTGAGACGAAGTCTGTTTCTTGTGCGTTAATTCCGGATCACACGACTTTTGAATTTGAAACACTGCATCGCGAGCACCGGCGGCCACTGGCATTTCCACCATTGCCAGTGATGATGAGGAAATCTGTTGTAAGGCCTCTGTAAGAGTGCCCATCGTGACTGGCCGTTGGTAGCGCCCAGCCCTTACCGCATAATCGCCAAGGGTCATCACCGGCGACACCCTTGGTCACGGCAATTTCCCCGTCCATGGCGTCACCGCTGTCCGCCGTACATCCGTCAACGCCTTCATGATGCTTCGTACAAGTACAACTTTTGTATCTTTCGAACCCAGAGTTACAGGTTCATCTACCCGCCGGTGAATCGATGAATCTTGCAACGCCATCTCCCCCTCATACAGCTACTCCTTGGAGAATCAACGGACAGCTGCATGGCACACCAAGTCCAGCGTATATGGCGACTGAGACGTGACCTCCTCATCGGAGTCATCGTCGTCCACCAATGCCTAGAACTTAAACTTTGCTCCTAAGGGACGGAGGTCCACTGCAGGGTTGGGTGCCGGTCTACGATTACAGTCACCGATGAATTTCCATCCGTCGTCCTCATCCTCCGTCCCATCTTCTTCTTCCAAGTCACCAGGAGAACTCACCTTTGCATCACTCGCCTGTTCCGCCGCTCAGCGGCAAAGATCCACTGGGGCGTGCAGCCGCCAAGGGGGCGGTCTCCGTCGCCCTCTCTCACTCATGGTTTCAAGCTAGGTTTTATCTCTGCTAATAACCACGCAAGCATGTCAGTGATTAGCAGCAGTTAAGAGGAAAATCTTTGAGTATGTTAGAACTTCGAAGCTTCTCTCTTGCAACAAGGTTGTTGAAAGAGATTGATCCAACATGAGACGTTTTGAAACAACTTTCAGCTCTGGCCGTAGATGACATTGACATGTAGTCAGTATAGTGCACATGTAGTTCTTGTAGAAACAGCTCTTAGCACCGGTCATTCAACCTTCTGTCGTTCGCGCTGCACGCCACCACTCCTGTCATCTTCTCCCATGAGATCTGCAGCAGCGGATTGGGGAGGGCATGCTGAATCAGGGACTCTGGTAGGTGATACCTTCTCTTAAGAAGATCCAAACCCGACCCTTGGGGTCTCTGTTAAGAAGATCCTAATCCTTCGGGTCCATGGCGGCTGCAGTGGATGAGGTGGCCCCGGCCCCAGCGGTGGTCCCTGTGGTGGGTGAAGGCGGTGTAGGTGCGGAGACGCCTGTGGCTTATACGGATTCATGACAACAACGAGGGTTGGGCGGTGGGGAGGCGAGATTATGTATTTGAATTAATTAGGTTGTGGAAGAAGACGAGGTGGCTAGAAATGGGAGGGACGAGGGAGTGGGTTGGGGTGGATGACGTCCAAACCAGAATCCAGATGGCCACAGTGCTGCTTGGCATTTGCACGGCCTCAGGGCACACGGGTCGGGCTGGGCCTGCACGCTAGTTTGGTGTGTCGCTTACCACTACAATTGGGTTAGACCGACAGAATCACCTGGAAGACGTTTTCTACTATTTTAGATTTGTATTCAAAAAAAAATATGTACAATATCCAACATTATTCGTATCCAGGAAGAACAAAGTAACATCTAAAATAATATTTCTAACTAATTAACAATTTAATGATAATTGTTTTAATATAACTCATTTTCAACTACTTAAAAGTTATCCCCATAGCTAATTAGGCCAATCATAAAGGTTAAGTTTAATTTATAATAATTTAAACTTATATTTATGATAATTTAGAACTATTAATTTTTTAATAAGATAATCAATATATATAAAGGTTAAGTTTAATTAACTTTAATATATCTAATAATCATATTAATTTTAAGTACTCTAGCTAGTTTATTTATATATTTATTTATGAACTTTTGATGTATTTAAAGTTTTTAGATAAATCTTTATGGGTATTGAATTTTTTATGTACACTAGTGAACAAGCACGTGCGGCACACACGTGTTTATGGTTGTGATAAAAGATTTCCTACTATTACAGTGATAAATTTTGCATTATTTTTTTTAAAAACAATGTTATACTATACATAAATAAAATTTGTTTGATTTTATATAGGTACAAAATTTCACATTGCATGATATGGAAACTAAGAAACATTTAGAATTCCATTTTAGTCAGACTTCTTTTCTGGAAAATATGATGCTTTTAACAGTATATGATCTCATTTGCATCCGCAGCACACACGTGTCTATGGAAAGAGTTTCATACAAAATAGAGGAATGACAATATCGTTCCTTGAAAAAAAACCATACAAACCACTATTTACATATTCCGGTTATGCCATATGTAGTCAAATAACATAAGATCAGAACAAACTGTGGGAAACCGATTGGATATTTGCAATACCAAATCTCTAATTGAGCACACATAGTAGACCTTCGTCCGCAACCTATTAAACTCCCTTCACCATCAAGAAGTAGCTTTAGTGAAGGAAAAATGGCATAATAGCAAAACGAAGTTTATATCATATTTGCAAGCAGTTAGCTGCAGGAGGAGGGATCAAATAACTGAATAAAAAGTTGAGCAATCCAATACGAGAACCCCTATACTTTTTCCAAGTCTAAAACTTAAGATCAATTGAGCTGATAGTGGACAATGCACGTGCAACACGCATAGCAATCTAGGTCTGTCTCCCTAGGATCGTCTCCACTACTGGTCTGAGACTAATTGAAGAGGAGCTTTGTTTACAGTCTATCAATTCAAACTGGGCATCACCTTCCCACAACTCAGATCTTGTGATGGGGATTATCTCCATCCTCTAGCTTCTCAGAGGCAGGGCGGACAACAGTATCTTCAACAACGTTGGCTTCAATGATTATTCAGTTTCTTTTTACCTGTACATTAGGTACAAAAATTGTATTGCCTAAATTATATTTTCAATTATCAAAAAGATGTTACTAAAATAGATTCTTGGATCAGTCCTACAAAAAATCGCTAAACATAGACCCGAGGCACCATAGACCTAAACCAATCAGAAGTAGTCCATACATACTATAAAATCATAACTCCTGACAACAACAAACTTTGAGATAGAGAAAACCCCAAACACCCTTGTTCTAATCTCAATTCCGTTGAAGCAGACTGAACTGTAAACTGCAAACATCATGTATCAGCCACAATGGATTGTATTTCCAAACGACACAGTACAGCCATAGCAAGTGTAGAAGGCCATGGAAAACGAAGAAATCGATCTTACCCAGCCCATGCCAAAACAGCACATGAGAAAGCAGTAACTAGCTCAATCTCTGGCTCGCAGCATGCAGCAATGGCAGATCACTTTTTCTGCACTTGGCAGCGATCTAAAAATTAGAACGACACATGCATAATAAACACTATCATATCTTCTACTACATACCCAGTTCTTATACCGAGAAACGATGATAATCATGACTTCTGGTCCAATGTGCTAGCCCTCACAAAATCGACCCAGGAATATCAGTCTATCCGCCCATATTCAACATCATCAGAACAGAAGTTCAAGCCACGTTACCAAGAAAGGATCTGCAACTTGGGCACACCCATCAGAGCATTGTGTGAAAAGAATATAAATATATAGTAGATGCAGGCGGAGGTTTTCGAAAAAAAAGAGGAAAAAATAAAGATGAGAAAATCAACATAGAAAACAGATGCAAGCAAAAAAAGGAAAAAAATATAGATAAGGGTTCCAATAATCTGCCAAGCGCCACTGAGGCAGTAGGGCCCCAAACACTGAAGATGCTAAATAACCAGAGCTTTTGAAATAAACTACTAAACCCTCATCACCACAAGCACCGTGAAAGAACAAACAAACCCAAGACACAAAAAGATGTGTGCGCCGCTTTTACCCAACATAGGTCCAACATAAGATGACATTTTTCACACAAACAAAACCTAGGAGATTGATGATGTCTTCGTTTTATTGAGAGAGTGGTGTTATAGTGAAGATAGATTGTGTAAGGAAATGGGCAAGAGGATGCTAGTCGAGTATTATAAATACTGGGGAGACAAGTATGGAGAGAGGTTGGGTGACAGAGAGAAGCGAGGAGAGAAAGATAATGGGGATCAGTTGCTCAACTTTGTTGGTTTTTATAGTGTTGCTATTGATCCTAGGTACAAACTTTCAAATTACATCAAGATGGCTATTATGGTAATGTTTGGTGATGAAATAGGTGAGAAATTGTGGGCAACGGTGAACACTTTATTGTCATGCTTTGTTTGAAGAGTACAGAGAAATGTATGCTCCAAGTGACAAGGCACCACAACCTTCTGATACTCAAGAAATACCATCAAGAAGCAAGAGGTTAATGAGGTCCATAATTGCTCAACAGATGAGCACTAATGGGGGTGGACATGTCACTATGAAGTCTGAACAAGACAAGTACCTTTCCAAATATAATGAGGAGGATAAGAAAGGTTTTGACATTCTAAAATGGTGGAAGGACAATGCTACTAGATTGCCAATATTGCCTCATATGGCCCGTGATCTTCTGGAAATTCCTATCTCAACAGTAGCATCTGAGTCCGCATTTAGTGCAGGTGGAAGAACACTAGATGA